>CAXDIV010000205.1:0-73905 GCA_963989385.1 Ctena decussata | reverse complement strand
CATTGACCTATATGTACCTCTACATCATAAAAACTTACAGTTGGTCTTATTGTCTGGTTTTTCTTTAGCTTTTCCTTTTCTTCCTTCCTTCTTTGTTTCCTTTGTTGCAGGGTCTGTTTCCTTCTTCATCTTTCCTTCAGCTTCTCTCTTTTGTTTATCTTCTTTGTACTGGGCTATTTTATCTCGCTAAAGAAAAGCAGCACGTTGTTATGAGAAAAGAAGTTGACTAGGTATATTCAAGGGCTGATATCAAACGAAAAGGAGCAGTTACAAAATGAAAAAGAGTCATAGTTCCCAAACGACCTGGTCATTGTGGCTAAACAAAAAGAGTCATAGTTCCCAAACGACCTGGTCATCGAGGCTAAACAACTGTTTAGCCACAATGACCAGGTCATTTGGAAACTATGACACTTTTTTGTTTCATAACTGGCTGTTTTCATTTCATAACAGCCCTGGAAAATATACTTAACCAGGGGTGAGCATGTTCTTAAGGGAATGGATACAGCTCCATGTTTTCTGCCATTTTTACAAAGATGGACAACTTTTGTAACTTTCTGTTTGCTTCTTTGATGATAAAGCCCTTCCAAAATGGGGTCTACTCTTACAGCGAGGATTTAGGTCCTAAGGGAGCCAACTATTTCTTTAAAAGAGCTGACTCTCACTGAGAAACGACGCAAAATGAAACGGCACTGTTGTTTTCTCTAAAAGTATACCCATTCACCTCAAGGAAATTGGATAAACCTCCATGTTCCAGAGCTCCAGATAAGAGGGGGTATTGAAGATAATTTAGGGATAATTTTCCTTATTTCTCCATAAAAGCATAAATTGTGACCCCTCATTGGAAACATCTCGCCGAGACAGTTCTAATAAGGGGTCACAATGTATGTTGTTGAGAAATAAGAAAAATTATCTCTGAATTACCCCTGTTACCCTTCTTATCTGGAGCTCTGTTCCCCAAAACGTGAACCCATTCACCCTAAGAGAATTGGATAAACTTCCACGTTCTTCATACTGAGTAACTGTAATGTAATGTAATGGCACATTTTGACAAAGTAATTGTAAGTAATGTAAGACAGATCTAAATAATTGAGATTGCCCTAAAGTGCTTAAGTATTGGGACACCTACAACAATCAATTTTCCATTTGTCCCAAATGGAAAATTGATGACTTATAGATGTCCCAATATTGAAGCGTATTAGGGTCTTTTGCAAGGAAAAAATAATCTTGTAGCAGAATTTCACAAGACTGATTTTGATATTTTAGGCTCATTAAAAACTCTTTCATAGTCGTACTAATATCGTAAACATCTAGAAACTCAGATAATTTGATTACCATAATCTTGAGGATTCTTGTTGTTTCTCTTCCATGAAATCTTGTACCGAGTATGTTGCCATTATCGCAGACACAGGCCCTTCAACACCTGAAGTTTCTGTACAGGATCTAGCTGGTACAGTTCTTGAGTTTCCAACATCTGAATTAACTCATCTGGCTGTAAAAATCATAAATCCAGAGCTCCAGATAAGGAGGGGTTCAGGAAAATTTATGAATATATTTATTTTCTGTGATACATGCTGTGACTCCTCATTAAAAGCGAGAGGTTTCTAATGGAAATCACAACTTATGTCTACACTGAGAACTGACAAAAATCTCTGCACTATACTCAATACCCTATCATATTGGGAGCTCTGTAAATCATCTTTATCATAACCTGTATACGTCTTTTATTAACAATGCAACCTGATTTCTGCTTTTAATACACAATCTTTTTGTAACCTAGATACATTAAACAAACAGGCCAGTTGTTCAAAGCATCGTAAGCCTAACAAGCTTTTTAAGAGGTCAACTCGTTAAGTATTTTACCTCTTTTAAGCCAAATACACCAATATTTTTTGTTGAAAGTATGTGAGAATGCAAAAGCTTCACACATTTTTTCAACCAAAAATATTGGCGTATTTGAGGCATTAACTTCTGAAATTTTAACGTCTCGTTAACTTACGGCGTCATCAGTTTTGAACAACCGGGCCCTGGGTGTAAAGGGGCTTATTTATCAGATGCATTTGTGTACTCACAACTTCATCATCCTCATCTTCTTTTGACATGTCACTGACATCGCTCTGGGCATCATCCAGATCTTGTTTCCTCAAGCAAAGCCGCACTAGTTCAGATGTTGTACAAGGGTTGACAGGGATATCTGTCAAAGGGACCTTTAAATCCTGGTAGTCCTACAAATATAATGATATAAGCTTGTCTAAAGTGTCCATTACACTGGGCCTTCAGTCTCTGAGGAAAACAGTTAATGCAGTCAGTAGACATTAATCTGGCTATGTTCAACAGAATGTGAAAAGTAAATCAAGGTCTGCAAATGACACTTGTGTTGCACAGATGATGTAATGATGTATGCTTGTGTGAAGTTTATAAATCAAACATCTTTACGTCTCTTATAAATGGCGCTAAATGCAGAAGATACATATAAATTTGGCTATACATTCAATAGCAGAAAGGGACAGCAAATACACAAAAAAATTGCAGACAATCACAGATGACAGTACGCAGGAGCCCTGGTAGCTCACTGGGTTAAGCCCTGGCTAGCTAATCAAGGGTTCAATTTTGGCAGGGGTAAGAAATCTTTTCAACCTTCAATGGGGTTCAATTACACACAGCTTTTAATTATCGACCTCCCGTGATCCTGATATGACCGAAATACTTTTGAAAAAGTTGTAAAATTGTTGAAAAGGTTTTGAACTGCCAGTAATCAATCCATCCATCTGATAGTTATTACTCGTGAAAGGACATACTTCAGCGATCTGATCCTGCAGAAGTGTCTGAAGAAGGACTGTCAGGACTCTTGACAGGTACACAAAACCATCTTTGCCCGAGGCTAATGCTTTCATTAGTGCATCTGTAACAGAACAAGTTTAGATACAGACAGGTTTTGACGACAATTTGTTAGGGTGTATGAGTATGTTAAGATATAGATAGGTTTTGACAATAATTTGGAGACAACTTGTTAGGGTGTATGAGTACATCTGATGTTTTCTGCCTTTTTTCTTATCAAAGGGAGACAACGTGTGTGACCATTTGCTGTCACTGACAAGAAACCTTTCAAAATAAGGGCCCACTCTTAAAGAATTCGCTTCAAGCAAATTCTTTCCTTTGAGTTGACCTCTATTTAGAGCTCTAGATAAGAGGGAGTATTTGGTGATAATTAGGGATAATTTTTGTTAATTCTGCATAAAAACATATGTTATGACCCCTTATCTGAACCGTCTCGACGAGACGGTTCAGATGAGGGGTCACAACATATGGTTTCGATGAGAAATAAGAAAAATTATCCCTAATTATCACCAAATACTCCCTCTTATCTAGAGCTCTGTCTATTGATAAGGGAGGCAAAATGAACATGGCAGTTATTTCTCTTGAAAAATGTGCCCATTCATCTTTGATGACCAGCATCACAGGGTATATAATCGATTCCGCCAATTTTCGCTTCCTGCAGAGACTGTCCGTCATATTGGCTTCCGCCAAGACTGTCCGCGAACTCTTGCTTCCTGCAGAGACTACTGTCCTCGTAAAAAAGCTTCCTGCCCAGACTGTCCGCATGATTCTGCTTCCTGCCAAGGCTCTCTACGGCAGGAAGCAGATTCACGCGGACAGTCTCGGCAGGAAGCAGATTCACGCGGACAGTCTCGGCAGGAAGCCATTTATCATGTACAGAAGTCTCGGCAGGAAGCAGAAGATCGCGGACAGTCTCGGCGGAAGCCAAATATGATGTACAGTGTCTGCAGGAAGCGAAAATTAGCGGAATCGATTATACCCTGTGAGCATGAATAACCATAAGAATCCTTCTGAGTCTCACATTGTAATGTGTTGTCACAAAGAGGTCTTGTACTACTTTCAGAGCTAAATCAGAAAACTACACAAATGTATACCCTGCCAACACCAACTACAGAAAAGCATACTTATGACTTGCCTCTGCCAGGTGCAGGCGAGACAAAAATCATACCAGAAGTAAATTTAAATTGAACACTGATAAAAGTCAGCACTACATTTCTAAAACTGAAAGGACTGAGATTTCCAATTCAGATATTGTATTTTATGGGCAGCATCCACTTGAATTTGTCTTCCTCATTAGCATGTCTTTGCTGTAATAAAGTTTTATGCATTATGTATAGCCAACAGAAAAGCAACTAATCAGAGTGCATGGCTTAGCAGGCTGATCTAAGTCTTTCCAGTCCCCTACTGTATTCATGTAAAGCCATTCAACTCAATCAACTGTATGCCCATCAATCTGATTTCTTCCTGTAAACCTTCTAGCTTGGAACAAGAAGTTAGATCAAGATGTAATATTGTGTATATATACTGAATTCATCAAATAATCAGTGTATTATACCTGTGTAAATTGGGTACTCATCATCAGGCATCAGAAGTCCTGAGTAGTTGGCAATGAACTCTGTTACCATAGCAACGTCACCAAAACACTCATTTGGTATACCTTCTGGTGTAACCACAAGTTTAGGAGCTGGCATATCATTCAACTTCAGTGTTGTATCTTCATATCGCTAAAAAAAAGAAACAGTCAACAGAGTCATACTATAAGGGTGCTTAACACATCTGCAAGTACATGTAGAAAAGATTACAACCACTATTTGAATCCAAGCAGTCTGGCAGTCTGGCAGGAACCTTTGTTTTGTGCTTGCAGACTTCTCAGGGACAGTGCTATGTGAGGCATATCCAAATAGAAAATGCTCTAGTCAGATCACATATGAGCCGCCACACAAGAAAACCAACAATGTGGTTGTGCACCCAGCGCAGACTTTGATCAGCCTGGGCATCCTCCCACTCCAATTAGAGTCTTCGCAGTGCGCTTAAAGGGTAGCCAAGGGTCTAAGCTACCTCCATGCGGACAGCAAAGACTCTGATCAGACTGGGCGGATGCCCAGGCTGATCTGAGTCTTCGCTGGGCACACAACCACATTGTTGGTTTTGTCCTGTCGCGGCTCATATGCACATGCTGAACTGAGCTTTTGCTGTCTGCATATACTTGAGGAATCATTTTACTTCTAGCCCCTCAATGGAATGCCAAAGGCCAAATATTCCTCAACTCAAGAAGTCAATATCTCGACAATGCAACCGATAGAATATTTAAGGTTGCCTTCTAATTTCTAATGATTTAAACTACACTACTCAAAATATTTAAAGGAGCAGTTGATATTTTCCCATAGACATTACTACAATATATACACAGTTCAACAGCCCATAAATTCGACCGCCAGCGGCCGAGAATTTCCCATTCTTTTGCAGCATTTTGAAGAGGGATCAAAGTTTAAGACAGCAAGAAATTCAATAGAAATGATGCCCTAATCATTTCCATGGAACAACTTTTGGCACTTTTCGAATTTTCTGAAATTGAGGCATTTTTCTATATGTCTATAAAATCTCATAACACGGGTGGTAAACCTAGGAACTACCACGAAATTGTGTTAACGTAATCAGGGCCTGACAAACCCATTGTCCGGCTGCCCGGGACAAGTTAAAATTTTTGCTGGGCAAGTAAAATGTTTTCTTACTTGCCCAGAAAAATGTATAAATTATATAGGGAAACCCATGTATTTCAGCTCTTTGGGGCAGAAGCTGTCTACCGGACAAGTAGATCAAAATTTGATTTGTCAGGCCCTGCGTAATTTTGTTCCCAAGCCACATACGGGACATAACGGGGTAGTTTCCAGGCAGAAAAATTGATAAACAAAGGTTGGTGTCATTTTGGTTTTTGTTTTATTTTACTACTAAGAACGAACAATGGTGAAATCGGCCAATATGGTTCCGTGTAAATATGTCTCAGCGTCCCCTCTAGCCCCAAATTTTATATGAAAAGGTTTTTTCTTTCTTTAGATTTTTGTTTCCCCACTGACCATCGGACCAACTTTCCCCAACGTACAGTGCCAGTTCGAAGGATTTTAGCCCGTATCTGTCAAATTAAATTGAATGTGATATCATTTGCCGATGAAAATGATAAAAAGACCCTTAATAAACTTTTCTACACAGAAAAAAATCCGAGCATTTACTCGTAAAAGATTCACGCCCCGTTTGTCCTGTGTGGTAGTTTCCAGCGCATCGTGGTAGTTAATATGCCATCGTGGTAGTTGCCAAGACTATGTAGTAGTTCCCACCAACAGATTTTCTGCTCGTTTAAGAATCGCCAATACTAGTGCACCTATCAATATTTTCACCGGGGGGGGGGGGGGGGGGGGGGGGGGGGGGGGGGGGGGATACCATGGGGATTAGACAGCCAAAAAATCCCAACCCATGGGAATTAGATAGAACACCTAAAAAAACGGGGTTGGGACATTTGATACTTTTCTGGAAGTTCTCAATTAGATTTTATAACAAATTTGATGGCCCACCAAAGGAATTTGTGACACCACATATTTGCTTATGGGTAGGGAATTGGAGCGAAAGTTTTCAAAATTGTCTTATTCCCCATGGGTATCCCGCCGCCTCCCTCTGGGGGTAAACATTGATAGGTGCATTGGGACCAGTCGTGACTCAATTTTATAATTGATATGCGTTTCGCTGAGAGAAATGATACCCATAAAACTAAGAGCTTATACAGTTGTAAGAAGCAGCCCCTTTCCAAAATGTGGTCTGTCAAATTCCTGTTTTGGCATCGTCTGATTGTAATGTCTGCTTGTCGTCACTTATTTTTCCATAGTACAATAGAAGAGAATTTACCTATCGCATTTGTTTCCATATTAGACATTTGTACCCCGATTGGGGGAGGTAAAATGGCTTTTTTGGGTATTTTCAGACATCTGTGCAAAAAGTTAAAGAAGTGAGAATACCTGCTGAAAAAGGACAAAATTATTCAAACTTTTTCCGTTCAGATTTTTTTTTTTGCTTTATTTCTCAAGTTATGATTTTCAAACAATTATGACCCCAAATAAGATGTAATTTGACATATTAGTCCCCGATTGGGGTCATTTGATGAACTATATACTATTAAAGCCACATGAAAACTAGGGTATTTGCAGCTGACAATTACTGATCCTTAACATAGACATACAAAAAGTACATAGACATGGGGCCAAAATCTCAACTTCATAATAATCAAGATTATTGTCTGTCTATGTTTTACAATCAACTTCGTTTCTGACTTAAAGTCATTTAATTTTTTGATACTTTATATCAATACAAATAATCAAAATACAAAGAGAACATACGGTCAACCGAGTGGGCAGCTTTTTCCCGAAAGGTGGCTATTCAGTAACCCAAACCGAACTAAAAATGATATGAACACACATAAGGTGAAACATCACAGAAACTCTGACACCAGAGGGGGGGTGGGGGGGGTTGCTTAAACTAGTTTTACGGCGCCAACCCCACCCTCAGTTTCTGAAGTGGTCTAAACATTCGTTTCCAATGATAACCCTCCAACTCGTCAATGAATCATCACAGTAAACAAAAGACGAGGACTCAACAGATACAACGAGCTGCGTGACAGTTGGAGATCCCTGGACTGCCAAACAACACCTCTAGAAATCTGAAGCAAAAGAAGGTCATCAGTTGAGCCTCGGTGGACCAAACAACAGACAAAAAAGTTTGATATAAAATTTGCGTCACTCGCCACGTGGTAGTTCCATGTTCAGTCAACTATAAGATAAAATGGCAGGCTAAGACTACTGGCCCAAAGTATTGTTAGTATTTGCGCTTCAGAAAAAAGGGGGATATCCTCGGGTTGCGCGCCGTCGAAATATCGCAAACCACCACAAACCATCGCAAACCACCCCAAACCACCGCAAACCACCTTTTTATATATGATAACAATGGAAAAGGGTGAAAATGGATGTGAAAGTGCTAGAATAAGAGCACCTCTGACACTACGATTCGTTAGTATTGATATTGAGGGTGATGGAAAACAAGAGGGCCATGGTGGCCCTGAATCGCTCACCTGAGCATTAATCAGTTCACTGGCTCTGGTGAAGATTTATAAGAGTTTTTACCATACTAACATTTGACCTAGTTTTTGACCCGACATGACCCAGTTTCAAACTTGGCCTGGATATTGTAAGAATAAACATTCTGACACAGTTTCATTGAGATTGGATCAAAACTGTGCCCTCTGGAGCGTATACAAGGTCGTTCTTATATTTGACCTAGTGAGCAAGTTTTTGACCCGACACGACCCAGTTTCAAACTTTACCTAGATTTCATTAAGATAAACATTCTGACATAGTTTCATGAAGATTGGATCAAAACTGTGCCCTCTAGGGTGTACACAAAATTTTACTAAGATTTCACCTTGAGCCGACGTGACTCAGTTTCATAGGGGGCTTATATATATGGATAATAAACATTTTGACATAGTTTCATGGAGATTGGATCAAAATTATGCCTTCTAGTGCTTACACAAGGTTTTTCTAAGATTTGACCTAGTGACCTAGTTTTTGACCCCACATGACCTACTTTCAAACTTGGCCGAGAGTTTATGAAGATAAACATTCTGACAAAGTTTCATAAAGATTAGATCAAAACCGTGTCCTCTAGAGCGTACACAAGGTTTTTCTATGATTTGACCTAGTGACCTAGTTTTCGACCCGACATGACCCAGTTTCAAACTTGTCCTACATATAATGAGGATAAACATTCTGACAAAGTTTCATGAACTTTGAATCAAAACTGTGCCTTCTAAAGCGCACACAAGGTTTTTCTAAGATTTGACCTAGTGACCTAGTTTTTGACTCGACATGACCCACTTTCGAACTTGGCCTAGAGTTTATGGAGATGAACATTCTGACAATGTTTCATAAAGATTGGATCAAAACTGTGTCCTCTAGAGCATACACAAGGTTTTTCTATGATTTGACCTAGTGACCTAGTTTTTGACCCGACATGACCCAGTTTCAAATTTATCCTAGATATTATGAGGATAAACATTCTGACAAAGTTTCATGAACTTTTGATGAAAACTGTGCCTTCTAGAGCGTACACAAGGTTTTTCTAAGATTTAACCTAGTGACCTAGTTTTTGACCCGACATGACCCAGTTTCAAACTTATTCTACATATTATGAGGATAAACATTCTGACAAAGTTTCATGAATTTTGGATCACAACTGTGCCTTCTAGAGCTAGCACAAGGTTTTTCTAAGATTTGACCTAGTGACCTAGTTTTTGAACGGACATGACCAACTTTCAAACTTGGCCGAGAGTTTATGGAAGTAAACATTCTGACAAAGTTTCATAAAGATTAGACCAAAACTGTGTCCTCTAGAGCGTACACAAGGTTTTTCTATTATTTGACCTAGTGACCTAGCTTTCAACCCGATATGACCCAGTTTCGAACTTGTCCTACATATTATGAGGATAAACATTCTGACAAAGTTTCATGAACTTTGGATCACAACTGTGCCTTCTAGAGCGTACACAACGTTTTTCTAAGATTTGACCTAGTGACCTAGTTTTTGACTCAACATGACCATGTTTCGAACTCGGCCTAGAGTTTATGAAGATAAACATTCTGACAATGTTTCATAAAGATTGGATCAAAACTGTGTCCTCTAGAGCATACACAAGGTTTTTTCTATGATTTGACCTAGTGACCTAGTTTTTGACCCGACATAACCCGGTTAAACTTATCCTAGATATTATGAAGATAAACATTCTGACAAAGATTCATGAACTTTGGATGAAAACTGTGCCTTCTAGAGCGTACACAAGGTTTTTCTAAGATTTGACCTAGTGACCAAGTTTTTGACCCGACATGACACAGTTTCAAACTGGTTCTACATATTATGAGGATAAACATTCTGACAAAGTTTCATGAACTTTGGATCACAACTGTGCCTTCTAGAGCTCACACAAGGTTTTTCTAAGATTTGACCTAGTGACCTAGTTTTTGACCCGACATGACCTTCTTTCAAACTTGGCCGAGAGTTTATGGAAGTAAACATTCTGACAAAGTTTCATAAAGATAAGATCAAAACTGTGTCCTCTAGAGCGTACACAAGGTTTTTCTATGATTTGACCTAGTGACCTAGTGTTTGATCCGACAAGACCCAGTTTCAAACTTGTCCTACATATTATGATAAACATTCAGACACAGTTTCATGAACTTTGGATCAAAACTGTGCCTTCTAGAGCGTACACAAAGTTTTTCTAAGATTTGACCTAGTGACCTAGTTTTTGACCCAACATGACCCAGTTTCAAACTTGGCCTAGAGTTTATGAAGATAAACATTCTGACAATGTTTCATAAAGATTGGATTAAAACTGTGTCCTCTAGAGTATACACAAGGTTTTTCTGATTTGACCTAATGACCTAGTTTTTGACCGGACGTGACCCAGTTTCAAACTTACATACATTTTCATAGTGGTTTGCGGTGATCGGGGTGGTGATGCTGCTTATGGTAAAATCATTACGTCGATCACCCAAAACGTTATGCTAAAGCATATTCTATATTCTCCTCATATCAGGAAACCTATTTCAAAAGTGGTTTGCGGTGGTTTGGGGTGGTTTGCGGTGGTTTGCAGTGGTTTGCGGTAATTCGATGGTCCCTCGGGTTGGGTCACTTTTTATATACATGTGAGTGCGACGATGAACGGGCATGTTATATGATAATTATAAGGCATGTTTATTCAACAACAAATTAGCTATGTGAATATCCCTTCTTTTCATTCTTCTCATCATTTCAATAGCCCACTAAATTTAGGATTCAGACAGTCGACAAATTTTATCCGACAAAAGATTGTTTGAAAAGGTCTTTGTATGAATAAGAGGGGTATTCAAGGTTCGGCCCGAACACCCCGTCTTTAAAAATTTGAAGTAGCCCCTGAGTAGTGAACATCTGCTGATGGGAACTACTACTAAAATCCTACAAAGTCTTGGCAACTACCACGATAGCATTTTAACTACCACGGTGAGCTGGAAACTACCACACAGGACAAACAGGGCCTGAATCTTTTACGAGTAAACTCTTGGCTTCTGTTTTCTATGCAGGAACATTTAGTAAGGGTCTTTGTATCATTTTCATCGGCAAATGATATCAAATTCAATATAATTTGATGGATACGAGCTCAATTCCTTCGAACTGGCACTGTACTTTATGGAAAATTGACCCGATACTCAGTGCGGGCGCAAAAATCTTAAGAAAGAAAAAAACTTTTCAGATAAAATTTGGGGCTAGAGGGGACGCTGAGACATATTTACACGGAACCATATTGACCGATTTCACCATTGTTCGTTCTTAGTAGTAAAATAAAACAAAAACCAAAATGACACCAACCTTTGTTCATCAATTTTTCGGCCTGGAAACTACCCCGTTATGTCCCGTATGTGGCTTGGGAACAAAATTACGTTAACACAATTTCGTGGTAGTTCCTAGGTTTACCACCCGTGATAAACTTGAATTACAAGAGGCCCAAATGGGCCTGATATCGCTCACCTGGCTATTGTGCAACAGAACCATTCTGATACAAAATTGGTCCAATTCCACTGAGAATTTCTCATTTTCACATTTTGCTACTTTTAGTAACAGAGGCCAACTTGCCTGGTCTTTATATATTTACTTTTGAAACACCTCAATGCAAGAATCATTTTGCCACAAATTCCATCAAAATCCATTCAGGGGTTACTGAGATATTGCCAGTTTCATTGTTTGTGCTATTTTTAGTAACGGCAGATGGCGGCCATCTTGGAATGCCAAAATGGAAAAAATCGAAAAAGCTTAATGAAAGGAACATTCTGACACAAAATTAGCCCAATTCCATTGACATTTTCTAATTTTCACATTTTTCTATTTTTAGTAACAGAGGCCAATATGACTGGTCTACAGTTAGATATTTTTGAAACATCTCAATGCAAGAATCATTTTGACACAAATTTCATCAAAATCCATTCAGCGGTTACTGAGATATTGTCATTTTCATGTTTTGTGCTATTTTTAGTAACAGCAGATGGTGGCCATCTTGGAATGCCAAACTGCAATTAATCGAAATGGCTTCATGCAAGGAACATTCTGACACATAATTGGTCCAATTCCATTCAAGGGTTCTAGAGTAACTGTCATTTTTATGTTTGTGCTATTTTAAGTAACACCAGATGGCAGCCATCTTGGAATGCCAAATTACATTTACTCGAAATGGCTTAATGCAAGGAACATTCTGACACAAAATTGGTCCAATTCCATTCAAGGGTTCTTGAGTAATTGTCATTTTTATGTTTGTGCTATTTTTAGTAACACCAGATGGCGGCCATCTTGGAATGCCAAATTGCAATTAATCGAAACGGCTTCATGCAAGGAACATTCTGACACAAAATTGGTCCAATTCCATTCAAGGGTTCTTGAGTAATTGTCATTTTTATCTTTGTGCTATTTTTAGTAACGGCCCCCATGGTGGCCATCTTGGATAGTCAACTGGCACACAATTGAAATAATTCCATTCAAGAACCATTTTTGACCAAATCTGGTCAGAATTGGTTGCATTTTCTTGAGATATTGACATTTGAGCAAAATCTGTCTTGTAAACGCTAAGTAGGTCACTGTGACCTAATTCCGCTATAGATTTTTTTTATTTTTACAATTTTTAATACCAAGGCCCAATTTATGATCCATGCAAACTTTCAACCAAATACACCGAACGGTTCTGGAGAAGAAGTTGATTTTGTTGTTTTTGCTATTTTTAGTAACGGCGGCCATCTTGGATTCTTGACCGGACCCATTTTACAATTTTGAAACCCTGCAGTCTGGTCATGCTCCATGTGAAATTTGAGATCCATGGGTTCAGTGGTTTTAGAGAAGAAGTTGTTTGAAGTTGTTTAAATAGGTCCTTTTTTGACATTGGCATTTGAGCAAAATTACACTCATAAACAGAAAGTAGGTCACTGTGACAAAACTCCGCTACAGATTTTTTTCATTTTTACAATTTTGAATACCAAGGTTTTACTGATGTTCCATGCCAAAATTCAGACAAATATACCCAGTGGTTCTGGAGAAGAAGTTTATTTTGTTGTTTTTGCTATTTTTAGTAACGGCGGCCATCTTGGATTTTCAACCTGACCCAATTTTACAATTCTGAGACCCTGGAGTCAGGTCATGCTCCATGTGAAATTTGAGAACCATGGGACCAGTAGTTTTACAGAAGAAGATGTTTGAATATTTGTTTTTAGGTGTTGACGGACACATTGTGTGACGACGCACGACGCACGACGCACGCCGGACGCATTGGTATGACAATAGCTCACTATGGCCCTTCGGGCCAGGTGAGCTAAAAACTGATGCTTTCAAACGGGTAACCTTGTAAGACATTCAGTTTCGTAAACAAAATGGTTGTTTTCAATTGTGGTTGAAATTTATATGATTTTTATCTGTTTGAAAAATTACAAGGTTTTTACCAAAATTCCATTTTTCACAAAAATCAGTCATGAACATTTGCAGGATAGATATTGGAGCAAAATTAGTGCTGTCAGTAACTTCGAGATCCTCTTTTAAAATTGGCAAATTGATTGGAAACTCTGTGTCTTCGTCCATTGAAAGTAAATGACTCTCAAAGTGGGGATGCATTGCACTGTCGTCTATGGAAAAAGCATAAGGTGCTCCTTTAAATATTTTGAGTAGTGTATTTCAGTTCAGTTCAATTCTCTTATCGACGTTACCAAAGTGGCTCAACGGTACGTAACCATAGTTGCACACACCCGGCGCTGTGTGTCCGTTCCAAGATTTAAACTATCTAGTGTGTACAAGCTTTTATAGGACTTTAACTCTGGCAGAGTGACCATGAAGATACACAATCAACCTGAGCTATAACCATACCAGAAAACGCCCAATTATGACCAATATGGAATATGATTTGGGAGAAGAACTGTATATGCATATAGCTTCCATTGTAAAACACTTATATTTGGTGGCAGCAAAATTTGGTGGTTTTTATAAACAGACCTTTTGGCGGATTTTTATTTTGGCGGTTTTGTGATTTACAAAAAAAAAAAAATACCAGAAGCAAAAGAAAAGCAAACGGAGATAGATGCCATAGCCTTACAGCCCATTTGAGTCCTAGTTCCAAATTGTCATTCTTGAATTATGCGGCTGATTGCAGTGATTACAATTCTATTCTATCATTATAAACAGAACTGTTAAATTGCACTTGTTATTGTGTTGCTTCTGATTTAATTAAACTGGCTTAGAAACTAAGTAGCTTGACATAAACATCGCTACACTCCGTTTCACCTTGGTGTTTCACTTGGACTTTGCCTCTACTTATGCATATGATGTGTATTTGTTTTGATATTATAATGGAAGGAATACATCTCTCAATAGTTAATTTTCCCCTTGATCAGCAGTTTAATTGGCGGCATTTAAATTTGGCGAGTTTCTTCTTTTCCGCAAATATCGCCAAAATAAAGTGACCGCCAAATATAAGTGTTTTACAGTAATCCTGAAGCTTGTATTGATATCATATTTGTACATGAATATGTGTCTGTATGTCAACTGAAAAAACAAAAATATGTTTAAACTAGATGTCAGATTTCTAGACAGTTGCAAGTAGATTGGTGAAAATTCAAGCACTTGCATTCACAAGATTTTTGTCAATGAACATAGCAAGCACTCAGCTCCAGTAGAGAGCATCCTATCATGACCATGATTTAATAGCTGAACAATAATCAAGTTGGAACTAGTAATAGTGCACATATAAACCAGACTGACAACCTAATCTGTTAAAGAACTTATTCAAGTTGTTAATTATAGGAATTGTTGCTGTGTCCAAATAATCTGATCTTGTTAATAAGAAGTTTTTCTTACCTTTCTAAGCTCTTTCTGTCTAACTTTCATTTGTTGTTTCATTTTTTCTCTCCTTTCTGCAGCTTGTTTAGCTAGATATTCCTTCCTTTCAGACTCGCTCATTTTTGCCCTGAAGTGCACATATATCATATTAGAAGTACATTTAATGAAAAGAGTATTTTTCAGATACAGTATTTGACTGAAAAATGGACTTGACTTTTAGAAATGGCACCTCATGGCATGAAAATCTGGTCATTTTGTATTTAAGTTCTTTGTTTTGCAAACTGAAGCTATAAAGCTTTTTTGTTCATGGCATGCCTCAAATACACATCTAGCTGTGTTCAATCTTACGATGAACTTTTACTATATATGATTTCAATAGTCATGAAATTACGAACACTCTAATACAGCACCTCTGAACTTGTTATTAAACTTTGAAGGCATTCTAAAGGCCTTAAATTCTCATCATCTATCCACGCATAAAAGAATGGATACTCCTCCATGTTTTTGTGCCATTTTCATAAAAGTAAACCACCTTCTGTGGCTTTTTGTTTGCTTCTTTGAAAGACAAATTTGGGGATAGTCTTAAAGGAAAGAGTTTTCTCATCAAGGGATTTTTTTTTACCTTTAAAGAAAGTCCCCTGATGAAATAAGAAACAAATTTAACTAAAGCCTCTGATGAATTGCAAACAAAAGTTTAACTACGTACAATTTTTGTCTCTCTTGTATGAGTTCGTATTTTTTCATGACCTTTTCTTTAACATCAGAAGGAAGCCTGGCTCTCTGTTCTGAATTTAAAATCTTAGCTGCCTGGGTAGTATAGGTACCAATTAGTGACTTGTCATCTTTTTTAATTGCCTGTCGTATTCTGAAATAATAAAATTGATGTTTTATTTATTTCGTCATATACTGCAGTAAGAAATCAATCTGTAATTCACTGCATATCCTTCATAGGCAAGCATACTCCTATCAGGATAGTTAAACCAAGCCTCATATATAAGAAGGGATTTTGTTAATAATTCTGAAAAAAAATTTCTGACTAAAAATGTCCGTAATCTCTAAAAAGAACCACCTCAGCTAGGCAGTTCTTATGACATATCATTTTTTTTACACAGTCAACAGAAACTTTACGACAATCTTCCCCATCTAGAATGGCCCCCTAATTCAGAGCTCTAGATAAGAGGGGTATTTGATGATAATTGAGGGATAATTTTTTTTATTTCTTGTTGAAACTATATGTTGTGACCCCTCATCTGAACCGTCTCATCGAGACGGTTCAGATGAGGGTCACAACGTATGTTTTTATGCAGAACTAACAAAAATTATCCCTAATTATCACTAAATACTTCCTCTTATCTAAAGCTCTGCCCTATCTAAATGGGTATGTGTAATTCTGTTATGAGATGAGACAATTCAAACAATCTAGATCTGTCTGGATGGCTCTAGATATTTGGTGTTATAGTGGAGGTGGGAAAACCCCAGTCAAACTACCGTAAAACTCTAAAAACTGGGACACCTAAAATAATTACCATAACTGTCCTTAATATGAAACTGTTTGGTTTTACAGTGCAGTAATGCTTCCAAATGCTGCATTAGGAATGGCAAACAGTGTGGACCCCGATCAGACTGCTCCTTTTTGAGCAGTCTGAGCTGGGTCTGCACTGTTTGCTCATACCTATCTGTCCCAATATTTAGAGTTTTTACGGTATGACAAAGACTATAAGGCAAATGGTAAGCTGTATGTAAGACAGTTTTTGATAATTCTGTTCAAATGTAGCTATTACTGCAGCAGAGATGATGCTGGGTGTGAACTCTACTTCACCCAGTAATTAACTTTATGATCTTTTAACACCACTGGACTTAGCATAATGCTACTCCATTGCTTTTTCAATAGAAAACCAATACAACTTCACACAAAAACAGGATCTTAACTTTGCAAATGAGTTGAAATGACCACAAGTTTAAGATTCTGTGTATGAAACTAACAAGTTTTATGGACTTTTTAGGCACAGAAGTTGTTCTTGATGGCAATGCAAGATTACACCATAACCAGGTGTTATGTGTGATCATATTGATGCTAGTTTCTTGTCCAAAAGAATGACAGCAAATGTGCTTACTTAAAAACTATTGCTGGAGTTTTGGGAGGACTTGATATTTTCTTTTTTAGCTCTGGAGTTTTTTGTTCCTTCAGTGGAGTCTTCTTCTCTGGCGTCTTCATGCTCTTCTTCTTGGTCAAATCAAACAGAGTAAGCTGTTTGGGGTCCTAGAAAAAATTATATGAGCTGTGTAAATATACTCAAAGTGCCAGCTATGAGGTGTTTTCGCAGGATTACTTCTTATACTCCACTTCCAAATTTCCTGACTATTCCCTGATTTTTCTCTGGCATTTTACACTTTTCTATACACTTTTGGCGGATCCAAAAGTTAGTTTTATGCTTTATTTCTGTAAGATAAACTGTACTGTAAACTGGGGGTTACTTTTAAAGGGAAGAATTTGCTCCCCCGGGGAGCAAATTCTTTCCTTTAAGAGTAGCCTTCAAAGAGGAGGGAAATGACTCAAAGAGGATTTGCCAGTCACTTCCACATTTCCCTTACCAACCGCAAAATTACCTGACTTTTCCCTGACCTGGAACAAGATTCATTTTCCAGACATTTTTCCTGTTCATGGCAATCCTGTTTTGCTGTAAAATTTCAGAGAATACTTCAAATATTTAATGCAACGTGTCACTTCTCATTAGCACTGTCATGGGAAAGCAGTTCTAATATGGGGCCATAATCTTTACTTCCACTGAGACACCATGATAATTCACAAAGTCAGACAACTTTTGTGAATTCCTGCTTACTTCCCTGGACGACAAAGCCCTTCCATAAGGCAGTCTAAGTTGTTTTTCCTTAACAGAATATCAGAATTGGCATCTCACATCTCTAAATCCTACCCCACCCCCCGTAGCATCCATGTAACATACATAGACTGTCACATCTAATAACAAACACTCCCATTTAAGAGCACCGGTATAATTTGGGTATCCAATACATATTGAAATAGCACAAAATGAGCCATGACATGATAAAACCAACAAAATGGCATGTACACCAAGCAAAGTATCAGATCAGGCTGGGCATTCGTACAGACTGATCAGACTGTTCAATGTCGGCATGGAGGTAGCTTAAAGCCTAAGCTACCCTTGAAGCACAAAGCGAAGACCCTGATCAGACTTCGCTTGGTGTTTGCAACTTTGTTGCAGGGCTACAGAAATCCGATTTTTTGTCGGTCCGGACCGATTTTGAGTTCGAAAAACCGATTCAGTTGGCATAAGGCACTTTTTTTCGGTCCGTAAAAACATGATTTGCGATGTATGATGACATAATTACCTGGATTTTAGCCATGTGTCATATTATTAATCCAATAATCACGCACTGCTGTCAAAAGTTATCACAGATAAACAAAGTGTCGATTGTCTTGCCAAGGTGTGAACACTACTGAATTTCAGAAATCTTCGATAGTTAGCACATGTCCCAATTTTGGCCAGCGGCGAAACTTTTGCACAACTCGTAATACACACATATACACGTGCCGATGCACGGAAAAAGGCTGTGCAACGTAAGGTAACTGACTATTGTATACTTTCAAAGATAGCATAAGGGAAGAATTTGACTTGCAAAAAAGAACATTTAAACCGGACTTGATTATGTGTAGTCTGGTCAGGTTTTTTTTTTAGCCGACGTCATTTCTCGCGCAGAATTTTTTTTTTCTTCATCCGAAGGTACCTTTTTGCAAGTATACGAGTATTCATATTTCAAGGGAATTAACTCGAATCCAGTAAAATACGTCAATCGAAATACTTCGGCCAATTCCGTAAATGAAGATCGGTGAGGATGTCCGATTGGTCAACATGTGTACTTTCACTTTCGGTCTGACTGTCTCTGCGCTTTAAAGCGCATTTTTACACGATAAGTAAGAACATGTGGACTAAATGGCTACTTCAGCGATGACATCCGCGTTTTAACGGCGCTCCAATGTAGTCATTGGTTTTCGTGACTTTTTGGGATTGTTGAATACACAGTGTAGTCATTAGTTTTCGTGTCTATTTTGGATTCGTATGACGTAATCGGACGTCGGACCGATTTGGATTTCAAAATTTCTGTAGCCCTGCTTTGTTGGTTTTGTCGTATAGCCGCTCAAAGTATCTTACCTGCCCCTTCTTTTTTGCTTTCTCCTTCTGTTTAGATTTTTCCAAGATTTTCTTAGCTTTCAATTTCTTTTTTAAGTCTGCAAGAGAAATATCTTTCCCTTGACTTTTCAGTTTCTTTTTCAGATCAGCTAGTGACAATTCCTTTTTCTTCTCCTTTTTTGAATTCACACTTTTCTCCTTTTCTAAACTTACTGATTTTTTCGGAGTCAAACTAGATTTTTTAGGAGTCAAACTACTCTTTTTAGGAGTCAAACTATTTTTCTTAGGAGTCACTTGGCCTTTCATAGCTATTAATGGAGTATCGGAATCAGAATCATCTGAGTCAGCATCATTTCCATCATCATCTGATGAATTATCTGAAGAATCTAATTCAATTATTTCCAATTTAGATTTTGCTGCCTCCAATTTTTTAGCCTTTTTCTCAGCTTTCCTTTTTTCCTTTTCCTCTGCTCTCCTCTCTGCCTTTTCAGACTTTTCTTGCAGTTTATTAATGGACTTTTTTATCTTTTCCTTCCGTTTTTCTTCTTTAGCGTCCATTTTTGACTGTATTCGAGGACAGCTTTTAGTTGGTGAAACTTTTTTGGTGAAATCTTCATTAAGTTTTTTACTGATTTCATCATTTTTCCACTGGAAGAAATGAAAAGACTGCATACAATTTGAAGAAATTGGAAGATAAAGGTATTGCTATCATGAAATATAATGTACCGTAATGTGCGTATATATTGGGACACCTAAAAATAACAAATTTTCCATTTGGGACAAATGGAAAATTTATTGCTTTAGGTGTCCCAATTCTTAAGCACATTAGGGTATATACCCTATCAGATAAAAGCAACACATTTATATGGTAACCTCTGAGGCCATCTGTAAGAGCTAAAATAGTCTTAAAACCAACTAAATTCATGTTGGAACTGTAATGTAATCTGATTTAGAACTTTCTCAAAACCGTGTCTTCATTTTACCTATTTGTCTTAGTAACACAAGATCTCAGACTCAAACTGTCATTCTGTCAATATGCTGGAGCCGATATTTGATACAAGAGAAAATGCAAGGAAGCAAGACTTGTCCTTGAACATGACATCTTGCCCACTTGACATATAACAAGAGCTGTCGCCTGACAGTATAGCTCGCCTGAATAGGTGCTTGCCCATCACACAGTTGCTATGGTGGTGTGGATACTAAGCATAAAACTTCAGACAAGCATGTCCATAATGACAACACGTTTATAAACAAAAGCTATCTCAGAAATAAGTCTTAAAATAAAATTAAAATAAAAAAATCCACATGAAATGTCAAAGTCCATGAGCTTGAAGTCAAAGACCTAAGGGGTTGGGGTGGGGGTTGGGGGCTGCAGGGGCTAGGATGTATGAAAACCTTGAACCATTATCTAACATCAGTCCAAGTAACAGTATCAACTGAGTCCATCGTGGCACTGTGAAATTATGTCTTCATAAATATAAAACTTTACCAAATCTTTAAGACAAAATTCAAAGTTGATGACCTTGACTTCAAGGTCATCCAGTGGGGTAAGTATACGGTGTTTTGTAAAAACTCAAAACAGTGTCTAACATCAGTTCAAGTGTAAATTAAATCTCTGCCAAGCATTATGAATCAGTATGCAATTAGTAAACTTTAATAAAATTCAAATTTCCTAAGTCCCTGACCTTGACATCAAGGTCATTGAGCGGGGGTCAGGGAAGTACTATGTAAAACTTTGGACTAATATCTAACTACAGTGCAAATATAAAAAGAATTTGTTGGTGAATTCAGGAGATATGTGTCTTTAAAATACTTTAACCAAAACACCCAATCAATAAAAAGACAATTTTCTAAGTTCATGACCTTGACATCAAGGTCACTGAGGGGGGTGGGGGTAGTACCTTGGAAAACTTTGGACCAATATCTAACTACAGTGCAAGTATCAAAGAAATCCATCCATGGGTTGGGAATATATTGGGATTTATAAAACTTTAACCAAAACATCCAGTCCGAAAAAACTCCCAATTTTCTAAGTCCATGACCTTGACATCAAGGTCACGGAGTGGGGTGGGGTTGGTACCCTGTTAAACTTTGGACCAATATCTATCTACAGAGTAAGTATCAAAAGAATCCATCCATGGGTTAAGGAGATACAGGTCTTTAAAAAACTTTAACCAAAACATCCAATCCGGACGCCGACGCCGTGGTGACAATAGCTCTTCCTGAACTTTCGTTCAGGTGAGCTAAAAACTTCAACATTAAACCTCAATATTTGTAGAAACTAATGCCAACTGGCAACAATGTACATCAAAGAATGGTACAATAGCTTTATTTATTCTTTGGCATAAATGAGCTAGACACTTTAACAAATAACAGTGCTCCATGTAAGAGGAGTATAAGAATAATTCAGAGATCATTTTTCTTATTTCTCAATGTAAACATATGTTGTGACCCCTCAGCAGAACCATCTTGCTGAGACGGTTCTAATGATTGGTCACAACATATATTTTTATGAAGAAATAAGGAAATTTATCCCTAAATTATCCCTGCTATCCCTTAATACCTGGAGTACTGAATAACTGAATAAAAAGTGAATATTTATGATATTTACCTTCACAGGTGACAAGAGAAAACTGGCAAATTTACTCTGTAGATCTAGCTTTCTCACTTGATTATCGTCAACTATCCAAGGACTTGAAGCTGTCTGTCCTGCTCTGATGGCATATGTACGAATAAATAATCTCAGCAGCTCTTTTGATGGTGGTTTGTCTCCACGTCTGAAATTTATGATATTCATAAACTTTTTTGTATTATGACCTTTATATATTTACTTATTTTATACCCACATTCACATACTTTGCCTGAAGCTCTTAAAAGTCGATAAGCACTACTTGGTATATAAATCTTAGTAAAAAGAGCAAAAACCAATGACATTCTGCTAGTACCAGGCCAGCCAATATAATCATAGCTGACTCTATTTTTTGGACTGCAGGTGCATATACTGAAGAGAATTTTATCAAAATTACATTGTGAAACTTGCTTTTTACCTGAAGATGTCTGCAGCACTCCTATTTGTGAAATCCTTATGAGAACCCTTACAGACTGTACAGGATGTGAAAATGCTTGTGACCAGTTCTTATAAGCTTATACTTACCCTAAATCAGAAACAGGAACTGAGTGAATAACACTGTCTTCTCCTTCAAATCTTATACTATATTTATATGGCAACAACTGAAAAAAAAAAATCTTATACTATATTTATATGGCAACAACTGAAAAAAAAAGAAGAAGCGAAGATGCAAAAACATTATGTAAGTAAACAAGAGTTCTGAGGACTGCCATGTCTTACCTGTCTATACCTTGTCACAAAATAGAGCAAAACCAGATAACTCGAAAAATTTTACTCCACCACCGACGATGCCAGAAATGCATGCCTATCTCGTATTCTTCTAGTCCAGGCTGGGACAATATCAAAGACCATTATGTTTAGATACCCAATCTGTTTCAATCAATACATATATGAGCTGTGATATGACAAAACCAACAAAATGGCATGTGCGCCCAGCGAAGACTCAGATCAGCCTCGGCGTCTGCCCAGTCTGATCAGTCTTTGCTGTTCGCATGGAGCTAGCTTAGTCACTTATCTACCCTTTCAGGGCTACCCCAACACGCTGACTAGACTCAAGCAGATGGCTCGGCCAATCTGAATCTTTGATGGCACACATGCCACTTTGTTCATTTTGTCGTGCCATAGCTCATATTTGCTTGTAGCACTGGCATATAGCATCTGTGGCCAAATCTATCTCCAACAAATAAGGTTGATTTTTTTTTTACTTAAAAGTGGCATAGTATACGGCTTTGAATCTTTCAATTCAGAAGTTTCCACTTTTCATATTATGGCAGCTCCAGAATGGGAGGGTGGATGATATGGATTTTAATTTCATACCTGTTGGGGATTGCAAGCTTTTAATCTTTTACCCATGCTTTAAGAGCTACTTATTCATACAGAAATTCATCTGCAAACAGAACTTGTGAATTTGATGGTGCGTGACATGATAAAGGTTCAAAAGAGCCATACACTGACTATTCCACAGACAGTAAAGGCTTTGATACTATGATGAAGTACCTATTTTGTTATAAGAGTTTTCCCTTCCAAAACATTTCCCAAAATCTACATCTGTCTTATAAGATGGATCTAGATTTTGTGAGGTTGTTTTGGAAGGGAAAAATCCACCCTATAGCAGAATTACATGAAACTGGTTAAGACATCTGGGGTAATTCTACAAGGGGAAAACACCTGTCTTACACCCAATAAATCAATTAAGACCTACCTTTGGTGGTACCCATTTCTTAGGTGAAGCAACATTTTCATCCTTCTCTGCATTTTCCTTATCACTTGACGGAGAATTACAGTTACTTGTTGGATTGCTCTGAAACAAGTATGGCTCTTGATAAGATGAGTATATGATAAGGTTTCTTATTATATACCTATTAATGATACGCCCTTTGAACTGCCTGTTTTCTGGCTTCTGATACAGAACGCCGTATCAAACTGACGTTTTCTGAATCTGTATCACTATCCTTTAAAACGAGGCTATGTCTGAGTTCCAGCTTCGGGCGCGTCATTGTTTAACGTGCATCATAGAAACGAGAACCAGAGATACCAGACAAGTGACGTAACGTCAACAAACACCTCAAAATGGCGCGCCTCGATTGCTCAGTCGGCAGCGTTTGTCTCACGACTAGCTACATACCTCTGCCGCGCAGGTTCGAATCCAGGTCGATGCATTAGCGCTGGCAAGTAAGAATGGTTGGCTGTTCCCTAAGGTATATAATAAACAAATTATTACAATAGTAACTTGATCTGGCATACTGTATCACGTCTCGTGGCTGAGCTCGTACCATCGGATCACCCTCGACGCAAGCGCCTCGGGTGATCTGATGGTATGAGCTCATCCACTCGACGTGATACACTACGCCAGATCAAGTTACTATTATAATAATGTGTATATATTTCTCCGTCGAGACAGTTCTAATGAGGAGCCACAATGTACAAGGAGAATTCAGTGAAATCTTCTCTGAACATGCCAGGGAATATATCTTACACGTAATTATAGAATTTCTACTGGCTGCAAAGATGAAATTGCATTTAACGGCCCTTCAGGCCCTTCAAATAGTACTTCAGTCATTTTTAGCCTATGAAGGAATGGATGGGATGATGATAAGAATAATCAAGAAACTAGATGAGGATTATGACCCATGCTATATTTGAACTTTGACTTCTGAATATCTGACCTTGATATAGTATTTTCAGCCATCTCCCAACAGAGAGGGAGAAAGTAGATGATAGGATAACCGACGGAAAACATCCACAACCCCTATCTCGCACCTTATCTTATGCAAGCACTGTAGTCCTCTTAAGCCAATATCAGTGGGATGCTCAAATGCCAGTAGTTAAATGGCATCTTTACTAAACCTGTCACCCCCAAAATTCCATAAAATTTCTAAATGGGCATGTTCAAAAAAAATGTGACCGGAGCATTTCAGAGCATTTTAAAGAAAACAGGGCTTTAATATTACATTATTTTTGTTGCTGAAGATGTATCATGTCGCCTTGAAGATACCTGCCAAAATTCATTGAAATAGTTTGAGTAATAAAAAAGTTACGGTCAAAAATATAGCAAAAAAACTCAGGAGTGTAACGCTTTTTGTGTGACATTTTTTTGACTACTGAATTTTCTGCTTGCATTTTTACAAAACTCTGCTGGTTACCATACCTGTTAGCCATCTGTTTGACTTTCAAGCCCTTTGGGCTGCATGAAAATTTAAGATTTATGTCCTTTCATCATCACCCGTGAAATAAGTAAGGCTAAACTCAACAGCACTATGCTGAATTTCTGTTGCACCAAAAACGAAGAGGTTCTCATGTAAATGGATGTCATTTTTATATTTGATGCTTCTAATCTCTATAACATGGTCTGAAACATTGAATAAAGATGGTATATTGTATTGCAAACTTTCCAGTTGCTGTACCAGCATCCATCTCAGAATGTAAACCACTTTTTCTCAAGTACCCCTTGAACTCAGGAGTGTAACATTTGTCATTTGAAACCCCATAACTTTTTCCAGAGGTAGATTTAGTCAACTCTCATGCCAAGTATGAAAAGTCATTGACCCATCGTGGTAATTGGTACACAGGCAGTCTTCATCTTGGCTCTTATTTTCTTCATACGTACCATTTAAGCCACTCAGGAGTGTAACACTTTTTTGTAAAAAGACAAAAATAGCTTATTTCTTTACCACAAGCAGTGTTATTTTCATTTATTAGGCACATTCATGAAGACCAAGCCCCCCTTAAGCAATTTTGGAACATAAATTTAACTTCTAAACGTAAATAAAGCTGTACTGTCATAAAAATGACCAAAAGTTGAAGATTTTGAGATTCCATTATCTTCATATCTATCACTATGAGGCATTCCAAATAATATCCTTACATGGCTATCAAGTGTTTTGTGAAAAATGATATGATAAAAGTGACCAAGATAATGATATTATGTGATTTAATTTGGGTTTTGTTATGATGTGTATTGTGCAAGGTGTTACACTCCTGAGCACTTTAAGTTTAATGCCATTCTGGACACTTTTTCTTCCTCTACATCAACATATTTGGATTAATTCATGCTAAATATAATGTTTCCAACATCTGAAAATGTTTTTTGATGCAGTGCCATCTGTTTTGATAAGATTTTGAGGGTAATAATATTTTAGGTAGGGAGATTTTCTACTGATTTACAATGTGACCATCAGCTTCTGAAACTGGTATGCAACTTTATTTCTATAACGTCTTTGGTAAACAGGTAATGATATTCAGGTAAAGAAAACTGTTCAATTTCCAAAAGAAAGAGTGAAGAAGAAATCAATTAAATTCAGTATTTGTTTGATTTGTGTGCATTTAGACAGCCGATTAGCAAATATATTATGGCACACCCAAGCACTTGGTTGAAAGATATGATTTTAGATTTTCCTATAGCAATGAGTGCAAGTTGCATTTATAGTGAAGATAACATCATAATGGAATCTAAAGGCAGAATATTCAACTTTTTTTTACAGTACCAACAAATGGCTGAAAAGTGTTACACTCCTGAGCAACAGACCAAGTTTTCTTGTTAAAAAGGCCAATAAATTTTGAAAAAAATGATGTTAACAACATGCAGTCAGTGTTACTTTATTGCATAGAGCACTTAATCAATGATTTAAGTTCTTGTGATGCTAATTCCAGCGGTTTTAAAATAATACTCAGGAGTGTAACACATTCCTTGAAACTTTTAGCACATTTTTGACATAGCATCACCACTACCAGTATGTTTTTATATCAACAATCATTCTCTAGATTAGTTCTCTATTCATATGCCATCATCCCAATGCACATTTTATTGAGGCACAGCCAAGTAAAGAGAAGATATGGAAGTTTTTAAAACTCTACTTCTAAAAAAGTGTATCAAAATGAAGTTAAAATTTAAGTGTTTATTTCATTTAGGGGTTTCTGATAGAAAACAGCACTTATTTTCATAATTTGGAAGTGTCCTGCATCAAATAATACAAACTTAAAGTGATATGATCATGATTTTAGCTTCAAAAGCTTTCATAAAATTTGGTCATTTTAACAGATTTTTGGTGTAAAACTCTTCACAAAAATTGTCAGGAAATTTTTATTAGTAATGCTATTATTAAAATTTATATAGATTTGTAAACTGTAGGCACTGTAGATAAGTCTGGAATAAAAACTAAACCTATGGCAGAGTGTTTATTTTTGACCTCCAATGTCACACTTTGGTCACATTTTTTTTGAACATGCCCAAATACTGAAACAGGTCTGAGCAAACAGTGTAGTCCCAAATCAGATTGCAGAGCCTACACCATCTGCCATCCCATCATCGTCATTTGGACCTGTAACTTCAATGTAAAACCAAAATTTTTAAGTTTTTTTTTTTTTGACAATTTTTAGAATTTTTGCAGTATTATGTGTTCTTACCTCAACACCAGCTGGGTCCACCTTTACAACTATAGCCTTCATGCTGAAAAATGTTAGACAACTGGATAAGAGGGAGTATTGGTTTTTATTACGGATAATTTGTGAAAAATATGCAATGAAACACAAGTTGTGACACCTCAACTTTATTGCCTCCACGGTACAGTTCAGATGAAGAGTCACAAATTATTTCAAAAATAGTAAAAGGGTACAGATGTGGGGTCACAATGTATGTTTTTAGGCAGTAATACAAAAAAATATTTATAATCATCAAAGAATCCCTTTTGTCTAGAGCTCCAAACATAAGAATTCATTTCATACCAGTTTACCAGTTGTAACATCTCATGTTATATATGTATGTACACACATTATTAACAAACTTTATAATCTTTAAACAACAACTTTTAACAAACTTAAAATTCCCATTTGTAAACTATCATTATTACTTGGCGATCCACTACATAACTCTTCCTGTCAGTGTGACATATATTCCATTTGGTGCATCACGGTGTCAATTTTTTGCTACTTAGGGCAGCAAGAAGATACATTTCAATATGCTGTATTGTATTAACAAGAATTCTGTAATACAACAATCTTGCCATTTCCCAAATTTTAAACCAAAAGTTCAGTAACAGAAGCAAATGAAACAGCATACTCACGATTTTCCACCAGACTTTACTTTCAACATGACTCGTTCACCTACCACCAAAACCTGCTGTAACATCACCCATGCCTGATCAACTAGACAATCCAAAGACTTTGTACCTGAAAGAAATATCTCCAGTGTTAGAAATCAACATTTTTTTTGCAAGTAGCAAGTACTTGCTACCCGCTGTAAAAGTTGTTAGCAAAACTAACATACCTGGTAGCAAAATAAATTGCCATTTAACAGCCGAATTGCCATCTATACTGCTAGTTGTCAGATTTAAGGCCAAACAAGGTTCCATATGCTCAAAGGCATTGACAATGCCTTTGACCATGTGGAATTGTGTTTAGGGTTACTTTAAGTGAGAATTGGATTCTACATCCCCGTGATAAAATTCGCTACAGATTTTCCAGGCAGCAACTTTCTGCTACCTACTTTTCAAACAGGTATCAAATGGGATTTTCAGGTGGCAAATTTGCTACTGTCAATTTCTAACCCTGATCTCGTGCTGATGTCCAGAAAAGGCTGCTTTTCCATGAAGTGGTTATCAAAGCTTTCTACACTGAGACTGCTAACCTTCCACTTGCATCCATTGTAAAGCATGACATAAGTCAAGCAGCAGATGAGTTTCGGTGCAAATACCGCCTAATACAGTAACAGCATTTCATGGAAAATGGCAATTATGGAATTTTTAGGACAATTCTAGGATATTTTTTCTTACTTCTCAACTAAAACAAACATAATGACCCCTCATCAAAATGAGGCAATTCTAATGAGACATCACAACAGATTATTTTTACGGAATACGCACAGAAATCATTATCACTATCCTAAAAACCCACCTATTATTAGACCTTTATTTTGAGCAGAAACTATTGGAATGCATACTCATAACACATATTATGACTTTCATGTATGATTATCCAATGGCTTAAACATTTAAGTCCTAAACAAGGATTCTGCGGAAAACTATGCCTCTCCTGGTACTGTATTTATCTGGTTATAAAACAGGGACTTTTTCCCTTCCAGAACAACCAAGAAATATCTATATCCGCCTCGTTAGACGGATCTAGATTTTTGGGCTGTCTTGTAAAGGAAAATCTTATCTTCGAGCAGAGACTGCTATAGACCTGAAGAGAATGTTCAGTAAGGTACAAGTGCGACTTCTGAAATAAGTCAAGTATATAGCAATGAACACAGAACAGAATACTCAGATGTGCCAATTAAAACTTTTTTATGACCCACGTGCAAATTTCACGTGTGCCTTTTTTAATTTCATTGATTTTTGGCACTAAAACATACTCTGAAATGAATCCTGCTCAATATTAATCATTTGCAGAACTACAGCTGCTACACAGCATCAAACCTGCACACTTACTGTGATGAACTAGTTGTAAAACTGGCTTGTCATAGCAGGGTGAGAACTGTTCTTTCAGAGTCTTTAGCACAGCCTTTTCTGAGTTCCATGCTTCTTCATGTGTCAGATTCACATGCCCAGTGCTGCGACAGGTCCAAATTCTACTCTTGTACAGGTGAACACGTTTTTCATATTCACTGACGGTGTTAAAGAATATAATAACAAGAAGAAACTTTTTATATATTATATAATATATGGAGTAGAAGCAAAATGCTCATAGAGACACATCAAAATTAGTAATGTCTCTGTTAGCAGCAAAACCAGACTTTTCATACTGACAATAGCTCATCTGAAAATAGAGTTACCACTTACATTCTTGCGGAAAAAATTGGCTTTTTCATAATATCATTATAGAGCTGGAATGACTTACTGACCCTACTCTATCAGGTACAAAAGAGAAGTTAGAGAATACAGTAACTAATGGTTTTATGACACATTTACTGTGAAATTTATGGCTTTTGAACAGAAGCACTTTTGGCCACTCCAAATATTCAGTCCCCAAGATTCCTAAGTTAACATCCTGGTACTGGTTATTGTAGTCTAACAGTTTGATTCCCATGACTCATTTTCTACATCACTTATCACATCCTCCAATTTGCTAGTTTGAAATAGTCTATACATGTATGATGGTTGACATTTTGAAAATAATTCTACAAATGGTGCCAAATACCAATAAAGAAACTGTTGCTGAAATGTAGTGTCCAAATCTAAATAATTTACCGTATTTATTCGGCTATAAGGCGATTCGGCTATAAGACGGGGGTGGTTTTTTGGACTGTCCGAGGGAGTTTTTTGCGTAGCCTCGCCTATAAGACGGGTCTACTTTTCTCAAATTCTCCTGGGCTATGATCAGCCGCCGATGTCTCGAATGTTTGCTAATCGATACGGTTCATCGCTCATTAGTGTGCAAACAATAAGCGAGACGACGACCGATTTGTGGTTAGTCGTCGTCTCACTTATTGTTTGCATGCGATTAAAACGTCAGTTTCATGAAAGCACCTTACCCAACTTACATGCATGAGTGATCAATCTTTGTCCGCTCTTGTTTGCAACCTGTCCAATACATGTTTTCCTAAGCAGAATCGGTGTGTATTCACAGTATCGCTAGCACATGGCCATTGTTTTCGTCGCCATTTTGATAAGTAAAGCTTCTAAAAATGTGTTCGTATAAGTATAGTTTGAGTTGTCTTTCTTTGGTTGGCGTATTCGGCATACACACCCAGTAACAACGCACCCGATAGATACTGTGTATTGATGTAATGGGAATGCCGATATTTTTTTATAATCTTTACATTATGAGCGGACGAACCGAGGGCGGGAGAAGCGTTGGGTGAAAAGAGATCCTAGGCCTTATGCAAGACTGCGCATTTACCCAAAAAGATTAGACTGATTCGTTGTCCTTATTCCCCTATGCCCCGGAGTGCAATATACAGGAGTCTTCCCTGTTTGTGTAATTATGCAAACCACGCCTATGCCAATCAAGTGTCAGTCACAGTCACTGAGGGTCTTTCCGGAACGAGTTTACGTAATGAGCGGCAGACTTCAAAGGAAAATTGTTATGGCATACATCTTATTTACGCTCTCCTCTGATCCACGTTCCCTTATTGAGGATTACCTGTCCATGATTAAATTAATGACTGCTTAGGTAATCTTACAATTCACACCAGGTGAGACAAAATAATTAAAACTTGTTTTTGTTACTCAGTTTCGGATTCACACATAATACTTTAACACGCTCTGGTGTTATTGATCAAAGGCTAATATACCGATGTTGTAATTTTACCGTTGCGATGCTCATGTCTGGCCTGCCTATTCGAACTTCTAGACCCATGAAACTAGTCAGTAACTTCACTTTTACAAAAGCATTGGTCATCGGGATTTTCCGTGATCAGTTGCACTCACGGACATTGCCGAAAACAACCATGATTTCCACAGCCTCGGCTATAAGACCGGTGCGATTTTTCAAGGTCATTTGGGCGGGGAAAAAAACCCATCTTATAGCCGAAGAAATATGGTAATGCATACATCAAGCAGACATCCATTCACCAGGCGGTGATGCCTAGAAGATCTAATATGTTGACCTTACCAAGGAGGCCAATTTGTAGATGCAATCCTAATTTCAAGATGCAATCCTCAGAGCTTCATAGGATATATGTGAGGAAGTCCAATCCCACATAGCGAACACCAAGGGTCAGCCTAGAGGGAGAAGTGGGAGAAATAGTCTCCCTAATTTGACTGACTTCTCCCTATTTCTAGCTGAGGGAAAAGTCAAAATGTATAAAACATCTAGATACATGTAATTCAAAATTTGGGATAATGCTTCTCCCTGGAATCTATGTTTTGAATAGGGACCCCTAAAAAAAATATCACATCATTTCAGTTTTAAAGCAAATAAAATCACATGCATGTTAATTTGTTTACGTATTTGTCTTTGTGAAATGTCTTAAAAAAAGTGAACAAAAATGTCTGCAATTTGGGGGATTCCACAATTTTAGGGCACTCAACAATAATGTATCAACTGAAATGTGATGTGTGTAGCTCAGCAGTTAGCACACTTGCCTCTGATACTAAAAGTCCTGATTTCGAACCTCTGTAGCGGCGTTAAAACTTTGGTGTCCAAACACGCTTCATTAATGTCATGATTTGCAGGGATGACATTGAAAAGGTCTGCCAGCCTTCAGATCAGGATATTAACTAGAGGCTCCCTGTGCTGGGAAGAGACACCCCTTGTGCATGTTAAAGATCCCTTCTGTAGTTACTTGGGCTGCATATTGGTCAAACTTTTCTATATGATATTCGATGTATCATTCTTTCTAGTGCTTAATAGTTCCATAACATAAAACTTGTCACTCTCTTATTCAATATTTCATTTTATTATTCCTATTTTTATTCTGACATTTTCATTTCTACATTCATTTTCATTTCTTGGAGAGTGACGTTTTATCTGCCATCTACTTAAACCCTGAGCAAACACTTTTGGTCATGTCTGGAGAAAATAACAGCTGAAAAATAAAGATCAATTTATAAGCTGTCAATTGTCATTAAACTTCAATGATTTCAATACTGCACTTTGAAAGATTGACCTGGATTCTTTGGTTAGAGTTTTTCACTTTCCATTGGCATCCATTTTGTTTGACAGAAGTGGGTAAATACAAAAATGATAATTTTGAACGAAACTAACAAATACAGTAATAGCAGTCTGTAGAAACACCTAACAATATAGTATGTTGTATACATACGTATTTTTGCGAAAAAGAAACATAAAATATGTGATGTGTATTTGTTTTACACACATATATTCTAATCAATTCTAGATTGTTTTTTCGACAAGGAAAAAAATCTTGCTTTAGGATGCTGTTGCATTATGGGATTTGTTTGTATTAGAAGCCATTGATGCTTATGGGAGCTCACTTTTCGGTCAATTTTCTCAAAATTACTGGTTAACACTTAACAGTCAATGGCAAGTTGATAATTGCTTTGTATTTTGACAGGTTTAACAAACACTAAACACAAGTACGATAATTCTTCTAAAATTTCGCACACTCTAAAATTTCTGACACCTAAAATTATTCCCGAAAATAATTTCTGAAAGGTCTCCAAAATTTCAGTGGGAAGATGAATTTCTAAAATTTCGAGCAAAAATATGGGACCTCGGTTTTTTACTTATCTCGGCTATTTTTTTTTATATATATATATATATATATATATATGGTAGGATTAAATCATCAACAGTGCACTGTTGATGATTTAATCCTACCATATACTTATTTCAATCATTTTGAATCCATTTGTTGGATCCAGTGCTACCGGGAAGATTTTTGTTTGATGTTTGTCTCATTTCTCCCTATATATATATATATATATATATATATGGTAGGATTAAATCATCAACAGTGCAAAACAATATTTACTGAGCGCTTTCGGCTTTCGCCTTCTTCAGAGTTTACAGGTACAAGAAAAAAATCAAAATTTCAACATTTCTACAGGTAAATCAAGAAAAAACAAAATAATCATGAAAACGTTTCTCAATTTACTATTCAAATTCACATTAAACGACCAAAGAAATTGAAAAAAGGTCGTTTAACAAAGCAAAATTGCTACAAGGCGGCCGTTTCACGGCCCCAGTTCGAATTTGAAATTGCAAATGGCTGCCAAAATGAGAAAAATCGTATTATGCGATTTGTAGCGGTGTATTTATAGCGATATACATACATTCTGTATACTGGCCATTCAGCTATGATGCAAAACTCACCATAATGAAGGAAAAAGAGAATTTTACATGTAATTACATCGCTACAAAAGCAAGAGTGGAACACTGTATGTCTGGAATAATGCAAGATGCCCCTGCAGAAATAGACTGAAGGTGGGACCGAGGCTAATCTCCTTTGTTAATGCCGCTTGGATTCAAAGTGTTAAGACGACGTATCCAGTAGCTCTCACGACTTTTTCTGGCATTGTCTTTCCACTCTGAATTGCTTTCTAAGCAGCAAACAGAGGCATGACTGAGAAAGTCATGTCCTTGCAAGCAAAAGTGCTCAGCGGTAGGAGATCTTTCAAATCTCTTGTGTCTCCAGTCATCTCTGTGACCATTCATTCTGATATTCAGAGGGCCCTTGGTTTCCCCAACATACTGCTTTCCACACTTGCCACAAGAGATCAGATACACAACATTCTGTGTCCTACAATTGGTGTCACCTTTAAGCTTGACACGAGCACCACTGGACGATGTGGCTGTCTGAGAGGGGGTTATCATTCTACAGGTCTGACATCTTGATCTGCCACAGGGTTTACATTCTCCTAGAGGTTCGTCATCGGTCGGATCTGGCTTCAGTCTAGCCCGCACAAGATGGTCTTTGAGGCTTTTTGGTCGCCTGTAGGCCATGATTGGCTTCTGCGGGAAGACTGTGCTCAGATGGTCTGATGAGTCTATGATGGACCAGTGTTTGTCGACGATACCCCTGGCTTTAGGAAGGTCTGGATGATATTTTACATGTAAAATTCTCTTTTTCCTTCATTATGGTGAGTTTTGCATCATAGCTGAATGGCCAGTATACAGAATGTATGTATATCGCTATAAATACACCGCTACAAATCGCATAATACGATTTTTCTCATTTTGGCAGCCATTTGCAATTTCAAATTCGAACTGGGGCCGTGAAACGGCCGCCTTGTAGCAATTTTGCTTTGTTAAACGACCTTTTTTCAATTTCTTTGGTCGTTTAATGTGAATTTGAATAGTAAATTGAGAAACGTTTTCATGATTATTTTGTTTTTTCTTGATTTACCTGTAGAAATGTTGAAATTTTGATTTTTTTCTTGTACCTGTAAACTCTGAAGAAGGCGAAAGCCGAAAGCGCTCAGTAAATATTGTTTTGCACTGTTGATGATTTAATCCTACCATATACTTATTTCAATCATTTTGAATCCATTTGTTGGATCCAGTGCTACCGGGAAGATTTTTGTTTGATGTTTGTCTCATTTCTCCCTATATATATATATATATATATACTTTAAAGTCTGAGAACTATTGCTTGCATATATTCTAGCGTTATTCTGCATGTGCGTTAAAGCGCTTGTGAGTCGGGATCTTTTTTACCCTTCTGGTATTTGGGCCGTGCATCGGAAAATGTGCTTTACACTTAATGCGAACAGCGAAACCCGGATCAGCCTACAAATTTGTGCAGTCACATTAACGCGGTTTCTGTCCGCATCAACAATCTATCATGGGAATCTAGAAATTAAACTGAGAACGAGGTTGCGGGGTGCGCAGGCTGAAGTGGGTCTTTGATTTTCGTACACGCGATAAGGTGCCATTTCTCACAGCAATTCATTTTTTGGCGGGAAATGTGCATGTGCGCCAAACTACGTAGGCATTTTTTTTCTTTTAATTTTTGGTAAAGATGCATGAAGGTAAGATGAGAAACCAGGGTTGCAAAAGAATATAAACTGCCAGAACGAAAAATTCGTCTTTGTCGTATCTTGTCTGTGTGAACGCATGCGCAAAAGCTCTGAGAGCACCGACCAGCTGTATGCACGGTCTCTGCATTCAAAGTTCGCACTTCCACTGGCACATTTGGCCTGAGTCCTTGATTTGACCATACACAGTTTCAGCTTAGAGTTTCTGCGACAGTAATCGTATAAATAAACAGACATCGGTCTGTGTTAAAATGCGGCGTCTCAAAAGACATTAGAACATGTCCGATTAGCAAATGATATAAACATTTGCGAACACTGAACAATCTTGCAAATCTCCGGAATTCACCGATAGTTTTCAACGCATAGAGTTCCCAGATCGTTTATGTCAGAAGAGAATCACTGATCAGCCTGTGCCGACATACAAGCTTTTCTTGTCATGCCGTAAGATACCTCTGATCTATTTGGGCAAATACACTTGCGTATATATTTGTATTAATCATTATTTACAACTGCGCATGCCCAGGATAGCCTGCTCACATGCGCAGTGTGTATGGGACATTTTTGCACTGATCAGCCTGTGCTGACACACAGGCTTTTCATGTCATGCCGTAAGATACTCCAGTCTATTAGGGTAAATTACGTTAAGGTAAATTTCATCGAGAATTTTCTAGTAACTTTTTTTTTTCTTATTAAATTACCTTGTGTGAATAATTTTATTTGTATTAACCATGATATCCTTTTTAAATATATTCTAACAACTGAGCATGCCCCGGATTGCTTGCGCACATGCGCATTGTGGTTGGGGCATTCACAGCCCGTCCAGCGAATGACGCCCGGTCTGCGCATGCGTAGGTTGCATCCGTACGGGCTGGTGAAGGACAAACATACGCCTATATACAATTTCTCTAAGAACTCGACACTCACTTGCGTACATGAGATGTCAAATTCTAGAGCCGGTATAAACGGTGTGTATTGCAAGACTGGCACTAAACGAGATTTCGTCACATGTCAAATTTGTCTCGTAGAGGTCTGCTGGGAACCGGTAGTCAGAGAGGCGCTATATCAGAGCCTGCGAATGATGGCGAAATACATGGAGACAATAAAAAGGGGCATGATGACTGTTGGTCATGTTCCCAAAGAGATATCGTTGCTGGCAAATACTTTATCAGAAGTTGAGAGGCGGCTAAGAGGTGCCATGCCATTCTATACGTTCAAGTTAAATGGAAAAGACGTAAAAGCAGACAGAAAAAAAAAAAAAACGTTTCTAAATGCGGCAGACGGTTCTGCTACATACCAAACTGCCCTTTTTTCAGGGCAACCTCACACTTTTGAAAGAAAACCTTTATGTTATGCATGTTGGGTGCAAGATATTTTTCTCCTGATCTGTCGTGAGTGGCACACGACTGCTTCTAACCTTCTATTGAACATGTAACGGTCTGCCAGGGCTTCCACTAACTTTCAAAATTTGGAAGTCCAGACTTCCGTGGTGTCAGATTTGGACGTATTGAGAGAATTTTTTGGAAGTCCGAAGTTTTTAGGAATGACATGAATGGTTATTTTTACCTCCACCCCCCCCCCCCCCCCCCCCCAACACATCCCTCTCTCTCTCCCATATTGTAGTGAACTTTTTGTTCTTCGAAGGGAAGCCTAAGCATTTGCGCAGTCTAATCAGAGTCATTCCTGTTTGTGAACTATACGCAAGTCCTGAGCACTCTAAAAACTGAAGACTCGCCGTTGCACTGTCTGCTATTGTATAATGCCGCCGAATGGGCCGCGTCGGAAATACGGTGACTTACGGAACGTATAATGACACGCTTCCACCAAAGAACTCGGTTGTCGCTAGGTCGATGTTCATTATTATTCATGTTAGATGCAAACAAGAAAGACCGGTCTGACTGCTTAGTTGCGCTGGCTGATACGATTGTTAGTTATCGGTGTGTGTACTGAGGTACCTGTCTCCCGGCATGACACTGGGTACAGCACGCGTATATACTCGCAGCGGCGTCTTTGATCTTTACATCAAAGAGAAAACGTGCTTGACCCATAAACGTGCAGGTAATTGTGTATCAGTGCTACCGCATATATAATCGCGTAGACCCTGATCAGAATGCGCTATTTCTGTGCACACTGTACGGCATTATTTTCGCATTGGTTTGCATGAAGATATGACGATACAACTAGGAAAGTGAAATGAACGTTTCAGTACCATTAATCAAAACAATGTATAGTACCAGAGGGTAGACCATAACACGTCGGAAATAGCGACTATTAATATTAACAGTGTATCTACGCTTTGAATCAACACGTTTCGCGGAAGAGGTTCGTACTACTAAAAACTCCATTGACGACAGATCATGACAAAATTATGGATACATTCACAAACTTTTGAAGTCGGAATACGCCTTACACATACAGGTCAGTTACATTCTCGCGATCGTAAAAATAGATGGACACCTTTCATCCAAACGCTCAGTCACAGTGATTTGATTAGTTGTTTTGCAGACTGCCGTAAGAGGTTGAATCTACGAGTGGGCGTTATTTTGATAATCGTTTTTGACAGGTAGGCGGTCCGACGTGTGTTACCTGGTTCAGTGCTCCATGCGGACAATCTCGATTGGCCCGTAGGCGGTCTTTTCGTCTGGCTGACACCTGCGGTAATCCGATTAATTATGACACGTGCTAGAATTTGAAAGACAGTGGCGATATTTTATTCGTCGGGACAAGATCAAACGGCCGTATGTGACAATTATCGGGCGTATGGCAGACGCCAGAGGTCCCATTTCTCGACGTACGGGAGCAAATCCTGGGCGTAATATACGGCCATACGCCCGTTAACGTAAGCCCTGGTCTGCTGATTATTAAATAAACGGTCAGATTTAATTAGGCCACATTAGACTGATATGATTTTCTTTCATTTTGGGATTACACCTACTGTGAAGATAGGTCGGGTTAACAAGGTTCCCACTGTGACCTGCCGGGAGATATGATTTATCCTCGCATAGTGCCTGTGACATAACCTGTTCCTGCCGAATCCGAAATACCGGGGTAATGGACAAAATCGTAATTTCTAAAATTTCGGACAGCAAATAAAATAATTATTTTTTTCAGTGCGAAATTTTAGAAGAACTACCGTAGGTCCGTTTTTCTTGATAAGGGCGTTTTTGTCTGTGACGCCACCTGATGGTTAAAGACACTAATGAAAAACGTCAATGATAGATGAGAGATCGGGTATTCAATGAAAGTAAAAATGTAAATATCAGCATAAAACATAAAATATGGATATCAGAATACCCGATATCTCATATTATGGGAGCATAGTGCTTAAGTGCTTTGTAATATCCACACTGTTATTCTGAGACATTTCTCAAGTGTAAAATGGCTGACACCGAAGGCAGACTATCTTCCTTCGTTTGAAATTGCTTGGAAATTAGGTCAGGAAATAATTGATTTTGGGCAGAAGGAAACAGTGCAAACCTTCATATCTTGAGAATTGTTGCTATGGATTGACGATTGAATTTTAAGTTTGATACATATAAACTATGTACCAGTAAGCAGCCCTAGAAGTTACATTGTTACGAGGAGGTTTGTCCGGCAAAACTGGAGGTACAACGTACAGCTGCTCATAATCCTTGAGAGAGGGTCTAGCAGTTTGCTAATCCCAGCCTTCTCTGACTGAAAAAGCCTATTTATAATTTTGATTGGCGGCTTATTGACGTCAGAGAACCGAAAGTGGTGAAAACTCTAATATTGTATTTCCCACAGATGCCCTTGATTTCTGGTTGAATTTCTATTGCGTATTATGTTGCAGTTATATGTAAACTTTGCAATCCTATCAAAAAATACCTTTTGATGACTCAGCGCAGTAATTCAATGTGATACCCAGTCTAAAAGCAGATAAATAACAATTTTTTAGAGCGAGTCGAGATTTGTAACATATCTCCGCCATTATTGCTTTTGTTGACAGATCGTTTGAGGTCAATCCGGTGTTTATAAGAAAAAATACTATCGGTCACTTTATCTGTTTCGTAGGTACGGTCATTTCAGTCCTAGTCGTAACTTGCTTGTTTGTACCAAAGACATTTTACTCCTTTCAACTCTGAGAGCCAGGGACTAATTTTTTATCCAAGCGCGAAACGGAATTGTCCAAGCACGACGTCCGGATTTGTGATGTTGAAATAATGGATATTTTTACCTGTACGCCGGCACACGCAAGACCTGTCAAATCAAAACGAGGTCATCAACAAAAAGCGATATTTTTCTTTACCTCATTAAGTTCGATCAAAGATTATCATGGTTCAAAATGGAATAAAATGAGACAAACACTGCAGAATGGTGCAAAAATGAATAAGGAATTAGCAACTGTATAACTTTTTGCGCAGGTAATTGATAAAACTAACCAAAATTAGAATTTTGCTTGGCCGATCCACCGATGGATCAGCTGAATTAGAGTTTTTAAGTGCAGTATCGCTCTGGCTGCAAGACCCAATAAGGGTTTGCAGCCAGAGAAGACTTGGGTTAGCAGTTTGCGTGGAAAGAAAAAGTCATACAGATCAGGGTGTTCTTGCATTCAGGCAATGCCTGAATTTCATATTAATGCATGATCTGTTTCATCTTGTGTTGCAACACTATGGTATATTACAAATTTGCTGACCAAACACATCATGCAAAAGAATGCTGACTTTTCATGTTTCATGATTTTTCCTGACCTGGCAAAAAAAATAAAAATTGAAAATACCAATTTAATGTTGCACAAGAATCCGGGTCGTTTCGGCCTTATTCCCCTTCGGCCTGAGTCGATTCGGCCTGGGTCGTTTCGGCCCGATTTCCGGGGTGAGTCATTTCGGCCCAGTTGGGTGGGTCGTTTCGGCCCGATTTTATGGGTGAGTTGTTTCGGCCCTAATTATTTATCAACACTATTTTTTCAAGGTTGTGATGCTGGGGTCCCTAAAAGTATGATCTTGGGATCTGGGGAGATTTTCTCCGAATATTTATACCTCGTCGTCGGCGCGTAAAAGAAATTCTTCCGGACTTGTCTTTGGCAATTAAGGGAAGAGTCATTTATTGTCAGGTGGGGGGGGGGGGGGGGGGCGGGTACATTTAGGGGGTCGGAATTTTTTGGGGTTATGTACTGGGGAGGGGGTCGGAAATAAAAAAAAAGCCATGGAGCAGGGGGGGGGGGGGGGGGGTTCCTATATCTGATTCGGCATATTGGGGGGGGGGGCAAAATTCTTCCATCAGTCTTCCTTTTTTAAAAATGTCTCTTGTAAGCTCTTGATTTCAAGCTTAAAAGACATTTATAGAAATGACACATAAAACTTGGGTGTTTCATATTCAAAAAAAAAAATAGATATTTTTCATAAAATTGCTAGTAGGACAGTATGCAACTGTCTATAAAATCATGTCGAGCAGATAATTTTGTTCTTGACTTAATTTAATGCCTGCATTTGTGATATCAGCTATCCAGTTGTCTTGTCATCAGCAAACCTATTGTGGCTTCTCGGGGCTGCGCCCCCAGACCCCCACTATCACTATTATTAACAGTTTTATTGAACATTCAACGACAGATTTCTGGATGGCCAAAAGCAGTAAGAAAGTACAAAATATCAAAATATGCTGACAAAATGTTGAAGACCATTAATCTGCACGATTTACAAGCCTGTCATAAAAAGAAAATGTTCTTTGTGTTTCATTCAGGTTCGATTGAGGTCAGTCTGACATAGAAAAGGTAATACAGTGTGTGTGTGTGTGTGTGTGTGTGTGTGTGTGAAGGTTAGCTTGGGAGTTGGGATGGGGGTGGGGGTCATAAAATTTTTTGTCACCTATCTGGGGGGGGGGGGGGGGGGGGGGCGGGGTCGGGAAAAAATTCTGGTGAGACTGGGAGGGGGGAGGGGCCGGAAAAATTTTGGTGACTCATTTGAAAATGTACCCGCCCTAGCCCCCCGCCCCTCCCCCCCCTACCCCCACCTGTAATAAATGCCTCGTGCCTAAAGAAATCTTTTCTCTTTAAAATCCCGCCTTTCAAGAACCACTGTGTTAAGAGCTTGTTTACAATGAAATAATTTTCACACCTCTGAATTAATAAGCAAACAGGGTAGTTAAAACATTTTGAAAATAGGTAATTAAAGAACCAGTGACGGTACAAACATCACTAATTGGCAACCGATAAAGAAAATTAGGCATCAAAGGAAAATTAGAGATTAAATGGAAAACAAATTATGTAACAATGGTGTGTGTCTCGCCTGTCATCAGATAGATAGATAGATAGATAGATAGATAGATAGATAGATATGCAGTCCACATACATACATATATACATACATACATACATACATACATACATACATACATACATACATACATACATACATACATACATACATACATACATACATACATATGCAGGCCATTCAGATAAATACATGGAATCAACTCCCAGAGCAGGTTATAACAAGTGCTTCAGTGAACGGTGTAAGTAAGGGTGTGGCCGCAGGTATAACAGATAGATATAAGATATATATGCAGGCTAGATAGATAGATAGATATGACTGGGATAAAGACACATTTTTGTCTATTACAACTATGGGAAAAAAGTCAGGCCGAAACGACCCACAAAAATTGGGCCGAAACGACCCACCCTGGAAATCGGGCCGAAACGACCCAGGCCGAAACGACCCAGGCCGAACGGGAATAAGGCCGAAACGACCCGGGGCCGAACGGGAATAAGGCCGAAACGACCCGTTACCTTGCACAAAATGAGTAACAGAGGGGGGACAAGAAATATTTCAGATATTTCGAAGGTAACTGAACTTGCTGACACCAGGATTTAGCCTGTATTTTCCAATTTTCGTCTGCTATTTTCGCTGATCATGGGCGCCGCCATATTGGATTTCCAAGAGAAAGGATACTCTCTCGATCGGAACTGTTCTCTGGTGTGTTGAACGACATAAATGGTCTCGTCATTCTTTATATCGGTAGGAGGCTTAGAGCAGCTAAAAATCCTCTTCGCTAGTAGAGGCATGATGATTTAAATCCATGAAAAATGCCGAAACCGGCGTTCAAAATCTGGCGCGCACCTGGAAAATGGCGCTGTGCATCGGCATATTTACGTCACGTGGTTTATGTTTATTTCCGTTTTCATTATAAAAGCAATTTAACAAGAAAGAATATATTATTTATAATTTAAAAGTTTTAAATTGCTCTCAGTATCTAATTAATAGTTGTTTATCACCGTTCTGGTCCGCCGTACGGAATACGAGTATGTGGTTGTCAGAATTTTTGAAGAGTTGTTTCCCTTAGACTGTTAGAGTTTGGTAAATTTCAGTGTCCAATTAAAGTACCAAATATTACGTTTACATTCATTAAAAGTAAGTAACAATATTCAATTTTGTCAAAACATATGCAGTAATCCGTTTTTGACGCAGAAATCATCTGTGAAAATGACGAGAAGGACTGTCATATATTTTCGTGTCTTGAATTTTTTTGCACGACTGTCGTGCCATTGGTATCCAGGCATCTGCACGATGGCCGTGCCAATTTAAACCAAGCAGCTGTTATAGTGACATGGTAGATATTATGCTGTTGCTGCCCAAAGTTGAAATGCTTCTTAAACGGACTTAGGAGAGTTGCACTTAAAAGAAGCAGCTAGTTGTCCAATGGTTTGGTATTGGCACTTGCACATCTGCAGGAATTACGGACAACTCACCCCAAAGACAACTCGCCCCACTAAAATCTTGCCCCAAGACAAGTCTCCCCACCTTCAGGTGACAACTCGCCCATAGCCGGGCCGGGTAGCGCAATCGGTAGGGCACCTGACTCGTAAGTCAGAGGTTCTGGGTTCGAATCCCGGTCTGGCCACATACTTTCGTTTCTCCTTCCGCTGATTCAAGAAGGGCAGTTGTCAGTTACTGGCGAAAGTATGTGCACTTAGTACTGGTTAACCGCTTAGGAGGTCTAAGCCTGCCCAGGAATAGTGTGGTTAGGTTAACCGACGGTCCCGACATGACCTTAGTTGTTTACCGTGGACGTTTAGCATCAAATCAACCATCAATCAACAACTCGCCCCCCATTCTGAGACAACTCGCCCCAATGACAACTCGCCCCAAGACAACTTGCCCCACAACGCCCCACATTCTGAGACCACTTGCCCTTCTAAAGAATTCTGCCCTGGACAACGGCACTTGCTCAAAAGATCTTTCAGTGACCAACTGCAGTACCCTCAAATCTCCCTGCTCAGCCCGAGGGTGTACCAGGTCATCGTCGTAGTGCTTTGGGTATCTAATGCATTTACCAAGGTCCACACACTCACGACCAGGGTCACAGCAAGTTCTTTTTTTACTGTGTCGTTGATCGCCCGTGTGGCTTGATTCCCCGATTATGACCAAGTTTTTTTTATCATATGTGAATAATTATGTGACTTTTGGAATTAATAGACAGAATAATTGAAAATGACGTTAATTCGGGGAAGAACCATTCACCTTAAGTGATTGGGCTTTGGCTTGATACCCCAAATATGACCAGACTTGGGGTCGAATACTTTCAAAAGTATTCATACTTTGCAATTTAAGAATACAGAATACAAATAAAAATACTTTTTTTATGAATGTATTCAAATAAAAATACAAATACTTTGCAAATGTATTCGAATACTTTTGAATACTTTTCAATAAAAATGGAAATTTCATTAACCAATAGTTTATGCTGAACTTTCATTCCTCTAGTAGTCCAGAGATTTTACTACATAAAGATAATTTTGATTACAAGATTCTTTCTTTTGACCTGTCCTAGATATCTTCATATCTATTTTAGGAACCTTATATTTCTATGGTACAACTTGATATCTTGCAACAGAAAACACAATGAATTAAACCTTTACCTACCGAATCTAAATATATCCCACCTTGCAACAGTGTAGATCCTGATCAGATAGCTTCTTCAGAAGCCAGTTGATCTGGATCTACACTATTAGTCATTTTGATTCTAAATATATAGCAATAAATTGCATCAAATTCAAAGTAATCATGGCATTTTAATTTATTCAGCAGGTTATGGGTTAAAGGCAGTGTCTGTACAGGGTTTTCTTACATTGTATGAGATTGGGCATTTGTTGTGATTTCAAATTATGTTTGGCTGAAATTAAGATGGGATCATGATTGTGTATTGTAATTTTTGAGAAACAAGTGTCAAAAAATTGTACAGGTATGGCATGGCTTAGTTGTCAGTTCTTTGCCTTGTCCCTATTTAATACTGTCCTGGGGCAATCTACTGAAAGATGACATATAGGTATTATATTTGTTAACTTGGAAGTTTAACCTAATGATGCCTAGTGCCATAAAAGAGATCTTGACTAAGTGTTAACTAAGATCGGACACTGTAGAGTGCAGCATATGATCAGGGTTTTCAATTATGGTTCAAAAACTCATTTTTTTTACAGAAAGTTATGAAAATAAAATCAGAGTTGGATGTAGTCTGTAATGGTCCTGATACTACTGATCTACAATGCCTACACTTAACTTCAGCAGTTCCTGTAGCATTTTGTGGCATCTCAAAATGTTCAAACACTTTAGCAGGCATTTTAAAGTACTTTTCATGAAGTTTCCTGATATCAGAATTTTAGATAGCACAAATATCTCTGAACAAAGATGTAATGAAGAACAACTGAAGTACACTGTATATATATTCTTCTGCTTTTCACACCTCTTATACAACTAATTATAATGAAAACACTTTAAAAGGTGGTAAACATGTAATAATTAAATGCTTGTCATTTTGATCCAATACTTTTCTATAGCATCAAAGCAATCTATTTATAAAAGTAATATTCTTTGATCTCTTTTATGTACTGTATTTACCTTTGAGGTGTAGTCTTCAAAGTTTCTACACTAGCATTCTTGGACTTTAGTCACATCAATCCCATAATTTATATAATTTTATGCATCAATGTTTCCTTAAAATGGCAAAAGTATTCATAATGTATTCATAAAAGTATTCATGAATACATGAAATTTGCAATCTATTCGAATACAAATACAAATACTTTTATTCTAAGGAATCCACGAATACAGAATACTTTATGAATACTCAGAAAATGTATTTGAATAGTATTCGAATAAGAATACAGAATACGATTACCCCATGTCTGAATATGACCATGTTTTAATATTTACCGGTATGGACTATATGGACTATAAAACTAGTACTCAAAGAAAAAACAACAACAAAAACAGCCGGTAAATGGCTGTCAAAAATTGCTAGACTAATATTTGAATATCAGTATAGCCATTTATGATAGCAAGATCTAGTCACTCCTCCTCGTGGCACCAGCTGGAAACTATGGATGGGGCTGCTGTAAATATAGGCACCACCACCTGATGTGTGTATATGAACAGCATTTTATTCTCTTATTGTGTAGAAATAAACCTATTCATAGGCTGACGTGACTGTTAGACTTCCTAGTTTCCAAGTTTAATTTCAAGTCGAAGAGTACAAAACTGGGGCGAGCTGTGTTCGTAGATGTATATTCTATTAAGGTGAGTGTCTGAGAATGTGGGGCGAGTTGTCTTCTGAAGGTGGGGCGAGTTGTCTTGGGGGCGAGATTTTTGTGGGGCGAGTTGTCTTGGGGCAAGTTGTCTTTGGGTCGAGTTGTCCTGATTCCATCTGCTTTAGACATCCCTAACACACATGCCTGTTTACCTACATTGTCCCTGGGCTTTTGACTGACTTTCAAAATAACTGCATCTCCCTGCAGTGCAGTTGTCTATTGGGGCTCTGCAGAGAGAAAAGTCACAGTCCTCACTATTTCCTGGCCCTGGGATAGCCAGAGTTGCTAATGACTGGTGCATAAGTCTAATTTCAATTGATTCTTGTACCCCTGAGAATATGAGGAGGAATAAAATATTTTTGTTGAAAAAAAAAGCTCCTAGGAGCCGGTGTTATTCATGTTTGTAAATGATCCGGCTTAAGTAAAGTTTTGTTGACTTGCCGTTAGCAGGAGAATGTCACAGTATCAATTTATACACTTGTACTGCCTTGGGGTATGAGTCGGCTTTTATATCAATGTGGTAGAGTTTTCATCTTTAGATCGAACTGTCTTTGGTTTGATCACCGCCCGAGGCATCTGAGATTTTTTAAGAGTCTGTGACATGCCCATGAGGCTAGTTCAACAGTTACTTCTCAGTGAAAATAGTGAAAATTACTAGCAATATTGATTTTGCCCCTAAATTTCAAGCAGAAGTTGCCAGTAAGAATTATAATTATTGTCCCAGATAGCTCAGTCAGTCATGCCTCTACAGCCTAGGTTCGAGTCACGCTAGGTGGTAATTATCAGCTGTTTGACCTTTGAAGTGATCAAAAGACATTATAACACCTAACACCTTAAGTGGCATGAGTGTGATGTTTTGAATCATTAATGCTAGTATATATGCTAAGTCAGTTTCAAGATGGCAATTTTGTTGTAACACTGTGAGCAAGCAACAACCACAACGGAAAAAATCAAATGGGAGTAACATCAATATATTAGACTAGCCCCAATGTAATGCATTTTCAAGCCCTCAGCCCCATCAGTTGTCCGGAGCCCCAAAGTTTTACATGTATTTTCCAAACCCTGTGATAGGTTTTGTTTATATATATGACATGATTTTGAACTTTTATTTAGAAACTTAACCACCCCCTGGGAGTGACCTAAGTAGTGGTTCAGGTCACAGACTTACCATACTGTAATCAACCCTTTTAGGCCAAAAAATCTCTTGTTTCCGGTTACCCTACCAACCCTATGTTTTTGGGGCCTACTCAAACTTTTTTATGGCCTTATGGGATTTCAAAAATTATTTTTAGGCTATTTTAAAGGTTTTTATACATTTTACATACAAAAACGTTTTTATAAAAAAAAGTTTACCTACCCTAAAAATTTTGGAGATGTTACCGGAAACAAGACATTTTCTCTTTTGGCCTTAGCGCACTGTGCCCTTAACTTTTTCAAAATGGCGGTAAATACTTGTAGTAACTTTTCTTTCTTATAAGTGCAGGTTTCAATGACTTGTTATATATTCAAGGAAACAAATTTAAAGGTTAAGCATAGGAGAAAAGCTGCTTATGGTCATAGAAGGATAGCGAAACTTCACAAATGAAAAATGAAAGATTTTGTAGTATTTTCAGCACTTGACTTGTAAACTAGCAAACAAATTGGTGACTGACAAAAAAATATGTGCTTATAGTCATATGCCAAAAAAAATTACCTTGATGTGCGCTTATAGGGGCATGTGCAATAATTAAGTCAAATATGGTATTAATCCTATTAAACACCCCAAGGGCTTTGCATTTTACAAAACAAGGGTGTTATTTAGAGCCTAAAGTGTAGTAAATCAGCCACTGCCAAATGCTTCTAATAAACAGTATAAAGTGAAACAATATACTTACAGGGGAAGCTATCTACTAGTTCTGCCTCCCTTTTTAGTATGGGCAAACTCTTAAAGGAGAGAATTTGCTCCTTTAGGAGCTAATTCTTTCCTTTAAGAGTAGACACCAGGCCAAAGAGTAGCCTAGCCTCTAGGCGAAGAAGTTATATCAGTCAGTCATTCTATTTTCCCAGTTCTTACAGCTAGTCTATACTTATAGCTCGACTTCTTCTGATAATGTAAAGGAGCAGATTCAAGTTTTGTAGACTGGCCAGAGAAAAGAAGAAAAAAAAGTTAATTCTTTTTCTATTAACAGTACCCTTTTCATTATCAGACTAGCGCTAGTCTAGCCAAAGAACTACTTCATCCAATGAAGCAGACATGAATACATGTAATTCAATTTATGCAAGATAATATAACATTATTTTCAGAAAAGAGGCAGGGGCATTTATAAAAGCAGGGGTGTTTATTAGGATTAATACAATATACATGTAGAACCTGTTTGGTCAAGTTTAATGCTGAAGTTTTTAGAGGCTTATTTAAAGGCTCATAAGTTCTTAACTGGGGCGATGGGCTTAATTATATTTAGCATGATGATAGATGAGTTTTGTTTCTTGAACATAATGTAAAAAATCTCATGCAAGGACCAAGTAACTAATGAGCTCCAAACAGCCATTGGGGAGCATGACATACCCCTGATCATGGTCAAGAAATGAAAACTAAGGTGATTTGGCCGCATCCCAATTAAGGTCTTCTGGTTTAGCAAAGACAATTCTGCTGGGCACTGTGAAAGGAATAAAGAAGGGCCAGACAGAAGAAAAGGTGGGAGGACAATATTAAACAATATTAAAGAATGGCCAGGGATGGACTTGCCAGTACAACTTGAGCAGTTGAAAACAGGACTAAGTGGAAAGAGATTGCATGGTTATGAGATAGAATAGAATAGAAAATAGATGATAGATTGGATACAATTTTGTCAACCTAGGTCAATAAAATACATCATATTTGGTAGTGTCAGAGAACAGTATGGAAACTTTCACACACATGAGCTGCGACAAGTCAAACCAACAAAGTAGCATGTGTGTCCAGCGAAGACTCAGATCAGCCTGGGCATGTGCCCAGTCAGATTATTTTATTTGCTGTCCACATGGAGGTAGCTTAGACCCTAAGCTACCCTTTAAGTGCACAGCAAAAACTGATCAGACTGGGGGGATGCCCAGGCTGATCTGAGTCTTAGCTGGGTGCACATACCACTTTGTTGGTTTTGTCGTGTTGCTGCTCTTGTATCTTAACAGGTGGAAGCGAAAAGCTACACACTTTCAGAGAGAGGGTTACTTCTGTCCAACATAAAACCAGACAGCTAAAAATGCTGTTAAAAATGCTGTCTGAGTGTAAAATCACTATTAGATCATTATGATATTTAGGCTGAAATGATTTAATAGTATAAGATTCAAGTTATAAACTATGTTTCAGTGAAAGAAAATATGAATGCTCATGCTGGAAAGCCAGTTTGGTAGCTTACTCAGTACATTTTAAAGGAAGTGGCTATTGACAACCGGTTGTCACTAGCCTCACAGGCTACTGACAACCGGTTGTCAGTAGCCTGTGAGGCTAGTGACAACCAGTTGCTATAAAATCCTATTACCGTAATCGCCCCATTTACCGCACGGTGCGCTTAACTTTTTCAAAATTGCAAATAAAAGGTGTGGTTAAAAACGTTTCCAATAACCGCACACTCAGAACGAAAAAACAACAAACGACTGACTAACGAACAGTCGAAATAGTCGGCAATACTGATTGGGGTGTTCGAAGTGTCATGAAAATATTTAGTGTTTGAACTATTTGTATTGCCAATTTTCGGGAGAAAAACGATCTCACGTCAAGTCGCAAATTATATCTCATACCTGTCAGTATTAAATATGTCCTCATAATACATTTATTTCATTCTCTTCATCCTTCTTCAATTTTCCAAATAAATATTCCGAAAGAAAGGAAAGTATTTCAACACATTTACGATGACCTAATATGTGATTGTTTATTAAACACGTCAGGTAAGTTTGTCAGAGCTCTGGCTATTCATACACCGCAAGGGGTCTGCTTTAAATTCACAGGCTTCTATTAATAACACACGCATTCTAATTCTGGAAGATGCGGTCCATTTGATCTTCCCTATTTCTGTCTGTCCTATTACGTCCAAGGGTGCAGAAATATTGGCAATGTGTCATGAGAAAGGTATCGTATTACATGTGCAAACAGCAAAGCCTTAGACCAGTCTGCGCATCTTAAAACAATTATTTTGCAAACTGTCGGCGAATCCTGGAGATTTGTTAGACTGGTCAATGTTCGCAAATGCACTGTATGATGCTGGTGTTTGCTGATCGGATGTGTCCTGAGGCCCTTTTGGCGGGCCAGCTACATGTATGCCAGTGATAAACCTATCCTATGGCTACCGCGAACTTTGTTTAAATGCACAGACCATGCATATGCGCAGGCTGGTCGCTTCGTTCAGTTTGCGCATGTATTTAGACTGATTTTGTCAGGAAACAAGAGTTTGTCGTTATGACAATTTATTTCTTTTGCAACCTGGGTTTCTCATCTGTCGGTCATGCATCTTTCCCAAGCACGTGCACATTATTGCTGTATATGATAATAATTGCTCTTGAGAAATGGCGCCTTTTCGCATGTACGAAAAGTAAAGACTCATTTCAGCCTGCGCACCCCCGCAACCTCATAACTTCGTAAGCTCGATCCTTCTCGGATCAACATGTACATTCCCATTGTTGATCCAGACAGAGAATACGCTAATCAGACGGCGCAGATGTGTAAGCTGATCCGAGTCCGCTGTTCGCACTCGTACACATCATAACACTTCAGCCAACTCCGTAAATATCGGCGAGTATGCCTGATTGACATTCAGACCGATAGAGTTGCTCTCTTCGCACATTGCGTCGGGAACACTGTCGCTGTTGAAACAGTAATGGTAAGTTGAACTTGATGCGTTTTGTGAGTTTCAAAGGGAAAAAGCAGTGTGCGCTTGTGCATTTTTTCCGGAAATGGCCTTGGTGTGCGGTTATAGGGGCATGTGCGGTAAATGGGGCGATTACGGTATTTTCAAATAAAACTCAAGATATTTTAAGCATATTAGTTTCATGGTATTACTATCATATTTGTTGATATTTGTTTTCACTCTGGTCAAGTTTTAAGTTGATTGTAGAAAGCAAGAACCTATTAAACAAATCAGATGTAAAAAAGAATTTTTTTTTATCTACATTATTATTGTCTAGAAGTCATTGAGTTATTCATAGAAATAGCTAAAAGAATTTATGCATCACATGCATACAAATTTTACATTTATTTTGATGGAAAAAATATTTTACATAAATTTTCCAGTAATCATTATATGCTCTTCCCAATAGCTATATTCCTGTTGTTCAGTCAAGCAAATTTGTTTATTTACTGATTCTATCCACTAGGAAAAATAAACTTCAAATTCATAATATGAATACAAGAATAACTACTATTTAATCATGGAGGCAATTGTGCAAACAAAATTAGCACATAAACTTCAGAGAAAATTGCAAGCAGTATTTTGAGTTAGTTCCCTTACAAAGTATGATTTGAGTTACTTCCCTTGGAAAATCTATTTTTAGAAGATATCTCTTCTCCATATGTTTGCTTTTTATCTGCAGATATTTTGTTGTTGTGATTCATATATAGCTTGATTTAAAGCATAATCCTATTGAGAATTATTTGTGATGTTTTTACAATGAACCAATGCTACCTGTCCTTTAAAATGCTCATTTAATATATTAGCTGGTTGTCAGTAGCCTAACAGGCTAGTGACAACTGGTTGTCTCTAGCCTCACAGGCTGCTGACAACCGGTTGTCAGTAGCCTCACAGGCTAGTGACAACCAGTTACTGTAAATTCTATTGTTTTCAAATAATAAAACTCAAGATATTTTTAGAATATTAGTTTCATGGTATTACTATTATATCATGATATTTGTTGATATTTGTTTCCACTCTGATCAAGTTTTAAGTTGATTGTATAGGTCTTATAAATACAAATTCTAAGAACAGGTCTGAACCATAATGGCCAAGTCCACTTTTCGCTAAGGTTGACTGCCCATTTTAGCACAATTTAAGCCTTTTCTGCGACAGCTGACTGCTTACTGATATAATGACATACCATGACAGCTTTAATTTAACATATTAAAGCTATCTCTTGCAGCAGATGCGATTGTAAACAGAAACTAAGCTGATTTGACTTTCACTGATTTAACTGACAATTATTAATTTGACACAAAAGTGCTGACAGAATGGGAAATACTACTGCAGTCTCTGAACAGTCTGACCTTGGTCTACAGTGTTTGCTCAGACATTACTGCCCCAATATTTAGTGAGGTGGTACAACTTTTGAAGACCATTTTAGAACATTTATGTGCTTGTTAGACCAAATTCCCACCTTTGTTTGTATTATATCTCTGGAGTGAAAATCCAAGTATATGCTTGTACAGGATATACAGTAAAATGAAGAGGGAAAGATGTCATATTATGTCTATGCCGAGAGGTACATCTGGATAGCCTAAAACTGTCTTGGTGAAAACCGGTCAACAAGTTATAGTTTCAAACCTGTTGCACAAGACCTTGTATTGCCTTATGCCATTTATTCAAGGCCTTCTAAATAGCAGTTTCCCCAAATCTTTAGTTTTTAGGTCCAGTTTCTGCAAATTTTTAGTTTTTGTTAAGAGACAAGTTCAAATATTCCAACAGCATAGTCTAAGCATTCGAATCAGCGGAAGTCTAAAATTTGACCTTTTCGATGCTTTTATTTTAAGGAGACATAGGGATGACTTCTAACCATGTATTTACGCAAAACTAGCCAGGTGAAAGACTTTGAACAGTGCACTGATTGCACATGCATAGTATGCTAAATCTTACAGGTGTGACATCCCTTACTCAGTGAATAAACCCTACCACCACTAAACTAGAAAGTGTAAACAGTTTTAAAATTCATAGAAGATCTATAGAAAGCAAGAAACTATTAAAAGAATCAGATGTACATTTCTGTGTTTTTTTATTATCTACATTATTATTGTCTGGAAGTCATTGGGTTATTCATACAAATAGCTAAAAGAATTTAAGCATCACATGCACACAAATTATACATTTACCTTGATGGAAAAAAGGTTTTACATAAATTTTCCAGTTACCATTACATGATCTTCCCTATAGTTATATTCTTGCTGTTCAGTCAAGCAAATTTGTTTATTTACTGATTCTATCCACTAGGAAAAATAAACTACAAATTTATAATATGAATTCAAGTATAACTACTATGATCATGGAGGCAATTGTGCAAACAGAATTAGCACATAAACATTCAGAGAAAATTTGTAAGTGGTATTTTGAGTTAGTTCCCTTACAAAGTATGATTTGAGTTACTTCCCTTGGAAAATCTATTTTTAGAAGCTATCTCTTCTCCATATTTTTGCTTTTTTATTTGCAGATATTTTGTTGTTGTGATTCATATGTAGCTTGATTTACAGCATAAACCTATTGAGAATTACTTGTGATGTTTTTATAATGAACCAATGCTTCCTGTCCTTTAAAATGCATATTAATTTAGTAGCTGGTTGTCTCTAGCCTGTGATGCTACTGACAACCGGTTGTCTCTAGCCTGTGAGGCTACTGACAACTGGTTGTCTCTAGCCTGTGAGGCTACTGACAACCGGTTGTCTCTAGCCTGTGAGGCTACTGACAACCGGTTTTTATTTTAAAACAAGGTGGTTTTAGTAAGTAAGTAAGTAAGTAAGTAAAGTCTTTATATACGAGGGTGACAACATTTAGCAATACAACTAATCTTCCATGTGGCCCTCCGTTTTAAGAAGTGTGTTGAAGTGAAAAAAAAATCCAATTTCATCCAACATTTTTAAAGTCCTGTATGTCTGTGTTTTCAAAAGTCACTAAGTGAATTCATTCACAACATAATTTTTTTCAAATATGGTCTTTTACAAGAAGAAACATTTCCATTACAATTTGTCATGTTCCCTTTTTTCATTTCCTATTTGAACATGGAAAATAGCTGATCAAGTGAAATGACTAATTCACGATCAGTTTACCTTAAGGTGTGACCAATATACTGAGGTTAAGTAAATCGATACACTTTCTGGGGAAACAACTCTGTCATTTTCATTTTTATCTCCCTTCTGAATGGGAGTCAACTCATAAATAAAAGAATTTGTTCCTCTATGAGCAAATTCTTTTCTTTAAGAGTAGACCTAGGAGCAAATTATTTTCTTTAAGAGTAGACCCGCTTTGGAAGGGCTTCGTCCTCCAGGGAAGCAAAAAGAAGTCACAAAAGTTGTTCCCCTTCCTAAAAATTGCAAAAAAAAAAAAATCATGGAAGTGCACCTATTTATTTAATATGATGATAAAATTCCAACATTTTAGTGTTGTTGTTATAGGGATGAGAAATGGGAGTGACTCAGTTATGGCAGATCTTGGCACCAGTCCAACAACACAGGCCCCTCTCCTCACTGGCGGGACAGTCCCTGGCAGTGGACCTCAGTATTTGGGTGTGTGAGACGCAGTCTGTCAAACAAATGCAAGGAGTTGTGTCTAAACCATTTCTGAGGTTTGTATCTCTGTCTGTCTTCCGTAGTGAACAACAAAAGCCATGAGCTAAGACTGGATGAAACTCATCTTTCAAATAGAACCATAGCATGATAACAAGTAATCCTGCAATCAAAGAAAAACTTGAAAATAAAACTTTTACCTCAGGGCAATGGCATTATAGAGCTTAATTCATTAACTTTTACACCCGTACGATGGCATTATAGAGCTTAATTCATTAACTTTTACACCCGTACGATGGCATTATAGAGCTTAATTTATTAACTTTTACACCCGTACGATGGCATTATAGAGCTTAATTCATTATTTAAATGAACTTAGTAAGAACTGGTGGTAGAACCAGGTCAGTTCAGTTATTATATGAAGAAATTTTACACCTGAGGCATAGACAACAGTAGTTCAGTCTTCACAAAACTCTGTCTGATTGCCTGACATGTCTGGTAAATATTCATTCGGTCTGGTAAAAACTTCGGAATTTTCAAGTACATCGTAATCAGTTTAGCAAATTCTGACCTGTAAATTCTCACAGACTTTCATTTACTCGGGTAGTTGAAAGATGTATGTGCATGCAAGCAAACATAAAAGGAAAGTTGCATATAATTGTGACAAGGTAGAGCAATTGCTTACAACAATCTTGAAAATAGCCTCAACTCTGAGGACTCTTTTGAAAGTGTCTGCGTAGACGCACAATCAATTAAGCTATTATAATGTTTTCATTTAACATAGGTGGCTTGCACGTCATGATTCCCATTACTTACCATAATCACGGTAAGTATTGGAACATCCTTACCAGTTTTGTAAGTGTCTAAAAATATTTCTTTCTGGCAATGTGTTAGTTTATAGCAGTTGACAGTCACATAATGGCAAACAGTGCAGACCTTAATCAGACTGCTCCTTAGGAGCAGTCTGATCTGGGTCTGTACTATTTGCGTAAGTACTTTTGCCCCAATATTTTAAGAATCATTCGGATATTTTCAGAAACTTGTTTTTCCGAATTTCACATTTAACCCAGCTTGGTGTCAAGTTGGTGTTTGTGGTGGAAGGGACAGCCCCAGAACTGAAATGGGAGGCTATGATGAAGAGACAGCAAGCAAGGTTCCCAGGGAGACAAGGGAGACAACCACAGCATAGGCAGGGCCGCAGAAATTTTAACAGCTGTCTGAGAGAGGTAATTCTATGATGAACATATTTGTGTTTTGGCTAATTTGGAGCAAACTTATGCACTGGGAAGCTCGGATACAAACAGTCATTCTTGGTAGAATGACACAAAATTTCAACCTTTGGTTAATTTAGGCTGTTTCCTCTATTCTCACATTAACCCCACTTTATAAATCAGAACAAAACAAAAAAAAGTGAACATTTTTGAGAGTCCTCCTTTTCAATCGCTTAGGTTTGTAGTAACAGTTAGCATTGCCATAAATAATACTACCATAATAATTCAGCCAGGAGATGGAGTTTTTAGAGTGGCCCAAAAATAACGGAATCAGTTTTGTGTAATTCTGCAATAAGGTGAGCTTTTTCATTTCGAAACAGCCCCAAAATATGTTGATCAATCTGAAGACAGATCCTAATTTTTGGTGTTATTTTGGATGGGGAAAGGCCCTGTCTTATAACTGAATAAATATGATAATTAGATAATAATAATAATAAAAAAATCATTAAAAAAGATCAAGATCATGAAGAGCTAAATTCAGGGTCTCTTCCACAAACTGAAACTGTCAGTCAACTTATCAGATTTTGAAATTCAATTAAATAGTTTGCAAAGGAGTTGAAGAGTGAAACAATGGGTAATAGTCTTCTGAATTTCACCATTTATTTTTCAGTGTTGTGAGCTTCTGGATATTCTTGGAATTCCATATGTTCAAAGCCATGGGGAGGCAGAGGCTATGTGTGCTGTACTGAATGCTGCAGGGGTAAGCTGTAGGGGCACGTTTTGTGTCCCTTCTTGTTGATTTGTCTTCACATAAAGCTTAGAAATTATTTTTTGTGTTTCATACCAGACAATTTGTAATGGCAAAGTAAGAATCTTTCACAATTATAGTGTTAAATAATCAGACAAAGAGGTACAACTTTTGCGACTTCCTGTTTGCTTCTGTCAGTGACATAGCCCTTTTCAAAATAGGATCTGCTCTTAAAAGAAAGAATTTGTTCCTTGGGGAGTCAATTTTTCCTTTTAAGAGTTGACCCCTGGTGCAAAAGTTTGTATTGGTAGGGATTAAAGTTCATAGAAACTTGCGGAGCCCGGAAATCATGAATATAAATACTGCAAGTTGCTTCCCCTGAAAGTATGCCCATTACCTTTATATTCCTTATCATAGGTATTCTGGCAGTAGCTGATTTTCTACACTTTAGGCACAAAATAACGCCTCCCTTTTGCAAAATGCAATGCCCCAGGGTGTTTATACAATAGGATATTTATCCTTGTGAAATTACTTCATCACACAGAATTTTTGTCTTTCCATGCATCCTGGATTACTGAATACACATATCTGTTTTGTTTTTTTATAGTTGGTTGATGGATGTCTCACAAATGATGGGGATGCCTTCCTTTATGGTGCTACAGTGGTCTACAGAAATTTCACAATGAATACAAAGGTTTGTTAATGTTTGATAGATTGTGAATAAAAACACTGACAATTTTAAAGCATGGGAGAAGGCAGTGCTTATAAGCTGGTAGAAATGGCCAGAGATGAGTATTTTCAGACATTGTTGTTACATTCTTGACATAGACTTTCACCAGTTACATCTTGATAAGAAACTATTGTCACATAGCCAAGGCCCCTGTATGCTGACATTAGCTGTATTTTAAATACCAAAGCATTGCAGGTGCACAGACTAAGCTTAATCTTGGCTACTGTGTAATGGGTAATATTTTGTTTGAGATGTATGGATGCACCGCCTTGATTGTTGGCCATTTTGCAAAGGGGAGCAACTTTTGTGACCTGTTTGCTTCCCTGGACAGTGAAGACCTTCCAAATTGGAGTCTCTCTTAAAGGAAAGAATTTTTTCAGTGCAGCAAATTCTTTCCTGTAAGCAGAAAGCAGAGTTGACCTCCATTGAAAAGCGAAGCAATAATGAAAATGGCAGATTTGCTTCTTCTGAAATTGTTCTATTTGCCTAATTTTTGTTTTCTCTAATTGCTGCATAAAATCCCCATCGGAGTCAGTAAACTGGATCCAAACAAGAGCCTACAACATGTCTTCTTTAGATAAAGAGGGTATACTTCCTATTTCGTCCTTATTTTTTATTTTCTTTTTATTTATTCATTTTATTTCTTTATTTATTTATTTATCTATTTTATTTTTGTAGCTGTATCTACTTAGTTCCTGTTTTCTTACAGGATCCTCATGTGGAAAGTTACAGAATGTCTGATATAGAAACTGAACTAGGGATAGACAGAAATGGACTTGTAGCCCTGGGGCTCCTGCTAGGCTGTGACTATGTCCCCAAGGGTGTGCCAGGAATAGGTCATGCTAATGCTGTCAAGCTGATGCAGACCCTGCGAGGAAGAAATGTTTTGAAAAGGTAAGTAATTCCTTAAAGTACCAAAATGGCAGACGATGAAATTTAAGTCTGCAAAATTTATAAAAAATTAAAAAAATGTTTTGTCCAATCTTCGTTATACTGAGGATTCGAAGACTAGAGGGCAAACAAAGTAGCCCCAAATGAGGTCGCTCATTATGAGCGACCTCATTTGGATCTACCCTGTTTGGCAATTCGGGCCTAAATTAAAAAACTATTTGTTTGCCGTTTCCTACCTACTCAGCAATTTACCCCATTACCCAAAAAATTTTATGGCCTCAGAATTAGGACTTTTTTTTTTTTTTTTTTTTTTTTTTTTTGCTCTTCATTTTTGCCTACTAAGCAAAATGCCTATATTTTATGTTTCATCTCTAATTGTTGTATAAATGATGATTTCTGCATCTTTTTCTGACACTATTTGACTAAAATCTATTAGAAAAAGCTTGTAATCTGGGTATCCAATACAACTTGTTCGTTAGCATTATGCTTATGCAAAAGAAAAAAAAAAAAAAAAAAAAGTGCTACCTACCTACCCAACTCTAAAACCTCCCAGTAGGAAGCGGCAAACCAAATATTTTTTAAGCATGGCCTCAACAATATTTGGTTTTGACCCTTTAAGGGTTAAAAAGAGCTTTGCCTTATATCAGACAGGAACAACCATGGTATTGTGGTAAAGTGGTGCACTATCTATCCAGGGATGGCGGGTTTGGGCCACTGTTACAATCCAGGGATGGCGGGTTTGGGCCACTGTTACAAAAGTTGTTTATCACAGTGTTTGTTGTTTGTCCTGTAATGCTTGTTTAATGAGGCCACAGTCCCTGGGTATGAAACCATATCAGACACATTACCTCAGTGTGTGTTGTGTTTTACATGCACATGTATGGTTTTGCTAGTTTGATAATGTGGAATCCATCACTGATGTTCACTGATTCTGCAATCAGGGACTGCCACCCTAATACCACTTTTCCAGCTCAGAGCACACTGGGTGCTGATTTTCTGGTGCTTTGAAGAGGAAAAGTCAAAGGGACATGTGCCATCGGTGGGAGTCAAACCCGGGACACCCTGCATGAAAAGCAAACACCCTATCCACTAGGCCGAGTCTAGATTTCTTTAAGAATGTGCCAATATGCACTTTCAATAGAAAAATATAAATATACAAAAGTGAATGTGATTGGCATTGCATGAAAAGATACCTGATGACATGCAAACAGGGAAGATGCAGGTCAGCCTGCAGATAAACTCAGTCTGATCAGAGTCTTCCTGTTCATGTATACAGCCAGGGGAGGTTAAAAAGTCAAAAATGAAGACTCTCACCTGTTTGAGCATATGCAGAGTTTGATTTGAGTGTTCATTCTGTACACATGGGTTAAAGTCCCTTTTTGTGTGTCATGTGTCATGTATCTAGTATATATCTTACTTACTGTTCTTACTGTTGTCGAGATCACTGTTATGCTTGAGCATCTGTGATCCTTTCCGGTCTTCTTTTTGGTAACTGAAGTACATTATTTGGATATGAATAGCAGTCTGGATGGAACTTTATTGGTAACAATTTCCAGTCACTGTTCAACCTGTTCTTAAACTGATTTATTGAATTGGCAGAGACTACCCAATCTGGAAGTTTATTCAACTGGTCAATAACCCGTTGTGAAAAAGAGAATTTTCTGATGTCAAGACGAAATTTTTTTCTTGTACAATTTAAACTGTGATGGCCTCTTGTTCTTGAGTCTTGCTTAATCTCAAAGAGCATGTCTTTATTACAGCAATCGATACCTTGTATAAATCTAAAGACCTCGATTTGTTCTGCTCTAAGTCTGCGATATTGTAATGATGGCAATCCTAAACTTAGTAATCTCTCTGGATAACTGAAGTTGTTGAGTGATCTAACTAGCTTGGTAGCTCTTCTCAGGACAGTTTCCAGTGCTTTATTCAGGGTGTGCGCTGGGCCCAAAAAATCGGGCGAAATAACTTCGCCGTCCTGCCAAAGCTAAGCGACTTCTCAAGAAACAAGGCGACTTGAGAAATTCATGATTTTTTTCATGTCCAGTCATAGTTAAAAACGCAAAACTTAAACAGAAAGATATGACCTTGTTAACTTCTTTTTCCCCTGCCCAATTATAGATAGAGATGCAGATCTGCGCATACTGACCGTTATGCGGTTCCGTCAGATTTCATGTCCGTTTGATGCAAACAGAAAAGACTCCGATAACCCTGCAGGGACTTGCAGGCTGATCCAGGTCAGTTCTCTTTGCATATCAACCCAGTAATTTTCCCCGTGACACACCAGTACAAATCTGCACGTGCCACTGGTCTAGCGGTGTCTTTGAAGTCTGGACTAACGATCACTGTGTTGCGACACTGAATGTACCAATGAACTTATGAAGTCTCCGATAGCTTGCGCATTCGCAGAGACTGTTCAGAGTCAACGCCTTGGCTATATATTTCTCAGATCCATAGTTAATTGATGCGAACAGACAAGATTCTGACAGCGCGAATACGCAGGCTGATTCCGAGTCTTGTTTGTTCGTACCAGGACCACTGTTTGCTATCCAATTTCCGCACGATCTATGGCCTGTATGTGCGGGAAAACGTTGATCTGACGTCGTGGGCTAAATAACGCCGTCTTGGGTTTTCTCCAGTAAATCGTACATTAGCGCTGTAGCGCAGTCTTGTTCCGAGACTATTGGTAGTATGCTGAAATAAAATCTGACCATCTTCAAGTTTTATAAAAGCAAACTACGTGTATCAGGACATGACTGCGCAGGCTGATCTGGACCTTTAAATTCATGATCAGTCTGTTGCAGTTACATGCAGAGTAACGTAATCAGTCTAGGTATGCCGAATGTATGCTTCAGATTCAAATAAAATATTGTTTTAAAGCTAAACTAAAACATTATAGTGAGAAATGTACGGTGCCGGGAGAACCACCCGGGGGAACATCGTTAAGAGAATTGAAACCGAACAGAACTATGGTGAGAAAAACGTCTGCAGCGATCCACGCACTGCGCATGTCCAGACCAGCATGCACACACAAGCAGTATGGTCTATGCCTGTAATTGACGGACATACGGTGCCGGGTGTGAACAACTATGGATACGTTCCACTGAACCACCTGGGGAACATGAAAACCGAACAGAACTATGGTGAGAAAAACGTCTGCACTGCGCATGCCCAGACCAGCTTGCACAAACAAGCACCATGGTCTACGCATGCGTAATTCGCGTTTAAAACCTGTGGACAACCGACAATTTCATGTTCTTTGAAACGACGATACCGAGTCCCGCATCGAACTGTGCATGTGCGGAAGAACATACGATATGCAGTCTGATAGGGGTGCAGTTCACTTTTTAAGGTCAAGTTATAATATCCGCACTCTGCGCATGCTTTTACCAGACTGTACATGAGTGCACAGGCGGATATGAGCATACCCAGTTCACCGTTCAAGTACATGATATGTCATTACTTTGAAATTGGACAGATCTATTCTTCTACCCATATTTAATAACAGCATTTCTCCAGACTAACTACTCATCTTGGTCTGCACTGTTTGCAAAACTTTTTCACAGTCTGAAGGGCGCATTTTGAACATGACAGGGTTGTACATGAGAAATGAAATATGCGATATTGCCGAATAGCCTTTGTTTAGTCGGACTAGGTTTAGAAACTGTTTGCATGCTGATTTTATATTGAGCCATATCATTATATATATTGAGCCATATCATTTACCATGGAATAATATGGACGAGGCTAATATTTTTAACAGACAAAAAACAGTACAAATATTTTATTCAGAATAAACAGACGTATAGAGAATACATTACTATAATAATAATGATACTTACATTCTGCGTGGCGAATGTGATTTGTGGTCTTTGCCGCTTTCTCGTGTCCACGCGAATAAGCATTATTAACTTTACACTCCCTACATATAGAACAATGCCACAAACCTTTATCATCACACACATACCAATCAAACGAGTCCTGATTTAGATTTTTACTGAATTTCTTTTTTGGCGTTTCACTGTCAGAGTCCTCATTTTGTCTTTTTAAACCCTTAGACTTAGTTGGGGTCGCCAAGGTAGGCACTGATTGGGTCGCCCCAGTAAAGAAACTCGCCAAAGTCTTCTGAGACATTTTGACTTAATATTCAACTGCACAAACTTTCACTTAAAAAAATTATCCATGGTTAAATCACAACAGAATCACAAAGGGTCACAGAACAAAATCATTGTTAATTCACTGATATTTCCAAGATATTCACAGAGCATAATTCAACTACAGACTTAGAATGTAATAAAGACGGGACTCCAAAGTTTAGGATTTTATACATTTTATTCGGGTAACTAATTAGCACTTATTAACAAACTATGAGCGACCTGAAACAATACACTACAAACAGAGCCGACATATAAAAAACAATTTATGCTTTCAAAACAATTTAATGACTATTTAAACTTACAAGTTATGCAAACAACAAAAACAAATAACAAAGCATGCGGCGCATGTGATTAGGAGGTGGCAATTATAAATACATCTTCAACATTCATTAAGCCGGATTATGCTGTGTAATTAATTAATACTTTAATTATCGGCTATTCTTATAAATAGATCAAAAGATGTTTCACAAGGATCATCAAAGACCCGTTTACTGTCTCCGCCCACCCCATTACAAAATACAGAAATGTTTCCAATCATTAATTAGACCATGTCCCGAGTCACGCCCACTACTTTTGCTCATCTCTTATTGGATTAAATATACTACAGCTGGCTGCGCTATTGTGTAATCTTTTCCGACTTGATGTCGGCAACACCTAGCGAGATCAAAGCCTGATTAGGGTCAGTGATGGGATTTACTCTTGCTGATTTAAGTCGATAAACAAAAGGAGGCATTGATAATTGGCGTTCGAATTTAATATACCAGCGCCTGTCATTTTTGACGATTTTTTTTATCTTTTGACCCAGAAAAACAGGGCGACTCGAACTTCGCTTTTCGGGAAACCCAGGGCGAAGTTTGGAGCCCAAGGGCGAAGTTATCGCCTAACTTCGCCTGCAACGCACACCCTGCTTTATTATCTTTCTTGTACATAACTGACCATACCCATATATGTACTGATGTTATTGACTTCTTAAGCTGTATGGGTACAACCTCATGATTTCCACTATTGTTTTCAAAGGGAAACAAACTTTGTGACTTCCTGTTTGCTTTGCAGAGCAACAAAACCCTTTTGAAAAGGGTCTACTCTTAAAAGATAGAATTTGCTCCTCTAGCAGCAAACTATTTCCTTCAACAGTAGACCCTATAGATGAGGGAAACAGATGAAAATGTACCAATTTCCTTTAAAACTGAATTAATTGTTTGCAGATTGAAGGAGTGGAGAAAACTGTCAGAGGCTGACTGTCTGGACCAAGTAGAAATCTTGATGAGGAGAAAGGCTATTGCTGTTCCTGATTTTCCTCAGGAAAAGGTGAGGTTTAGAGCTTTGTTGAGGAAAGTGTGTTATAGATTTGTGTAAAATTGGTTTTGTTTGGATTGCATATTTTAATAGAGAATTAAATTACTTGAGAATGAATTATAGGTTTGAGAAAATCACACTTTTCCATTGTATGAATTTCAGGTAAAATCTTGCCTATAACTTGAGAGGAGCATGACATACACTGTATGCCATGCCCCAATACCAATGACATAGATCTGTTACCATAGCAATTATGGAATTACCAACTGTTTTGCTTAGTACTTTGACTAAATGATGTCTCATTGATGTCACTTTAACATCTATCAGAATTCTTAGTTGCTATGATAACAGATCTACACTGTATGATGTCATTGGTATGGGAGCATGGCTCCACCAATTTTTCAATGACATTACGAACTGAAATCGTTTCAACAGAAACTTTCGATTTTCTCAAACAAATAATTATTCTCAAGTCATTTAATTCTGTGTTATTTTTGCAATTTCGTTTGACCTGATTCATTACTTATTTGAAAAATGGTATATATTTCATTATAAGACAGGTTTTCCCCTCTGAAGCATTTCCAAAAATGTAGATGCACCTTAAAAGATGGGTCTGGATTTTTGGGAATGTTTTGGAAGGAAAAAAGGCATCTTACAGCAGACAGGTTAGATATATGTCATTTTGAGAGGGGTGGTGGTGGTGGGGTGGAGGGTGGGGGACGTCTTATTGCCATTAAATATGGTAATATTAGTTTGAAACTTTAGACAAAATCATTTGAAAACAAGCAAATTCGACGAATTTATGTCCCCCGCCTTGGAAACTAGGTCTCCACTGTATATACACTTAGTGTTTGAGCTGGAAAAGCGGCTAAGTTAAAAATGTGAAAAAAGTAATAAAAAAATGTGAGGATTATATCCAAACCACATGCATATGTTCAAACCATGATCGAAACACCTGTGAAGTTTCAAAGGAATCGGCATAAAACTGTAGGAGAAGTTGCACACAGAAGGTACCCACTATCTATTCACTTTGATAGTAAAAATGTATGAAAAATGGCTAAGTTCAATTTGCGAAGAAAAAAAAAAAAAAAAAAAATAATGTGAGGATTATATCCAAACCACATGCATATCTTCAGACCATGACCAAAATACCTGTGAAGTTTCAAAGGAATCGGCATAAAACTGTAGGAGGAGTTGTGCACACAAGGTACCCACTATCTATTTACATTGTACTATGATAGTAAAAACGCCTAAAAAATGACTAAGTCCAACTTATGGAGAAAGTGACAAAAAATAATCTGAGGATTATATCCAAACCACATGCATATCTTCAGACCATGACCAAAACACCAGTGAAGTTTCAAAGGCATCGGCATAATACTGTTGGAGGAGTTGCGCACACAAGGTACCCACTATCTAGTCACTTTGATAGTAAAAACGCCTAAAAAATGACTAAGTTCAACTTGTGGAAAAAGTGACAAAAAATAATCGCAGGATTATATCCCAACCACATGCTTATCTTCAGACCATGACAAAAACAGCTGTAAAGTTTCCAAAGAATCGGCATAAAACTGTAGGAGGAGATGCGCACACAAGGTACCTACTACTTTAGGGGGACGGAAGGACGGAAAGCCGAAAACTATGTCCCTCTGCTTTTCTTCGAAAAGGCGGGGGACAATAACCAATAACATATACCTATTTGTTTGGTTATAAGGTGATTTTCCCCCCTCCAAAACAGCTCAAAAATCTTAATCCATCTTACTCAAAACTATTTATGGGATTGTTTAAGAAAAAAAAAAACAAAACCAAAAAACAGTCTTCTTACATATATGGGATCACTAGTCTTCTTACATATTTAGGATCACTTGGAAGGGGAAATCCCTAAAACCCTAAAAGGGTCTTATAGCTGGATAAATACCGTAGCACAGCTTACTATTGGTAAGAAAGATTGTCACACATGCAGTAATATTGGTAAACTTCAATGCCACAGGTTTTTTAAAAGCCCTTGCACATTTACCAGGCTTCACCATATTCACTATTGTCCTTGAGAAAAATGAAGAAAATCATCCTGCAGTTCTTGTCAGATACAGTCAACTCTCGACATCCTGAACACAGATATCTTAAAGTATCCTCTTTTATCAATATGACATCGCTGTTATTCAGTGGATAACGTCGTGTCATAAAATTCGTATGACCACACGTGTAATAATACCTTGGCGCGTAAACCTAATGTCATTGACAACGTCCATGTCAGCAATGCATTTTCCTATTGAAATAACGTTCGTTTTGAAGGCGAAAAATCTCGTTTCAAAGGGTCATATGATAAACAGAATCTTACACTCATGGTCTTCATATGAAATTTATGAAACTCGCCAAAGGCTCGTTTCATAAATTTCATATGAAATGACCACTTGTGTAAGATCTTTGATACATTTCCTGCTTTTATTTACATTTCAACTCCTGTAATCTCAAACTACTGATATCTCAAAGTAAATTTTCTGGGACCAGAAAATTTACTTGGAGATATTAGTAGTTTGGGACGATTTTCGCCTTTGGGATATCGAGAGTTGACTGTGCTCCATTACTTAAAACTCTGTATGCATGTGTTCTATTATTGTAGGTAATCAAGGAGTTCCTTGTTAGTAAAGATAAATGTCCGAGGATCATTCCTGGTTGGAAACGTCCTATAATAGGTCAGCTGCAGGTAACAAATATTTTTTCTCACATGCTAGGGGTGAGTTGTTCAAAACTAATAATGTCCTTTCTTGACGAGACTTTACATTCTCGGTTACATTGTAGGCAAAAGCACTTTGAGGACTGCAAAACCTATTTACCACACATTTTTTCAGCAAAAAAAAATGAAAGAAAATAATAATATTAGCAACTGCTCAATAAATTGGGATAAATAACATGTAAGAACTCCATTCAGCCACAGCTTTTTGGTGCTTCATGTTTTCTGTGGGCCATGGCATTAGTATAGGATTTCCATTTTGTTTCAGTCCATAACAGGGACCTTGGTCTGCAGAAGCCATTTATCTCTTCACTATTCTTTACTATCGATACAATTTGTGGCATGGTATTAGATCCCCTTGTTTGGGTTTAATGGCACTTTGAGACAGTATTTCAGACCTGTTTCCCAGAGAAAGGGACAAAGGCTCCGAAGAACCCCCGTCACTGGTCCTTGCCTTACTATTATCCAAATTAGTCAGACACCTCAGCATTAAAAGTTATCCAGCATAATCTCCAGGCCCAAACACTCCAGATCCTCTTGTTGAGGTGATTCTAGTGGGCAACTACAAAGCATGATATTCCATAGGGAAATAAGAAAAATTATATAAAAGATCTTTACATTCTTTCTTTAGGTCCACTCAACAAACTCATATCTTTTGTTGATTATCATTTTTTTCAGGATTTTGCTCTAGATAAATTGGAATGGCCTATAGAGTACAGCCTTGAAAAGATCCTTCCCCTTATTACATTGTGGGACATGAGGGATATCATCAGTGCCAAGCATCCTCCTTCAAGGTTACATTTAGAACCACACAGGTAAATATTTACAAAGCATTTTACCTGAGAATGATGTTAAAAATATTTGCTTGCCTGTGACCAGCAGAAAGTGAGCCATGGGTATTGCTGTTCCGCAGATGGGAGTTTACAGGTACAAGTCACCTAAAAGTGTACATGCACAGATCAGCCTTCACACCAGTGCAATTTGGTCATGGAACTTAGGCAATTCCCTTCCTGGAATCTAAAAGACAGTGCCTGTCCTGACTGGACCAGGCCATGTAATACTCCTTAAAAATAAAATGCATGTGAGGTGTTTGTGTGTGTGTGTGGGGGGGGGGGGGGGTGTTTAGAGGCACTATATAAAATGATCTGAGTGAGCTCTCTCTGCAGATGCCTGAAAATGTAATGATATGATGTGTCTGGTATACAGTGTATGGATACATCTCTTTATGTTTTTGTTGCCATTTTTACAAAGGGAACAGCTTTTCTGACTTTCTATTTCTTGTATGGATAACCAAGCCCTTCCAAAATTGGGTCTACTCATAAAGAAATAAAAATTGTCATATCTGATCAAATTCTTTACTTCAAGAGTGGACTCCCATTTAGAAGGGAGGCAAAAATATGGCAGAGTTGCTTTCCCAGAAAAGTGTACCCATTCACGTGAACAAATATTCAAACTTGTCTTTATTAAACAAAGCCTGTCTGTAAAGGCCAAAATCTCATAGTTGAAATTTGCATTTTCAGTATAAAAGGTTTCCCATAGCCTAATAGCCGTAGGGGCAGTGGAGGTTAGAGACCCACTGTATCTTGGGCACAGCTTATGAAAGGCGGAGCCCATCTGTCTCCTTTCGCTGCCTTATCTTTCCCTGATTCGAAAAAGGTACCCATTTACTGCTGGGTTGACAGAGAGAGTTTTCCAGTTGTTAGATGGCGACGGTGAGCCGCGAACTCATGACCTTCTGGTGACTTTCTGCACAATAGACGAGCCATTCTAACCACTCGACTAAGGCGCCTCTCTGAACATATATTCAAACTTGTCTTTATTAAACAAAACCTGTCTGAAAAGGCCAAAGTCTCATACTTCAAATTTGCATTTTTAGCATACATCAGCTTATATTAAGCAAGCACCTGTCTTCAGCAAGCAGCTTATGCCATTCATGTTGGTGCTTGCATAGAGTGTATTTTCTTGTTTTGATTTGCAGAATAGTGAAGGCTCGTATAAGACAAGGAGTACCATGTTATGAAGTGGAATGGCATAAGCCAGGTAAGCTGTAAAGTGTAAAACAAAAACAAACACACCATTTTCATCATCATAAAAAAAACCAAAAAAACAATTCATCAGAAACCTTTATAGTAAACTGTATTTTTTAGCTCACCTGAGCCGAAGGCTCAGAGGTGAGCTTATAGGATGGGAGTCGAGCCGTCGTCCGTCAGTGGGTCCATGCGTCAACACTTTCAAACATAAATATCTCAGAGACCAGTGGGCCAATCGCAATCAAATTTTATCTGAAGCATCATTTGGGTGGGGGGAAAGGCTGCGTTAGGTTTTGGTGCCGATCAGCTGAGAACCCTGGTTTCCATGGCAACAGATAGCCCCTATAGGGTTATAATGGGGAAAATGGCATCATCACGTTTTCTCGACTGTTTTTGATTAGATCCTTATCATACTTGCAGGTAATGATGACATACACAAGAGCTTGGATGAGTTCAAAATTTGGCCGGATTCGAGTACAGACTACGGAGTTAGCTGCCCTTGAGCGTTTGAAAAAAATCTCAAAGGGTTATAATGGGGAAAATGGCGTCATCACGTTTTCTCGACTGTTTTTGATTAGATCCTTATCATACTTGCAGGTAATGATGACATACACAAGAGCTTGGATGAGTTCGAAATTTGGCCGGATTCGAGCACAGACTACGGAGTTAGCTGCCCTTGAGCGTTTGAAAAAAATCCCATAGTGTTATAATGGGGAAAACAACGTCATCACATATTTTTAGAAAAACTTTGTCATCGCTCTATTGCCTACATTTCTCAATGGATTTTAAAATAACTTCACACAAATGTAGGGCATGACAATATCTCGAGCAAGTTCGACTTTCAGGATGCTGCGCCCAAGGTCAAGGTCACTGTGGCTATTTTTAGAAAAACTTTGTCAGCGCTCTAGCACCTACATTTCTCAGCAGATTTTAAAATTACATCACACAAACGTAGGGCATGACAATATCTCGAACAAGTTTGACTTTCAGGATGCTGCGCTCAAGGTCAAGGTCACTATGGCTATTTTTAGAAAAACTTTGTCATCGCTCTAGCGCCTACATTTCTCAGCAGATTTTAAAATAACTTCACACAAACGTAGGGCATGACAATATCTCGAACAAGTTTGACTTTCAGGGTGCTGCACGCAGGGTCAAGGTCACTGTGGCTATTTTTAGAAAAACTTTGTCAGCGCTCTAGCACCTACACTTCTCAGCAGATTTTAAAATAACTTCACACAAATGTAGGGCATGACAATATCTCGAGCAAGTTTGACTTTCAGGGTGCTGTGCCCAAGGTCAAGGTCACTGTGGCTATTTTTAGAAAAACTTGGTCATCGCTCTAGCGCCTACATTTCTCAATGGATTTTAAAATAAATTCACACAAATGTAGGGCATGACAATATCTCGAGCAAGTTTGACTTTCAGGGTGCTGTGCCCAAGGTCAAGGTCACTGTGGCTATTTTTAGAAAAACTATGTCATCGCCCTAGCACCTTCATTTCTCCATGGATTTTGAAATAACTTCACACAAATGTAGGGTATGACAATATCTCGAGCAAGTTCGACTTTCAGGATGCTGTGCCCAAGGTCAAGGTCACTGTGGCTATTTTTAGAAAAACTAGAGTCATCGCTCTAGCACCTACATTTCTCAACGGATTTTAAAATAAATTCACACAAATGTAGGGCATGACAATATCTCGAGCAAGTTTGACTTTCAGGGTGCTGCAGTCAAGGTTTTTGATTAGATCCTTATCATACTTGCAGGTAATGATGACATACACAAGAGCTTGGATGAGTTCGAAATTTGGCCGGATTCGAGCACAGACTACGGAGTTAGCTGCCCTTGAGCATTTGAAAAAAATCCCATAATCTTATAATGGAGAAAACAACGTCATCACATTTTCATTTTTCATCGGATCCTCTTCATACTTGCAGGTAATGAGGATATGCATAAAAGCTTGGATTAGTCAGTATTTCGGCTAGATCCCACCACCGACTATGGAGTACCTGCCCTGAGCATCCAAAAAATCAATGTCGCCACTTTTTCTTGGTTTCTACTGATCCGATCCTTTTCAAACTTGCAGGTAATGAGGAAATGCATAATATCTTAAACAAGTTCAAATTTTGGCCAGATCAGGCCAACCACTACGAAGTTAGCTGCCCTTGACAGCTCTGTCTATTGTGCTCTTGATCGGATACTTTTTAAACTTGCATATATTAAATGAGGGCATACATAATGTTTTGGATGAGTTTAATTTTCAGCCTGATTGGACCACTGACTGTGGAGTTAGCTGCCCTTGAGCATCTTAAATATCCCTATAGGTTTACAATGTCTCTCAGGTGAGCAATTGTTGCCCTTTGGGCTACTTGTCTAAAAATTTAATACAAAAAGGGTCATATTTGTGTTACTGTAATTTGTTATTGGGATAAAATTGGGAATGGCCTATAGAGTACAGCCTTGAAAAGATCCTTCCCCTTATTACATTGTGGGACATGAGGGATATCATCAGTGCCAAGCATCCTCCTTCAAGGTTACATTTAGAACCACACAGGTAAATATTTACAAAGCATTTTACCTGAGAATGATGTTAAAAATATTTGCTTGCCTGTGACCAGCAGAAAGTGAGCCATGGGTATTGCTGTTCCGCAGATGGGAGTTTACAGGTACAAGTCACCTAAAAGTGTACATGCACAGATCAGCCTTCACACCAGTGCAATTTGGTCATGGAACTTAGGCAATTCCCTTCCTGGAATCTAAAAGACAGTGCCTGTCCTGACTGGACCAGGCCATGTAATACTCCTTAAAAATAAAATGCATGTGAGGTGTTTGTGTGTGTGTGTGGGGGGGGGGGGGGGGGGGGGGGGGGGTGTTTAGAGGCACTATATAAAATGATCTGAGTGAGCTCTCTCTGCAGATGCCTGAAAATGTAATGATATGATGTGTCTGGTATACAGTGTATGGATACATCTCTTTATGTTTTTGTTGCCATTTTTACAAAGGGAACAGCTTTTCTGACTTTCTATTTCTTGTATGGATAACCAAGCCCTTCCAAAATTGGGTCTACTCATAAAGAAATAAAAATTGTCATATCTGATCAAATTCTTTACTTCAAGAGTGGACTCCCATTTAGAAGGGAGGCAAAAATATGGCAGAGTTGCTTTCCCAGAAAAGTGTACCCATTCACGTGAACAAATATTCAAACTTGTCTTTATTAAACAAAGCCTGTCTGTAAAGGCCAAAATCTCATAGTTGAAATTTGCATTTTCAGTATAAAAGGTTTCCCATAGCCTAATAGCCGTAGGGGCAGTGGAGGTTAGAGACCCACTGTATCTTGGGCACAGCTTATGAAAGGCGGAGCCCATCTGTCTCCTTTCGCTGCCTTATCTTTCCCTGATTCGAAAAAGGTACCCATTTACTGCTGGGTTGACAGAGAGAGTTTTCCAGTTGTTAGATGGCGACGGTGAGCCGCGAACTCATGACCTTCTGGTGACTTTCTGCACAATAGACGAGCCATTCTAACCACTCGACTAAGGCGCCTCTCTGAACATATATTCAAACTTGTCTTTATTAAACAAAACCTGTCTGAAAAGGCCAAAGTCTCATACTTCAAATTTGCATTTTTAGCATACATCAGCTTATATTAAGCAAGCACCTGTCTTCAGCAAGCAGCTTATGCCATTCATGTTGGTGCTTGCATAGAGTGTATTTTCTTGTTTTGATTTGCAGAATAGTGAAGGCTCGTATAAGACAAGGAGTACCATGTTATGAAGTGGAATGGCATAAGCCAGGTAAGCTGTAAAGTGTAAAACAAAAACAAACACACCATTTTCATCATCATAAAAAAAACCAAAAAAACAATTCATCAGAAACCTTTATAGTAAACTGTATTTTTTAGCTCACCTGAGCCGAAGGCTCAGAGGTGAGCTTATAGGATGGGAGTCGAGCCGTCGTCCGTCAGTGGGTCCATGCGTCAACACTTTCAAACATAAATATCTCAGAGACCAGTGGGCCAATCGCAATCAAATTTTATCTGAAGCATCATTTGGGTGGGGGGAAAGGCTGCGTTAGGTTTTGGTGCCGATCAGCTGAGAACCCTGGTTTCCATGGCAACAGATAGCCCCTATAGGGTTATAATGGGGAAAATGGCATCATCACGTTTTCTCGACTGTTTTTGATTAGATCCTTATCATACTTGCAGGTAATGATGACATACACAAGAGCTTGGATGAGTTCAAAATTTGGCCGGATTCGAGTACAGACTACGGAGTTAGCTGCCCTTGAGCGTTTGAAAAAAATCTCAAAGGGTTATAATGGGGAAAATGGCGTCATCACGTTTTCTCGACTGTTTTTGATTAGATCCTTATCATACTTGCAGGTAATGATGACATACACAAGAGCTTGGATGAGTTCGAAATTTGGCCGGATTCGAGCACAGACTACGGAGTTAGCTGCCCTTGAGCGTTTGAAAAAAATCCCATAGTGTTATAATGGGGAAAACAACGTCATCACATATTTTTAGAAAAACTTTGTCATCGCTCTATTGCCTACATTTCTCAATGGATTTTAAAATAACTTCACACAAATGTAGGGCATGACAATATCTCGAGCAAGTTCGACTTTCAGGATGCTGCGCCCAAGGTCAAGGTCACTGTGGCTATTTTTAGAAAAACTTTGTCAGCGCTCTAGCACCTACATTTCTCAGCAGATTTTAAAATTACATCACACAAACGTAGGGCATGACAATATCTCGAACAAGTTTGACTTTCAGGATGCTGCGCTCAAGGTCAAGGTCACTATGGCTATTTTTAGAAAAACTTTGTCATCGCTCTAGCGCCTACATTTCTCAGCAGATTTTAAAATAACTTCACACAAACGTAGGGCATGACAATATCTCGAACAAGTTTGACTTTCAGGGTGCTGCACGCAGGGTCAAGGTCACTGTGGCTATTTTTAGAAAAACTTTGTCAGCGCTCTAGCACCTACACTTCTCAGCAGATTTTAAAATAACTTCACACAAATGTAGGGCATGACAATATCTCGAGCAAGTTTGACTTTCAGGGTGCTGTGCCCAAGGTCAAGGTCACTGTGGCTATTTTTAGAAAAACTTGGTCATCGCTCTAGCGCCTACATTTCTCAATGGATTTTAAAATAAATTCACACAAATGTAGGGCATGACAATATCTCGAGCAAGTTTGACTTTCAGGGTGCTGTGCCCAAGGTCAAGGTCACTGTGGCTATTTTTAGAAAAACTATGTCATCGCCCTAGCACCTTCATTTCTCCATGGATTTTGAAATAACTTCACACAAATGTAGGGTATGACAATATCTCGAGCAAGTTCGACTTTCAGGATGCTGTGCCCAAGGTCAAGGTCACTGTGGCTATTTTTAGAAAAACTAGAGTCATCGCTCTAGCACCTACATTTCTCAACGGATTTTAAAATAAATTCACACAAATGTAGGGCATGACAATATCTCGAGCAAGTTTGACTTTCAGGGTGCTGCAGTCAAGGTTTTTGATTAGATCCTTATCATACTTGCAGGTAATGATGACATACACAAGAGCTTGGATGAGTTCGAAATTTGGCCGGATTCGAGCACAGACTACGGAGTTAGCTGCCCTTGAGCATTTGAAAAAAATCCCATAATCTTATAATGGAGAAAACAACGTCATCACATTTTCATTTTTCATCGGATCCTCTTCATACTTGCAGGTAATGAGGATATGCATAAAAGCTTGGATTAGTCAGTATTTCGGCTAGATCCCACCACCGACTATGGAGTACCTGCCCTGAGCATCCAAAAAATCAATGTCGCCACTTTTTCTTGGTTTCTACTGATCCGATCCTTTTCAAACTTGCAGGTAATGAGGAAATGCATAATATCTTAAACAAGTTCAAATTTTGGCCAGATCAGGCCAACCACTACGAAGTTAGCTGCCCTTGACAGCTCTGTCTATTGTGCTCTTGATCGGATACTTTTTAAACTTGCATATATTAAATGAGGGCATACATAATGTTTTGGATGAGTTTAATTTTCAGCCTGATTGGACCACTGACTGTGGAGTTAGCTGCCCTTGAGCATCTTAAATATCCCTATAGGTTTACAATGTCTCTCAGGTGAGCAATTGTTGCCCTTTGGGCTACTTGTCTAAAAATTTAATACAAAAAGGGTCATATTTGTGTTACTGTAATTTGTTAT
>CAXDIV010000203.1:30957-410433 GCA_963989385.1 Ctena decussata | reverse complement strand
AATGTCTTATTCAGGTCCCTCCAGTTCTGTTCTGTTCTGTTCAATTCTCGTATCGACGTTACCCAAGTGGCTCAACGGTACGTAACCATAGTTGCACACACCTGGCGCCGGGTGTCCGTCCAATGTCATTCAGTCTGTAAATGTCTCGTCAGTCAGTGCCGCCCAACCAGTATTTATGCATAGATGTTTGCCTTCTGCGGCTCCAAGTCAGGTTCCGTCCGGAAAAGGAGGCGCGCGCCACATGAAAGCCACCCCAGCGGAGAGTCCAGGGAAACACAGGCCAACCCCGCCCGCAGAGGAGGAGCACACCGAAACCCAGGTCCCAACGAGAGAACACGCAGGCGTTCCTTAGGTTTCAAGGATGGGACCTGTTTGGGTCCCATATTACTTACAGCCCTTAATTTTAACCCTCCCCCGTATCCAAGTAATTTGGTTCCGGATGGAGGTCCCTTATTCTGACCTTACCATTAGGTGGGGATTGACGCAGTCACAGGTAGGGACCTTTCCAGGTACCTTTGGGGTTGTTGCACTTCTATTATTTCGGTTGAGTAATTTTGCCAAGTGATGAGTGCAACATTAAGTTTGAATTTTGAACTCCCCCGTCAAAAGTGAGCATCTAGCGTGGTGCCGGCTTTAGGATGCTAGCGCCTTGCTCATTAATCATTTATGATCCTAAGGGAATTAAAAAGAGCAAAAGTTAGTTGGGAATGGCATAAAGTTGTTTTGCATAGGGATGGGTCTCGCATTGTATGGTCAAGCTTATAAAAAAAAGTTGTGGCTGTTATATACTAACCCCAGTTAGTTAAGTATATAATATTGGTAAGTTGATGGGCCGTTAGTAGGTTTTATTGTGAGTATGATGATGCCACCATAGGGCGCTCGCTATTAAAATCACGCCTCACCCAGGGGTGGCAGAGCATCCAACCCTAACCTACAGTATTTATAAGTGAACCTGTATTAAGGTTCACTGCCTTCGGTAGCCAAATTTGCGTTCCCTACGGCAGTGACCTATAAATACAGTGACTCGCGTCTTCACCTTTCGGTCCAAAGAGGCGTGTCGCATGCTCCTACCGGAGCGCCATTTTCAATACAAGCTGGAAAAGCTTGAATTTCTGTCAAAAGTAAACGGCGTGCATCGCCCATTTTATCGGTGTTTTCATAGTGAAATTATTATGCAACGATAAGGTAAGCTTTGAATTTTAGAATAATGTATTAGAATATAAGTTTTATGATGATTTGCTTGGTTTTGGAGTTTATTTTTAACGATGTAAATTGAGAAACTTTGGTCACTCGGAAGAAAATGGCGACGACGCCGTAAAAACCATCACTTCTTTTACGATGTACCCCGTCGTTAATAAGGTTTGAGGTAATATTTTAGCATTAGAAAACAAAAGGGGAAGGACCAAAATGTTGTTTAATATCATTTTCATGACAATTATTTACTAATTTGATGGTCTTATGACAGTATAGAAATAGACTTATTCGTGATATTCCAGAAGACCATAATGCCTCGCGGTTGTCATGACATCCGGTTTTGAGCTAGTTTAAACATATTTTATTGCCAAATAATCTGTACAGCAATTGGGTTGGGCCACAAGTTCTAACAACATTAATTACGGCCCTCCCCGTACATATGTAAAATACAAAGTTATAGGCAATGACATGAAGATTAATACACACATTAAAGTAAGGTGTGAATTCTATATAACGTAAACACACAATGGGATGGCTATGAAATGTAAAGAAGTAAAAAAAAAGTGAGAAAAAAAGGCAACAACTAATGCAGCAAGCAGCATCCAGCCAGATAACAGTAACAGCTATTATATGATATAGTAAGTGTTAAATCAAGAAAAGTTTAATAAGAGCTGACAAATCCCATCAGGACCAGAACACTAAAACTGTAGGAACATGAGGTTACTGGCAGGCCAACTCATAAGAGAAAGATGAGTAGGTGGGGACAGGTTGGTAGGGGTGGGGTGGGAAACTGGCCCTTCTGTGCCCTCGAAACGATTCTTCTATTTCTAAATACACTCAGGTTTCTTGAAGCTTCATTCAGCTGAAAAATAAAAATAAATAAATATATAATTACATTCAGATCATTAGATATATACCTGATATTATCCTGGAAGATAAGCATGTCTTTAAGATACTGAGGAGCAGCCAGGTTTGTGTAACAGATTAACTAGTAAAACGTTTTGTATTTTTGATATACTGGTGCACGTGACCGAGGAAGATAACGTTATCTTTTTCGGAAAATGCATCAGAACCATATAATATGAAATGAACTCCTAGAGGATGAAATTTTCTAGTCGCGCGAAATAAGGTCACTCTTTCATTACTATACCTTTCACATCTAAAGAAATAATGTTCAGCATCTTCAATACTGATCCCACAGTCACAAAGAGGAGAATCTTTTAGATGGTTTTGATAAAGGTCGTTGTTAAGGTTGCTACATTTGTTCCTTATTCGACAGTGGAATACAGATTCAGTTCTCTTACCCTGGATGAAAAATTTGGGAATTTGCGGAGAAATATAAATATGCTGTTTTAGTTTAAGTTTAAATGAATTCACTGAAGTTTCAGCTCGAATTTCAAGAGGTAAATTGTTCCACAAGAGTGTACCAGAAGGAATAAAAGATTTTGCAAATAATTCAGTTCTTCTATTCATAATACTTATATTTTCGGCGTTTCTTAAGTTGTAAACAGTTCTTTCAGTAACAAGAGGAGGCAACTGGCTACACAGATATTCCGGGGCAGTACCATTAAAAAATTCATACATGGTAACTAACCTCTGAAAATGACGACCGTCAGACAAAGGTAGCCACCCGATTTCGCTCATTAAGTTGTCTATTGAAACTGAGCGGGTTAACCCGGTGACCATTCGAGCAGCTTCATATTGAAATCGTTCAAGTCGTTCTTTCTCATACATTGTGCAGCCATCCCATACGATAGATGCGTACTCGACCAGAGGCCTCAAGTATGAAAAATAAAGCTGATTCAGTGTTTTACGATTTAGCTTAAACTTCAAACTTCGCATAACTCCCAACATTTTTGCAGCAGACGTTAAAATATTGTTGATATGGGTATGCCATTTACCATCATGACTGAGAGTAAGTCCTAAATGTTTATGATCATCTGCAAAATTAACAGGAACTTGATCAAAGTACAGTTTTGGATTATTTACATTAGTAGTACAAAATAAAATAGCTTCTGTTTTGTTTGGGTTGAAATCTACTAACCACTGTTTTGCCCAAACTGTAATAATTCTCTAGTCATGATTCAGGATTCCTTCAATATCATGTATATTAGGTGATGTGAACGATAAAGATGTATCATCAGCAAAGAGACGACTTATGCTTACCAAATGTTCCACGATATCATTTACATAGATCAAGAATAGCAAAGGCCAGGTTTTGAGCCGCCATGTGTATCCACTGTAAACACTGACGTCGATAGATACAACGGGCCGATATAAAGGTAAAGAAACCCATTTTCACCCAGTTTTATCATTATTAAATCATACACATTAAAAAACTATTGATGCAATATCTTTTTTTTTCCAAAGCTATGTGATTGATTAGGTATTTAAAAGCGAATGCAATTTGTGGGTGGGGTTAGATTTTCTTACCACACCGGCTCAAAATAAATGCTTTTCTGGTTATAAATGTGGCTAAAATAGACTCCAGAGATACATATTTGGATATAGTTAAGCGAGTTAAAAACAATATATTTCCTTTATAATTATTGAAACACTTTTATGGCATTTTTAGGCGCAGTTGTAGATTCATACTTTATTGCAGGTTTTGCCAACAATGTTCGTACCAGTACCACCCAACTTCTTACTTGGCTGACTGCAACATACTTCTTATTTATTTTATTGGTTCTATAAAAAATCTCAGTCAGAGTTTGGTTATATATTGTGGTAGAAGGGTAGGACAGGGCAGGGTAGGTGTCGCCCTACTCATTCTTAGTCTCTAATATCATCCAGCTTGGGGAAGAATATAAAAAAAATACAGCAAAAAAAAAAAAAAAAAAAAAAAAAAAACAAGAAATGTTACAGTGTGTAACAAATGCCCCCGAAGGCCCCTATCACCTGGTATTTGATCCCTGTCCTTTGACTGTGGACTTGACCTTGGCTATGGGAACCTAAATTTTGTGCATGACACAACTTACCATTTGAATTTACCTTTCTGTAAAATTTTATTAAATTCACTTCAGCAGTTTTTGAGATAGCTTGGACACAAGATTTGTAAGAGACAAACTTATGACCTTTGACTGTGACCGTGACCTTGGTTGTGAGAACCTAAATTTTGTGCATGACACACACAACTTCTCATTTTGGTTTACCTTTCTGTAAGATTGGATTCAATTCGCATCAGCAGTTTTTGAGATATCTTGGATACAAGATGTGTAGGAGACACACTTATTACCTCTGATTGTGACCTTGACCTTGGTCATGGGAACCTAAATTTTGTGCATGACACACCTTCTCACTTTGGTCTACCTTTCTGTGAAATTTGATGCAATTCACTTCAGCGGTTTTTGAGTTATTGTGGAAACACGTTTTGTAAGGGTCAAACCTATGACCTTTAATTGTGACCTTTACCTTGGTTGTGGGAACCTAAATTTTGTGTGTGACATACCTTCTTATTATGGTTAACTTGTCTGTGAAATTTGATTCAATTCACTTCAGGGGTTTTTCACTTATTGTGGACACACAATTTGTAAGGGTCAAACCTATGACCTTTGATTGTGACCTTGACCTTGGACATGGAAACCTAAATTTTGTGCATAACACACCTTCTCATTATGGTTAACCTGTCTGTGAAATTTGATTCAATTCACTTCAGGGGTTTTTGAGTTATTGTGGACACACGATTTGTAAGGGTCAAACCTATGACCTTTGATTGTGACCTTGACCTTGGACGTGGGAACCTAAACTTTGTGCACGACACACATCCTCATTATGGTTTACCTTTCTGTGAAATTTGATTCAATTCACTTAAGAGGTTTTTTAGTTATGGCGGACACACGATTTGTAAGGGTCAAACCTATGACCTTTGATTGTGACCTTGACCTTGGTCATGCGAGCCTAAATTTTGTGTGCGACACACCTTCTCAATTTGGTCTACCTTTCTGTGAATTTGATTAAATTCCCTTCAGTGGTTTTTGAGTTATGGCAGACACATGATTTGTAACGGACGGACGGACAGACGGACGGACGGACAGACGGACGGACGGTGCGATTTTAATATGCCACCCGAAGTTCCTTCGGGGGCATAAAAAAAAGAGTCCAAGTCCAGTCCACTGACTTAAAATACCATTTCAATCAGGATCATTCTGCCCTTATTTTGAAAATTTGTTGGTTGGCGAAAGAGCGGTAGCTCAGATCTGAGAGTGCTGGCCTCTGATTGTAGAGGATCCATCCCCACAGCAGGCAAGGGAAATCGGTGTACTGAGCAGCTTCATAGTTTCACCTGTCCAGCCAAGGCTCAAAAATGGTAAAATTATGGAACTCACTATTAATATCATTCGAAATGATCAGTGATGTGACATCCCATATTTATTGTACAGTGAAAATAATTATGAACAATTTTCAAGCATGAAAATACAAAAGTCTGAAAATTATGCCACTATCATGATCACAGTCTCATCTCTCTTTGCGTTCCCGCGACCTCAAATATGTCAGCCTCTAACACTGAGCTGGACAACACACCTGCCAACTTGGCCACCACCCTCTCAGAGTCAGGGTGGCCACTTTAATGGGAAAACATCTGGACATTTTTTTTCAGGTCAGGGAAAGTCATGGAATTTTGTGGTTGGTCAGGGAAATTTATAGGAAAGTACTTGAAAAGTCAGGGAACTTGAAAATTAATGGCTATACATGGCAGTTCTCATAAAATATACTTATTCTGTTAACAGGGAAAAGATGTACTTTCTAGGAATGTAGTTTAGGCACATCTCCCTTATTAGGGGCTACTGTTAAGGGAAAGAATTTGCTCCCTTAGGATGCAAATTCTTTCCTTTAAGAGTAACCCCCAATATTCAATGAGATACAATTAGCACTGTAAAATTAACTTACAAGCCATAAAAAAGGGTATGGAAAAGTGTCAAATGTCAGGGTAAAATTAGAGAAGACTTGAGAGTGGGGGAATTTTGAAGCCGAGGATAAGTGGCAACCCTGAGAGTGGCTACGGACTGCCTTTCTTTACTATTTAATATACAGTGTCGTCTGAACCTTTGTCCTTTGCGTATGCAGTAACTGCTCTTTTTCCATGATGTCATATTGTCCTTTGCATTCTGCAATCTGATAAAAATTTGAATTATTTTCAGGTGTTCCATAAATGATCCCACTATGCCACCTAAGAGAGTAATCTGTCGACCTGAGGCTCCAAAGCCCAAAGAACCAAGGGTATTATTATCTACAAAAAAGACTGAGTACTTTTAATTTCCTAAGGAGCAGTCTGGTTGGTTTCTGCATTGCTTGCCCATAGAAGGGCATTTTTAGATGCACTGTACTCTTTCGTAAAGCCCTCTTGATCACATATGAGCCATGACACGAGAAAACCAACAATGTGGTTGTGCGATCAGCGCAGACTCAGCTCAGCCTGGGCATCCGCATTTGCCCAGGCAGATCTGAGTCTGTGCTAGGAACACAACCACTTTGTTGGTTTTTTCGTGTCGCGCCGGGCTCATATTATTTCCGCAAAACTTTTGAGTGCCTAAGTTTGTGTTAATATATATTACACATATATATGCATTTGTAATCATCATATCAGCTTTGTGTATGAATGAGCAGCATCTCAAATAAAATAGACCGTTTACTTGCTTTGTCTTTTTTTCCGTCTCATGTAAATCTTACATGTGTAAATGTGCTGAATTTGTTAGCGCTCTCACAGTAAGAGCAAATATTTATGTCAGTCAAACCCATCATCCAGGTATTTCTTTACTCTAGTTAATGTACACATTTAAAAGGCAGTCATAATTGACCTCCAACTTAGCTCATATGACTGAATTAGTGGCAAGTTATAACCTATTTTCCCACAGACCAACAAATTTGTAGAAGCGTCAAGTTGGTTACTTATTCCCTATTCCCTATTCCAATAACCTATAAAGATATCGGTACTTTAACGTTGCGAATTAAATACTCTTGGAATATTAATCTTTTCTCTAGTCTGTAGTTGTCTGTCTGAGTACATCTCTACTCAGTCAGGTTGTTTGTCCGTCTGTCTGTCAGTGTAAATGACCGTGATTAGTCAGCTTTAAACAAATAAAACATCTTTGAGTTTCACATAAAAAGGGTTTGAAAACTTATTTGGGTCATATTAACTAATATGGCAACTAAAATGACCTATTTTCGATTTCATTAAGTTGAATATAATGGTAAAAATACAACGTACAGGCGTGAAGTCCCAATCACTATCCCGCCTATGCTTATATAGCTTTGCTAGACGGGAAACCAGAACAGGAAATTTTAATTTGTGGAGCGATTTGTTATTTTTCAAAAACCAATTTTCTATACTTTTTGCTTGTTATATGAATCAATTTAGGCATATCAACCAACATTTTATTACCAAACGTGAAGGTTGAACCGCTTTTTACAATAATTTGAGTTTAGACGTTTTCACCAATAGTAGGACTATGAAGACTTTAAGGAATCCCGCTGAGCCAATTTTGAAAAAAAAAAGTTTTTTTTTTTTCCATATGAAATGAAGTGAAACAATGTGGACGATTTCACCCCAACTTTATACGTGAGAGGGAGTTTTGAATGATACAATCTTTTTCAAGCATAAAGACATATATATGGAGCATATGATATGAATTTTTTAAGGAATTTCACTGAGCCAATTTTGAAAAAAAAATATGAAATTTTCTTCCGTATGAATTTAAGTCAAACAATGTTGACGATTTCACCCTAACTTTATAAGTGAGAGGGAGTTCTGAATGATACAATCTTTTGCAAGCAAAAAGACACATATATAGAGCATATGATATGAACATTTTAAGAAATTTCAGTGAGCCAATTTTGAAAAAAAAATGTTAAAAGTTTTCTTCCATATGAAATGAAGTGAAACAATGTTGACAATTTTCACCCTAAATTTATAAGTGAGATGGAATTTTGAATAATACAATCTTTGGCATGCATAAAAACACATATATAGAGCATATGATATGAACATTTTAAGGAATTTCACTGAGCCAATTTTGAGAAAAAAAAATAGTAAATTTTCTACCGTATTAATTTACGTCAAACATTGTTGACGATTTCACCGTAACTTTATAAATGAGAGGCAGTTTTGAATGATACAATCTTTTGCAAGCATAAAGACGCACATAGGGAACTTTATGCTTCAATACGGCGGAAATTACCGATAGCGACTTACGGGTTTATCCGAGAGCTTACCTGTTGAAATTCTGTCCAGTGCTATATGCAATTACATTGAAATATAATGTAAAATGTTAAATAAAATACATATATGATAGTACGACAAATTTTTATAAGTTATGAACATAAACTTCAGTCTTTTCTCGTTAATATGGTGCAAAAATATATAAAATAACTTCATATTTTGATTCTTCCATCGGCTTTTGAAGTTTGAAGCTTCAGTCACTTGAAATTATATACGAATCATGTCGAAAATGCCCAAGAAGCTATGTTCAGCCTTAAATTTGAAAATGATCGAATTTTCTATAAAACTTTTATAAGTTATCACCATCGAGAGATTTTTATAAGGTTTACATTGATGTAATTCATTATAAAATAAGTACACTATAAGTATCTTCCATTGATCTCTAAACATACAAAAAGTTGTGTGTCGATAAAACCTCGCTCATATAAAACCTGTCTCAAATAGTCTAAGTCCAAATCCGCTTATATTGCGTAAAGGCTAACACCACATCCTTTATTGGCATTCGTGTTTTGTTTATATATTTCATGTGTGTTTTTTATGATCTACATGTAATTAAGAAAGGAACACTATTTATATAGTCTGATTAAGAAAGAGAGAAAGAAAGAAAAACGCAAGAAAGGAAAACAGAGAAAGAAGTCAATAAACTCTTAAACTTGACAATGTGAAAAAAAAACGGTTAATCGACTAATTATAGTTTTTTTTAATTCTTAATAAGCTAAAAAGGTCAACTATGAAAACAAATAATTACATAGCTTATAGTAATGTTAATTTAATCTATGAGTTATTATATAATTTCTAGTGTTTGTGCTAACAGTTTTGATTGAAATTTATTCGAGTGTGGTGGGGCGTATTTATCAAAGAAACCGAAATATGTTTTGTCCATCACAAGGTAGGATCTCAGAAGCCACAGAATCGTATTTTTATTGGCTAGCTAACTGACACATTTGCACATTTATTATTAGGAGACATGGAGAATATTTGATATATGACTGTTTTAAGTGAAGCTAGAAAGGATTATTTAAAGATAAAATTTTTTGTGTTATTTTTGGTATTTCTGTTAAAATGAGTACTTACGATAAAAAGCCTGTGCATCTGCGCAATGTTATCAGCCCTGATATGTGCAAAATGATGAGACCAAACAATGTCTGAACAGTTTGCGCAAGCTGATCCGAATACGTTGATAATACGCTATGTATACAGTATAAGTAACATGTTTATTACGCGTGCATTAATTGATTATCGACCATAAAATCCGATATTACCTCCTATCATCATCTCATTTAAAGTTTGAAATGAACTCTTCATGAAATAACCAAAGATAAATGCTAAAAAATATAAAGCTGCAACATTCAATTTATGGAATTAGTTATTCGCAGTTTCGGGCATGACTTACAATATATATTTTAGTTTAAACAATATAGATTGATCAATATGCAAACTGACTCAGACCAGCTTATGCACTTGCGAAACACTGGTCTGAGTCTATGATCATTTAATAATTTTTGTTTTTGTCAATTTTAGTATTAGTTTGTATAACCCAACCCGTTCCTGCACAAACCGAACTGATCCGAATTTCTGATCAAATGTGTGATCAAATCAGGCTGTGCCTGTGCGCAAACCATTTAGAATTAACAAGCTGTTCTCATGTTGTACTTAAATTCAGTTAGAATTAAAAACAGTTAGAAATACGAAGATAAAAGGCACCAGTCAACGGTCTGGCTGCTCCGGCCAAGGCCGGGCCACTTTTTTCTGGTCATTTTTCATAATTTTCCTCATACGAGCCGCGACACGATAAACCAGCAAAGTGGAATGTGCACCCAGCGAAGACGCAGATCAGCCTTAGCAGCCACCCAGGTAGCTTATACTCTGAGCTACCTCCATGCCGATATTGAAGCTTCTGATCAGATTAGGCGGATGCTCCGGCTGATCTGAGTCTTCGCTGGGCGCACATGCAGCTGTATTTGTCATGTCACGGCTCATTTAATTGTTTGCTAAAGTCATCGACTGAGAAGCCTACTGAGCAGCTGTTGTCGACACGCCATCTGCCAGAAGGTGTGAAGGTGTGAAATTCGGTCACATGTCTTGTCCAAACAATTCAATTTCAAAATTAACAATCGCAAACGGCAATGAAAGTCAGAAATCGATATTCAATCCGATATGTTTTAAAGATCGTCTTCTGATGATTTTTTTAACCGTATGAAAATAGTAATTTTAGCAGCGTCGCAACAAAACGAACACAGTTCCATAGCGCCCTACGAAGTCTTAGATCAGCCTGGGCAGGATAACCAATGGGCTAAGCTACCTCTTCGCGGACAGAGAAGACTCTTATCAGACTGGGCGGATACCCACGCTGATCTGAGTGTTCGCAGGGCGCCATGCCATTTTGTTTGTTTTATCGTGTCGCGACTCATTTATTATTTTTTGTTTTGTTCACAGAAAAGGCAGCTTTTAAATACTAATCGTAAATGTTTAAACTTAAATGTTTTTTAAATAACGCAGCTTAGCAGAAAGCCGAAAGACGGCATGTGCATAAAACTTTTGAACAGTTTTGTCAAACCAGAAAGTCAAAAGAAAAAATGTTGTCGTTGTCTTTACTGTTGAGTTGTGGTTTAACGTCCCAGAAAATAATATTTTAGTCATGTCCAGATAATGCCTCTGCATTTGGGTGACTACTAGAATAACTCGGTCTGCGATAAATGACACTCAGGTCTAGCAGCCGCTGCCGCATCAGGCAGCCAATATATATTTCGCGAGCCCCAATCCGCGGGGCAAAAGAAAATAAATAACGAAAAAAAAAAAAAAAAAAAAAAAAAAAACATGTGGGTGGATGGGTATCTGTATCAGGCTCAATCTTTCCATAAAGCTGAGACCGTCCAAGAGGGATCGAAATATCATAATTTATTATAAGTATAATTGTTTTATGTTTTTGTTGTCAGAAACTAAAACGACCAATAATCAGATCTATTTTTCTCGCCAATCCTTACGAAATTGACCTAAATATATGGAAAAAAAGAGACTTTTTACAACAAAAGTGAGCAAGTGAGAAAAGTAAATTGATTTGATCTGAGAAAAAGAAAACCCATATTGTTAAAAAAATAAAAATGTTTCCATCCATCTCCTTCGTTTTGTTATTATTCTGATAAAATATCAAACACAGTGATGACAAAAAACGGCTTCAGAGAATTTCAACACCTGTACAGATCCGGGGATATGGACAACGATATGACATTCCTAATATCGATTAATACCTATCGCTTCGCGGGTCTAAGGGAAATAACTGCATTCACATTAATACTCGCTCCAGGTAACAGGTAACCGAGTACACTACTTAGCGCGCCTTGAAGACTTAAGTTCCAGTTGTATATGGAGTGTAGGATATGAATATTTTAAGGAAGTTTACTGAGCCAATTTTGAAAAAAAAATATTTAAACTTTTCTTCTTTATGAAATGAAGTGAAAGAATGTTCATGATTTCATCCTAAATTTATAAGTGAGACGGAGTTTTGAATGATACAATCTTTTGCATGCGTAAAGCCGCATATACGGAGCATATGATATGAACATTTTAAGGAATTTCACTGAGCCAATTTTGAGAAAGAAAAATGAAATATTCTTCCATATTAATTTAGGTCAAACAATGTCGACGATTTCACCGTAACTTTATAAGTGAGAGAGAGTTTTGAATGATACAATCTTTTCAAAGTATAAAGACAAACATATGGAGCATATGATATGAACATTTTAAGGAATTTCCCTGAGCCAATTTTGAAAAAATAATATTAAAAGTTTTCTTCCATAGGAAATGAAATGAACGAATGTTGACGATTTCATCCTAAATTTATAAGTGAGAGGGAGTTTTGAATGATACAATCTTTCGCATGTATAAAGACACATATAAGGAGCATATGATATGAACATTTTGAGGAATTTCACTGAGCCAATTTTGAGAAAAAAAATGTAATTTTCATCCATACTAATTTAAGTCAAACGATGTTGACGATTTCACCGTAACTTTATAAGTGAGAGAGAGTTTTGAATGATACAATCTTATGCATGCATAAAGACATATATATGGAGCATACGATATGAACATTTTAAGGAATTTCGCTCAGCCAATTTTGAAAAAAAATATGTAATTTTCATCCATACTAATTTAAGTCAAACAATGTTGACGATTTCACCGTAACTTTATAAATGAGTGGGAGTTTTGAATGAAACAATCTTTTGCAAGCATAAAGACATATATATGGGGCATATGATATGAATTTTTTAAGGAATTTTACTGCGCCAATTTAAAAAAAAAAAAAAAAAATATGAAATTTTCTTCAATATTAATTTACGTCAAACAATGTTGACGATTTCACCGTAACTTTATATATGAGAGGGAGTTTTGAATGATACAATCTTTTGCATGCATAAAGACATATATATGGAGCATACGATATGAACATTTTAAGGAATTTCACTGAGCCAATTTTGAGAAAAAAATATGAAATTTTCTTCCATATTAATTTACGTCAAACAATGTTGACGATGTCACCGTAACTTTATAAGTGAGGTGGAGTTTTGAATGATACAATCTTTTGCATGCATAAAGACACATATATGGAGCTTGTGATATGAACATTTTAAGGAATTTCACTGAGCTAATTTTGAAAACAAAAAAATTAAATGTATTCTTCCATATAAAATGAAATGAACGAATGTTGACGATTTCACCCTAAACATATAAGTGAGAGGTAGGTTTGAATGATATAATCTTTTGCAAGCATAAAGACACATATATTGAGCATATTATATGAACATTTTAAGGAATTTCACTCAGCCAATTTTGAAAAAAAAATATTAAAAGTTTTCTTCCATAGGAAATGAAATGAACGAATGTTGACGCTTTCATCCTAAATTTATAAGTGAGAGGGATTTTTGAATGATACAATCTTTCGCATGTATAAAGACACATATAAGGAGCATATGATATGAACATTTTGAAGAATTTCACTAAGCCAATTTTGAGAAAAAAAATGTAATTTTCATCCATACTAATTTAAGTCAAACAATGTTGACAATTTCACCGTAACTTTATAAGTGAGAGGGTGTTTTGAATGATACAATCTTTTGCAAGCATAAATTCAAATAAATGGAGCATATGATTTGAATTTTTCAAGGAATTTCCCTAGCCAATTTTGAGAAAATAAAATATGAAACTTTTTTCAATATTTATTAACGTCAAACAATGTTGACGATTTCAACGTAACTTTATATATGAGAGGGAGTTGTGAATGATACAATCTTTTGCATGTATAAAGTCATATATATGGAGCATACGATATGAACATTTTAAGGAATTTCACTCAGCCAATTTTGAGAAAAAAAATACGAAATTTTTTCCATATTAATTTACGTCAAACAATGTTGACGATGTCACCGTAACTTTATAAGTGAAAGGGAGTTTTGAATGATACAATCGTTTGCATGCATAAAGACACATATATGGGGGATATGATATGAACATTTTAAGGAATTTCACTGAGCCAATTTTGAAAAAAAAAATAAATGTTTTCTTCCCTATGAAATGAAATGAACGAATGTTGACAATTTCACCCTAAAATTATAAGTGAGAGGTAGTTTTGAATGATACAATCTTTTGCATGCGTACATATATTGAGCATATTATATGAACATTTTAAGGATTTCACTGAGCCAATTTTGAAAAAAAAATATTAAAATTTTTCTTCCATAGGAAATGAAATGAACGAATGTTGACGATTTCATCCTAAATTTATAAATGAGAGGGAGTTTTGAATGATACAATCTTTCGCATGTATAAAGACACATATAAGCAGCATATGATATGAACATTTTGAGGAATTTCACTGAGCCAATTTTGAAAGAAAAAAATAAAATTTTTCTTCCATACTAATTGAAGTCAAACAATGTTGACGATTTCACCGTAACTTTATAAGTGAGACGGACTTTTGTATGATACAATCTTTTGCAAGCATAAAGACATATATATGGAGCATATGATATGAATTTTTTAAGGAATTTCCTTAAGCCAATTTTGAGAAAATAAAATATGAAATTTTCTTCAATATTAATTTACGTCAAACAATGTTGACGATTTCAACGTAATTTATACATGAGAGGGAGTTTTGAATGATACAATCTTTTGCATGCATAAAGACACATATATGGAGCATATGATATGAACATTTTAAGGAATTTCACTGTGCCAATTTTGAAAAAAAAATTTAAATGTTTTCTTCCATATAAAATGAAACGATTTCACCGTGAAATTATAAGTGAGAGGTAGTTTTGAATGATACAATCTTTTGCATGCATAAAGACATATATATGGAGCATACGATATGAACATTTTAAGGAATTTCACTGAGCCAATTTTGAGAAAAAAATATGAAATTTTCTTCCATATTAATTTAAGTCAAACAATGTTGACGATGCCACTGTAACTTTATAAGTGAGAGGGAGTTTTGAATGATACAATCCTTTGCATGCATAAAGACACATATATGGAGCATATGATATGAACATTTTAAGGAATTTCACTGAGCCAATTTGAAACAAAAATTAAAATTTTTCTTCCATAGGAAATGAAATGAACGAATGTTGACGATTTCACCCTATAATTATAAGTGAGAGGTAGTTTTGAATGATACAATCTTTTGCATGCATAAAGACATATATATGGAGCATACGATATGAACATTTTAAGGAATTTCACTGAGCCAATTTTGAGAAAAAAAATATGAAATTTTCTCCCATATTAATTTATGTCAAACAATGTTGACGATGTCACCGTCACTTTATAAGTGAGAGGGAGTTTTGAATGATACAATCTTTTGCATGCATAATGACACATATTTGGAGCATATGATATGAACATTTTAAGGAATTTCACTGAGCCAATTTAAAAAAAAAAAATAAAATTTTTCTTCCATATGAAACCAAATGAAAGAATGTTGACGATTTCACCCTAAAATTATAAGTGAGAGGTAGTTTTGAATGATACAATCTTTTGCATGCATAAAGACATACACATGGAGCATACGATATGAACATTTTAAGGAATTTCACAGAGCCAATTTTGAGAAAAAAAAATATTAAATTTTCTTCCATATTAATTTACGTCAAACAATGTTGACGATTTCACCGTAACCTTATACGTGAGAGGTAGTTTTGAATGATACAATCTTTTGGATGCATAAAGACACATATATTGAGCATATTGTTTGAACATAATAAGGAATTTCACTGAGCCAATTTGGAAAAAAAATATTAAAAGTTTTCTTCCATAGGAAATGAAATGAACGAATGTTGACGATATCATCCTAAATTTATAAGTGAGAGGGAGTTTTGAATGATACAATCTTTCGCATGTATAAAGACACATATAAGGAGCATATGATATGAACATTTTGAGGAATTTCACTGAGCCAATTTTGAAAAAAAAATATGAAATGTTTCATCCATATTAATTTAAGTCAAACAATGTTGACGATTTCACCGTTACTTTATAAGTGAGAGGGAGTTTTGAATGATACAATCATTTGCAAGCATAAAGACATATATATGGAGCATATGATATGAATTTTTTAAGGAATTTCATAAGCCAATTTTGAGAAAATAAAATATGAAATTTTCTTCAATATTAATTTACGTCAAACAATGTTGACGATTTCACCGTAACTTTATATATGAGAGGGAGCTTTGAATGATACAATCTTTTGCATGCATAAAGACATATATATGGAGCATATGATATGAACATTTTAAGGAATTCCACAGAGCCAATTTTGAAAAAAAAATATTAAATTTTCTTCCATATTAATTTACGTCAAACAATGTTGACGATGTCGCCGTAACTTTATAAGTGAGACGGAGTTTTGAATGATACAATCTTTTGCATGCATAAAGACACATATATGGAGCATATGATATGAACATTTTAAGGAATTTCACTGAGCCAATTTTGAAAAAAAAAATTAAATGTTTTCTTCCATAAGAAATGAAATGAACGAATGTTGACGATTTCACCCTAAAATTATAAGTGAGAGGTAGTTTTGAATGATACAATCTTTTGCATGCAAAAAGACATATATAAGGAGCATACGATATGAACATTTTAAGGAATTTCACTGAGCCAATTTGAGAAAAAAATATGAAATTTTCTTCCATATTAATTTACGTCAAACAATGTTGACGATGTCACCGTAACTTTATAAGTGAAAGGGAGTTTTGAATGATACAATCCTTTGCATGCATAAAGACACATATATGGAGCATATGATATGTACATTTTAAGGAATTTCACTGAACCAATTTTGAAAGAAAACATTAAAATTTTTCTTCCATATGAAACGAAATGAACGAATGTTGACGATTTCACCCTAAAATTATAAGTGAGAGGTAGTTTTGAATGATACAATCTTTGCATGCATAAAGACATATATATGGAGCATATGATTTGAACATTTTAAGGAATTTCACTGAGCCAATTTTGAGAAAAAATATATGAAATTGTCTTCCATATTTATTTATGTCAAACAATGTTGACGATGTCACCGTAACTTTATAAGTGAGGGGGAGTTTTGAATGATACAATCTTTTGCATGCATAATGACACATATTTGGAGCATATGATATGAACATTTTAAGGAATTTCACTGAGCCAATTTAAAAAAAAAATTTCTTACATATGAAACCAAATGAAAGAATGTTGACGATTTCACCCTAAAATTATAAGTGAGAGGTAGTTTTGAATGATACAATCTTTTGCATGCATAAAGACATACACATGGAGCATATGATATGAACATTTTAAGGAATTTCACTGAGCCAAATTTGAGAAAAAAAAATATTAAATTTTCTTCCATATTAATTTACGTCGAACAATGTTGACGATTTCACCGTAACCTTATAAGTGAGAGGTAGTTTTGAATGATACAATCTTTTGCATGCATAAAAACCCATATATGGAGTATATGATATTAACATTTTAAGGAATTTCACTGAGCCAATTTGGAAAAAAATATTAAAAGTTTTCTTCCATAGGAAATGAAATGAACGAATGTTGACGATATCATCCTAAATCTATAAGTGAGAGGGAGTTTTGAATGATACAATCTTTCGCATGTATAAAGACACATATAAGGAGCATATGATATGAACATTTTGAGGAATTTCACTGAGCCAATTTTGAAAAAAAAATATGTAATTTTCATCTATATTAATTTAAGTCAAACAATGTTGACGATTTCACCGTAACTTTATAAGTGAGAGGGAGTTTTGAATGATACAATCATTTGCAAGCATAAAGACATATATATGGAGCATATGATATGAATTTTTTAAGGAATTTCATAAGCCAATTTTGAGAAAATAAAATATGAAATTTTCTTCAATATCAATTTACGTCAAACAATGTTGACGATTTCACCGTAACTTTATATATGAGAGGGAGTTTTGAATGATACAATCTTTTGCATGCATAAAGACATATATATGGAGCATATGATATGAACATTTTAAGGAATTCCACAGAGCCAATTTTGAAAAAAAAATATGAAATTTTCTTCCATATTAATTTACGTCAAACAATGTTGACGATGTCACCGTAACTTTATAAGTGAGAGGGAGTTTTGAATGATACAATCTTTTGCATGCATAAAGACACATATATGGAGCATATGATATGAACATTTTAAGGAATTTCACTGAGCCAATTTTGAAAAAAAATTAAATGTTTTCTTCCATATGAAATGAAATGAACGAATGTTGACGATTTCACCCTAAAATTATAAGTGAGAGGTAGTTTTGAATGATACAATCTTTTGCATGCAAAAAGACATATATATGGAGCATACGATATGAACATTTTAAGGAATTTCACTGAGCCAATTTTGAGAAAAAAATATGAAATTTTCTTCCATATTAATTTACGTCAAACAATGTTGACGATGTCACCGTACTTTTATAAGTGAGAGGGAGTTTTGAATGATACAATCCTTTGCATGCATAAAGACACATATATGGAGCATATGATATGTACATTTTAAGGAATTTCACTGAGCCAATTTTGAAAGAAAAAAATAAATTTTTTCTTCCATATGAAACGAAATGAACGAATGTTGACGATTTCACCCTAAAATTATAAGTGAGAGGTAGTTTTGAATGATACAATCTTTTGCATGCAAAAAGACATATATATGGAGCATACGATATGAACATTTTAAGGAATTTCACTGAGCCAATTTTGAGAAAAAAAATATGAAATGTTTCTTCCATATTAACTTACGTCAAACAATGTTGACGATTTCACCGTAACCTTATAAGTGAGGGGGAGTTTTGAATGATACAATCCTTTGCATGCGTAAAGACACATATATGGAGCATATGATATGAACGTTTTAAGGAATTTCACTGCGCCAACTTTGAGAAAAAAAAAATATGAAATTTTCTTCCATATTAATTTACGTCAAACAATGTTGACGATTTCACCGTAACCTTATAAGTGAGAGGGAGTTTTGAATGATACAATCTTTTGCATGCATAAAAACCCATATATGGAGTATATGATATTAACATTTTAAGGAATTTCACTGAGCCAATTTTGAAAAAAAAATTAAATGTTTTCTTCCATATGAAATGAAATGAACGAATGTTGACGATTTCACCCTAAAATTATAAGTGAGAGGTAGTTTTGAATGATACAATATTCTGCATGCATAAAAACATGTATATGGAGCATATGATATGAACATTTTAAGGAATTTCACTGAGCCAATTTTAAGGAAAAAAATATGAAATTTTCTTCCATATTAATTTACGTCAAACAATGTTGACGATGTCACCATAACTTTATTAGTGAGAGGGAGTTTTGAATGATACAATCTTTTGCATGCATAATGACATATATATGGAGCATATGATATGAACATTTTAAGGAATTTCACTGAGCCAATTTTGAAAAAAAAACAAGAAATGTTACAATGTGTAACAAATGCCCCCCAAAGGCCCCTTACAATGACCTTTGAGCCCTAGTTGTGATCTTGACCTTGGGCATAGAACCTAAGTCTTGCACATGATATACATTCTCATTTGGGTTTACTTTTCTGTAATGTTTAAATGCACTTTGGAAGTTTAAGAGGATTTGAGGGGACTTAATTCAACCAGTAACCAAACTTTGTTGTGTCCTTGACATTGGGTGTGGGAACCTAAATGTCGCACCTTACAAAACTTATACTTTACTTTTCTTTACGTTACCATTTTATCATGATCCTGACTTCGGGCAACAGAACCATACCTTGTTTGTGGCATATTCGCTGTTTTATACCTTTTCATGAAGTTTAATGAAGTTTACTTCGGAAGTTTTTAGGTAATTGAGGATGAATGACTTGACCTTTGACCTCTGGTTATGACCTTGACCTTGGGTGTGAGAACCTATGTCTTGTGCATGGTAAATTATCTCATTAGGTTTATCTTTCTTTAAAGTTTGCTTTGGTACTTTTCTGAGTAATTGCCGAGACATGATTTGACCTCTGACCCCAGATTGTGACCTTGACCTCGGATTTGAGATCATAAATATTGTGTGTAACATACCTTCTCATTATGGTTTACCTTTCTGTGAAGTTTGATGACATTAGCTTCAGCAGGTTTTAAGCTATCATAGAGGCAAGGTTTGACCTTTGACCCCCAATTGTGACCTTGACCTAGAGCCTGGCAACTCAAATGTGATGTGAAACACAACTTCTCATTATGGTTCATCTTTCTGCGGAGTTTCGCCAAATTTGCTTCAGTAGTTTATAAGTAATCGCTGAGAGCCAATTTTGAGACACAATTTGACTTTTGACCCAACTGTGGCCTGGACCTTGGGCGAAGGGACCAAAGTCTTTCGCGCGACACACCTTCTCATAGTGCTTAATCTTTCTGTGAAGTTTCATCAAATTTGCTTCAGAAGTTTTAAAATTATCGCTGAGACACGATTTTGAGACACAATTTGACCTTTGACCCCATTGTGGCCTTGACCTTGGGCGTAGGGACCTAAGTCTTGCGCGCGACACACCTTCTCATTATGCTTTATCTTTCTGTGAAGTTTCATCAAATTTGCTTCAGTAGTTTTAAAGTTATCGCTGAGACACGATTTGTAACGGACGGACGGACTGACGGACGGACGGACGGACGGACGGTCGGACGGACGGACGGTGCGATTTTAATATGCCACCCGAAGTTCCTTCGGGGGGCATAAAAATTAAAAAAAAAAATCCATATGAAACGAAATGAACGAATGTTGACAATTTCACCCTAAAATTATAAGTGAGGGGGAGTTTTGAATGATACAATCCTTCCATGCATAAAGACATATATATGGAGCATACGATATGAACATTTTAAGGAATTTCACTGAGCCAATTTTGAGAAAAAAAATATGAAATTTTCTTCCATATTAATTTACGTCAAACAATGTTGACGATTTCACCGTAACCTTATAAGTGAGAGGGAGTTTTGAATGATACAATATTCTGCATGCATAAAAACGCATATATGGAGCATATGATATGAACATTATGAGGAATTTCACTGTCCAATTTTGATAAAAAAATATTAAACTTTTTCTCCTTTATGAAATGAAGTGAAAGAATGTTCATGATTTCATCCTAAATTTATAAGTGAGAGGGAGTTTTGAATGATACAATCTTTTGCATGCGTAAATCCGCATATACGGAGCATATGATATGAACATTTTAAGGAATTTCACTGAGCCAATTTTGAGAAAAAAATGAAATTTTCTTCCATATCAATTTAGGTCAAACAATGTCGACGATTTCACCGTAACTTCTCCAGTATGAGAGAGTTTTGAATGATACAATCTTTTGCAAGTATAAAGACATATATATGGAGCATATGATATGAACATTTTAAGGAAATTCACTGAGCCAATTTCGAAAAAAAAATTAAAAGTTTTTCTTCCATATGAAATGAAATGAACGAAGGTTGACGTTTTTATTCTAAATGAATAAGTGAGAGGGAGTTTTGAATGATACGATCCTTTGTTTGCATTAAGACACATATATGGAGCATATTATATGAACTTTTTAAGGTTTTTCACTGAGCCAATATTAAAAAAAATATTAAAAGTTTTCTCCCATATGAAATGAAGTGAAAGCATGTTGACGGTTTCACCGTAACTTTATAAGTGAGAGGGAGTTTTGAATGATACAATCCTTTGCGTGCATAAAGACATATATATGTAGCATATTATATGAACTTCTTAAGGAATTTCACTGAGCCAATTTTGAAAAAAAAAATATTAAAAATTTTCTCCCATATGAAATGAAGTGAAATAATGTTGACGATTTCAGCGTAATTTTATAAGTGAGGGGAGTTTTGAATGATACAATCTTTTGCATGCATAAAGACACATGTACGGAGCATACGATATGAACATTTAAAGGAATTTCACTTTAGCAATATTGATAAAGAGAAAAATGAAATTTTCTTCCATATTAATTTACGTGAAACAATGTAGACGATTTCACCGTCACTTTATAAGTGCCAGGGAGTTTTGAATGATACAATCTTTTGCATGCGTAAAGACACATATAGGGACCATATTATATGAACATTTTAAGGAATTTCACTGAGCCAATTTTGAAAAAAAAAATATATTAAAATTTTCCTCCCATATTAATTTACGTCAAACAATGTTGACGATTCCACCGTAATGTAATAAGCGAAAGGGAGTTTTGAATGATACAATCATTTGCATGCATATAAACACATATATGGAGCATATTATAGATTAAACATATTTTATTGCAAAAAGACAAAGGGATTGGACACAAGTTATACACAACATTATATAGTCCTCTCCCTAAATGTGACAAGTAATCTACAGATGGTACAATGGTAAATATGATACTTTTTTTGGACGGAAATACATTTTTATTTTTTAACTCCGTAACATTCAACAATGCTCTGTTCCACATAAAAGCTATTTTCTTTTAACTAACAGGTAACATAGATTAATACGGATGAGATTAGGATATCAGCTCATGTGAACCTGCGAGTATCTTTAATATATTTTAAGACAGCTAGTATAACTGTTTTATTGAGGTCGTAACTAAGTTCTGACCCACCATTCAATAATAAATCTAAGTTAACGAACTTTAGAGTCGCCGATAAACTATCGCGTTGATTATCATATAGTGTGCAGGAAAAGAAGTAATGCTCAGCATTTTCAACATCAGTCCCACAAGCACATACTGAATTAGGAGCAATGTTTATTCTGTGCAAATCTGCTTTTAGGCTACTGCATTGTGTCGAATTCTGGTTAGTATGATATTATATTTCTTATCGCCAGCTGATAAAAAATCATTTGCTTTGTTTATTTGTTTACGAAATTTAGTTTTAAATGCAGATAAAGTCGCACAGCTCCGAATATCAATATCTAATTCATTCCATAGTTTTAAAGTAGACGGAATGAAAGAAGTTTCATATGAACATAACCGCGAGAAAGGTACTTCAAAATTTTCTCCACTCCTTAAGTTGTAATTAGATATTTCATGAATTCTATTAGGGAGTAAATCTAACAAGTAGGATGGAGAGTCATTATTATCCATTTTATACATAAGATTAAGTTTTTTACATTTCCGTCGATCTGCTAATGTTTCCCATCCAGTTTCGAAATAGAGAGATACTAATGAAGAAAATATTGGTAAACCAGTTACAATTCTCGCTGCGTTTAGCTGTATTTTTTCGAGTCTGTCTGCGTCAGTCTGGTTACATCCGTCCCATACCTCACTTGCATATTCAAGAAGAGGTCTTATATATGTGCAATAAATTTTATTTAATGAGTTTTTTGAGAATTTATATTTAAGTTTTCTAAGAAAGGAGATCTGTTTGGACGCTGACTGAATTATTGTATCGATATGACTAGTCCATTTGTTATTTGACGATAATACAACACCGAGATGTTTATGCACGTTGACTATTTGCAAAACGGTATTATCCATTATCAGTTCGATATTATGACCATTATATATATTTGAAATTACCATTATTTCCGTTTTTTGAGCATTGAACATTATAAGCCACCTTTTTGCCCAAGCACTAAGTTTTGTTAAGTCTTCGTTCAATACCCTTTCGATTTCAAGTGGATTAATAGACGAAAAACTCAGGGAAGTATCATCGGCAAATAAACGAGTCATACCAGTCAAGTCATCGGATATGTCGTTTATGTATATTAAAAACAGCATAGGGCCCAGCACTGAACCTTGAGGAACTCCTGCTGTGATATATTTTTTTGGAGAATATGTCCCATCAATGCATACACATTGACTTCTGTTTAACAGATAATTTACAAACCATGCCAAAAGGTTTTCATGAATGCCGTATTTTTCAAGTTTTAATATCAAACCACGATGCCATACACGATCGAAGGCTTTCGATATGTCACAAAAAATTCGACATGTTGTTTCATAATTTTCCAGCGCTAAACATGTATGATGTATAACTTCAATAAGGTGGTGGACAGTAGAATGTCCTGGTAAAAATCCTGACTGATATTTATAAATGAGAGAATTCGCTATCAAATGATTGTATACATTTTTAAATACTATTCGTTCAAAAGTTTTTCCTACACAGCTTGTTAATGAAATTGGTCTGTAGTTGCTTTCATCAGATTTATCACCTTTTTTGAAAATAAGCATGACGACTGCTGACTTCCAGATATTAGGATATATTTTTTGCTGAATGGAAATATTGAAAAGCATGCTTAACGGTTTAGCTATAGTATTACACGTATTTTTTAACATTCTGTGACTTATTCCGTCTGGACCGCTCGCTTTGTTTACTATAAGGGAACTTAGGATATCTTTAACATCTGTTTGAGAAATAGATATATTAGAAAGAACAGAATCAGTTTTATTTTCAAAATTCGGTAAAACATTAGCACTGTCGTCAACAGAGGAAATAGAACAGAAGAAATCGTTTAAACACACGGCTTTCTCCTTATTTGTAAAAGCATAGTTGTTGCCTGATATGCGTAATGGTGGAATGGTGGTCGAATTATTATTTTTACCCATAAACCGTCCCATAACTTGCCAAAATGTTTTGTTTCCATTATCCTTATTCGATATAATAATTTCTAAGTTACTGTTATAGTTTTCTTTGGCATATTTTTTCGTGTTGTTAACACGGTTTCTTTGGGTTTTATAACGAATTTTGTCGATATCATTAGACGTTTTAAATGCTTGCTTTCTTAGCCTGTCACGCAAACGAATATTGTACCTTAGTTCGGATGTAAACCATGGCTTATCTTTTGGTCGGATTAGAACTTTATTAAAAGGAATGCATGTTTTACAGAAATTAATGAATGTATTTGTGAAATTTACACACACTTCGTCAATATGCATTTGATCGTTAATTTCAGAGTTCCAATCATACGATTCAATTAAATTATTTAGTCGATTAAAGTCTGCCTTTTTATAATGCCATACTTCCCTGTAGTAGCCTCTTGACGTACTTACAAATATTTTTACAGAAACATATGTTGCTTTATGGTCACTTATTGTATTATCGACTGTCAGTGTACCAGAATCTAAAACTGTACATGCATCACTTACTAGAACTGGATCTATCAATGTAGACGAATGCCCGACTGTTCTTGTTGGCTCGTTAATAACATTGGTTAAGTTAAAAAGTGACAGGCAATCTCTCAATTGTATGTTTGTAAAATTAATAAAATCTATATTCATGTCACCTGTGCGTATAACATATGGGGTATAATCTAATGCAGTTTCAATACTATTTTGTAATTCCGATACAAATAAGGACTGGGAAGCATTAAAGTCGCTGCGGTACAAACAGCAGATCAAAATGTTTTGAGCTTTTAATGTTACCTCTACCCAAATGGTTTCAAATCGCGGATCTTCCAAGTCGTCACGACGAGTGTATTTCAAAGTATTAGGCATGTATATCATAACACCCCTACCATTATGTGTTCTATCTTTCCGTATAGGTGGATCAAATCCTTCGAATAGTAAAGTATCAGAGTGAATGTTTGGATCCAAATGAGTTTCGGACAAGCATAAAACTTGATATGAATCTACAATGTCACTTAAATAATCGATTTTGTTTCGTATACTTCGTGTATTTAAATGAAAAATGTCTAATGAATTGGCGCCAACAGATAACGGGCCAGGATTTAGGTCTACATCCATACAAGCTAGCAATATTATTATCCTATAAAGGGTGAAGTCATCATTTTTTACGAAATTTCGGACAAAAAGCAGCACAAATATGGTAAACACAGAATATAGTGATAGTAACAGATTAAGACCTGCTTTCCTCAAAGACAAACTTTTATGCGTAACTAAATAGAATATACCTATTGCTGCCCTATATGCAACTAAGTCAACTCCCATTTGGGGTTATACAGATACAATAAAGAGAAAATAGAAAAAAGGGCAGCAATAGGACACTCTGAACTGTCACTATATAAAGGTTGTTTCTTAGGCAAAATGTGTAGATAGTCTATGGAAAAGATCATTATTGTTGTTACGGAGGCCGCCTTTTGGGAGCGGGCTGCTTGCTCGGTTGGCCGTGTGTTCTCTGTGTCTTGGTTGTTTGTGGTCTTGGTTGTTTCCAACTATGGTTTGAGGGCTGGATTTGGGTTTTGATTGTTTCAGTTCCTGGTCTTTGCATACTTTTTACTTTTACATGCACAAAAAAAACATAAAAAGGAAAACACAAAAATATTGTGAAAAACAGCCATTCACGTCCCATTATTTACAACAGCTTTGGTAGTAAGCCTCGAATACATACGCAAAAATTGTATATGTTAATGCGATAGGCTAATCGTAATAGTTTTAAATAATACATTGATAGACAATATTGCTTACAGTCTCAGAAATCGTTTTATATAACAATAAGCTAGAAACAGCAAAGTTTGACAACGTAAAGAAAGATACCCGAATGCATAAGGTCCGTCTGGGCACACACGTCTAATCAACATCGAATCAACACTAATTCAACGTATTGACGTTGAATCAACGTTGATTCGATGTCAATCCAACGCCGTGTGCCCGTTCGGCAATACATGAATGAAACTAATAGTGCGCATATTTTGCGGGTTCGACTTTACTGTTCCCACGAAGACAATATTTTGAGCCAATGAAAAAGCGCCTGATGTAAAAAAATAAAAAAGAAAGTACATCACGTGTCTTTTGCGAGATTTTGCCGTTTGGTCGATTATGCGTGTCATGTCATATGTCTGGTTTAAACCAATGAAAAGTTGTCAAGTTCACTGAACTGATAAAAGAAAACTACATGCAAAGCAAGAGGTACAATACCTGAGGTCAAGTGACCCATGTCACTACAAACTCTACAAACATACTGCAAGAAATCTAAACATTGGGACACCTGGGTTTTACCAAACGGTGAAGACCCAGGAGCAGTCTGCTCAGGGTCCCCACCATTTGCCACTTCACCTGCATCATTCAACGCATCCCTGCACTATATGATCAAATTAATTCATTTTAATAACAACTTCAGGAATTATTGAAGTCACAATGATCAGAATCCCCACAGTACGTTTCACACTCTGCGTAGACATTTGAATTAATTGACGACAATGACTTTACAATCTATAATATAACGGAGAGAGAGAGAGAGAGAGAGCAAGTTCGGTAACAATTACAAAAATCTTGTTCCTGTATGCACAAAATGGCAACGGCATTTAGACGTCGGTTCAGCGTTTGGCACTGAATCGACGTCGATATGTCGTTGTCATCAAAGTTGAGCTCCTACTGGACTAGTACAACTAATGCTGCTATCGGCTATTGACTAAAGACTAAACTCACTGTTTAGAATAGTGAACGGCTATATATATATATCCATTGAAGCGTCCAATGTGACTGTAGATTTCGACGTTGCCAAACCTGATAAAAATTTACATCCTTTGCGTCACATCAAATATAAATCATATTGAATCGGGAAAACTGATTTGTATACTACAATGTAAACTTTAAATGATGGGGTATTCGCCCCGAGGTTCTTGAGCCGGATAACATTAAATTTTGACCCCGTGAAAACATGACCCCACGCGTCAATTCTCAATGTTGAAACTTGACCCAGGTCAATTTTCAATACTGAAAAATGCTCTATGGGTCGATATTCAACATTGAAAAGTGGCCAGTTGGGTCATTTTTTCAACAGGTTCAAATTTTAATATTACACCAGCAGCACACCGGGTAGGAGGCAATCGCAAACGCTCATGCAGTCGACAAACGCGGGTCAAAAACCATTAGAAACAGCGTTTTCGATTGCAAATTGTCCCCAATTTGCAATCGAAAACGCTGTTTCTAACGGTTTTTGACCCGCGTTAATCGATTGTTAAGAGCGTTTTCGATTGCCGCCTACCCGGTGTGAGCAGTGGCCCAAGATTTAGGTATATGGCTAAATTAAAACGAGGCCTACAGAGACGAGTGGAAGCCTGGACTTTTTGTATCAATACGAGACGCGTGGAAAGTTTGAACCTCAGTGTGAATTATGTTTAGAACTTGTACTCAACATTTCCCCAATCCTCAACAATAAGTAAGAAAGGCTAAAGGTCACCTGAAAAAAATATGTCGGTAAAAGAGTACACGTTGATGTTTTTCCGCCATTTTTGGAAAGGGGAACAACAACAATGTTAGTGACTTCCTATTTGCTTTCCTGGAAGATAAATTCCATTAAAATGGCGTCTGCGCTTAAAGGAAAGAACTTTTCTACACGTGGAGGGGGGGGGGAGGGGGGGGGAGCAAGTTATTCTGTTTAACACTTGACTCTCGTCGAAAAGGGAGGCAAAAAATGAAAATGGCAGAGTTGTTTCCTTTGAAAGTATACCCATTCACCTTAGGGTAAAACATTGACTTATTTGTTAAACGTAACTTCTATCACTCCAACTTCAAAACGTTCAAGTGTAACGTCACGACATGGCCGAGCCCAAAGCGATAACTGCTCTCTCTTTTGCTAGAGCTGTTGCCTTGATGACTTCAAAATGTGATAGATAGATTATGCGATGTACGAGTGCTTTCGTTAAGCCGACGTCAACATTAACTTTGCACTGCACGGCGGTCCTGAACGTTGAGTGACAGTAAATAATGAAAACCTAAAATATAACTGGCTTGATGCCAATACTTGAATCGGCATTTGGTTTGATGGTTTGTTGTTTGTTTTACTGAGTAATAATATTTGAGTTACGTCGAGCCGTCTCACAACGCGATAGTAGAAAGGAAAGATAGGGTTGAGACAAAGACGAGGCAGAGAAAATTATAATCCCACAGGATACCCAACCCCTCCGCCCTCCCCAACTCTCCGCGCCGATCTGTTGCAAGCATTTTAGTCTTGAAGATGTAGTTTGGCCCTATTCGAAAGTCCATCACACCTGATGAAAGTCATTACTTAGCCAGTTAGGAACCATTTTAAAATGAAAAAATTGCTACCCCTGGACAATTTTAAAAGGCAAATGGTCCCTTCATTTAAAAGTTGTCTTCTGCATTACTTAGACAAGACACGTGAATTTTATTTTATTTATCTAGGGTTGGTCTAGAGTCGCAACTCGCTTTGTTTCCTTGAAACCTGTCAATACAGTCAAAACATATTTGTGATAGAGTCTTGTATAGCATTTTTTCCTTGGGAGGGGGATTCATCTAGCGTCAGTCTAGAGTCGCAACTCGCTATGTTTCCTTGAAACTTGTCAATACAGTCCAAACATATTTGTGATAGAAACTTGTATAATATTCACGTATTGCGCATCTGAGCCTAAATGTTACATCGGAATGAGGTCCTGTTCATACATTCACGTTTCGTTCACACATGGACAGTCCCATTAACACGTAGAGGATCCGTTGAAAAATGCAAGCCCCGTTCATATATGGACATCCCGTTCGCATATGAGCCGCGACGTGTGAAAACCAACAAAGTGGTTGTGCGCCCAACGCAGACTCAGATCAGCCTGGGCATCCGCCCAGTCTGATCAGAGTCTTAGCTGTCCGCATGAAGGTAGCTTAGAGCCTTAGCTACCATGTGAACACTAAACGAAGAGTCTGGTCAAACCGGGTGGATGCCCAGGCTGATCTGAGTCTGCGCTGGGCGTACAACCACATTGTTGGTTTTCTCGTGTCGCGGCTCATATGTAGTTCCCTTTCGCAGGTACAGCCTTGCAGATGTCGTTCACTTGTGCAGGCCCCGTTCACATCTAGCGGTCCAATACACATGTGGAGGTCCGTTCACTTGTGGAAGATCCATTTACAGGTGGCGGTCCTGTTCGCAAATGCAGTTCCTGCTCACATATGGACGACCCGTTCACAAATGAAGGTTCCTTTCTCACATGCGGATCCCGTTAACACGTGGAGGTCCCGTTTACACTTCACAGGCGCAGAGCCCGTTCAACCATGGATTGTCCGTTCGCCTGTGGCGATCCCTTGCATACTTGGATAATCAAACTGCATGTCCCGTTTTACGTGCTGGATCTTTGAAAAATACAGGACCCGCGAAGGTCTCCATCTAGCGTGCAGCACCTTTTCACAGGTGGGTGTCCCGTTCATACGTACATATGAACCTATCTCGTTCACACGTCCCGTCCCGTTTATATGTGGATATCTCGTCCACACCTGGAGAAGCCATTCTAACAAGCAGAAATGTTCATACATGGAGGCCCTGTCAGACGTAGAATACATGTTAACACGTGCAGGTCAAGTTTACATCTTCTTGTTTGGTTCACCTATAACGGTTTCGTTCAGTCGTGGTGAATCCTTTCCGACCATGGAGGACCCGGTCACTGGAGGAGATTCAATTCACATTACCTGTTTTATTTTTTGTTGTTTTCGTTGTTTTCATTGATGACCCGCCCATTTACATGCCAAGGTCTCGTTCACACATGGAGGAACAGTTCAGGCACGAAAGGCGTTACATGTGGAGATTCTAGAAATCACCTTTACCCTATGCAGAGAGTTTGGTACCCTCAGAATTTGACATGTGTCCTACCGAGCCGTCTAGCGCAGTCGGCAGCACGTCGGTCTGCAGATCAAGCGGTCGCGAGTTCGATTCCAAAGCCCGGCCCCTGAACAGTCGTGAAGATTGGTCATGAAATATTTTCTACGCTCATTCTCTCCCTTCCGCTGACTTAAGGGCAGTTGTGAGTTTGTTTGTTTTATTGAGCATTTACGGCCAAGTAAACAGCTAAGGTCATGTCTAGGCGGTCAGTTAACCTACTCAAACTATTCCATGACACTGTTCCATGGTATGGCCCATGTTCCTTCTTTCGAATGTGTTCTCTGCCCTCGAAGAAGCTCTTTAAGATTTTAATTAGATCTCCTAAACGTTTAACCAGTACTTAGTTCACATACTTTCGCCAGTAAATGACAACTGCCCTTCTTGAATCAGCAGAAGGGAATGAATGACCGTAGAAAATATTTCATGATCAGTCTCCACGAGCGTTATGTGGCCTGTCTGGGAATCGATCTCAGGACCCCTTGACCTGCAGTCTGACGCGCTGCCGACTGCGCTAGCGGGCAGCCGGCAAGGGTAGTTGTCTGTTACTGGCGGAAGTATGTGCACTCAGTATCGGTAACCAGGTTAACCGCTTAGTATGTCTAAGCCTGCCCAGACACAGTGTGACGGCAGATGAACTGACAGGCTTGTGGTCCCTCATCCAGCCTCGTTGAGGTGGTTCGGATGAGGGGTTTATTAGCAGATCTGACAAAAATTGTCACCCATTGCCCACTCGCATCTAGAACTCTGCAACTTATTCTCCTAATGTCGTCATTCTATTCTATTCTGGAGCTTTCTTCGAAGTGTTTTACATGCAATTATATTGCATTTGGACCTATACCTCGGATAGTGTGCTGGTCTTGTAAGTATATTGAGCGCTTTACACAAAGCATTGCTTAGCCGTTTGTATGAGCGTTCTTGTCATAAATTTCGACGTTTTGCTCTTCTTCTATTCCAGATAATAATTTAAACCGAGGCCCCAATCAATCGATCGTACTCAGGCACGTTTTGGGGCGGCTAGGTCGGATACCGATCCCAGGAACAACGTGCACACTATCTTTGAATTTGACACAGATGACAGACGGACTGGGGCACCCAGACGGTTCTATTATGGATTCGTTCCGCGGAGCCGCTGGGAAGGACCCGTTGTTGGAGGCATTGGGGAAAAATGTGTATGCTAGGTCACTATCGCAGTATATTTATATAGGCTCTACACTGTTAGGAGCTTACTAGAATTGGCAAAATATCCGATTTGCCCCGCATGCTACGAAATTTTGCAAAACAATGAGAAAAATTGAAGGCTCTGGAGGTGATGAAAACTAATGAAACCATTCCATTGATAATTTCGTTTTCCTTTTTTTGTGTGCGTGTGTGTGTGTGTGTGGGGGGGGGGGGGAGGAGAGAGAAGGAAAATAAAGAGCTGTAACGCGTTAAGATGTTTAAAAATATTTGCTTTCAGCCGGAGCCCATATACAGGTCCGACTCTCATACCATTGCACCAGGGTACTATATGTAGTTGTAGGATTTTTAAAAAAAAAAATTTCTTTGTTTACGACAATGACAGCGGGAGGTAATTAGTTGTTTGGTCGTTTAGGTTTTCACGGCCCTTTGAGATAGTATTTCAGTCTATATCGAGCCGTCTCCCAGAGAGTAGGCGAGAAAGGAGAAAGGACAGATGAGAAAAAAACGTCCAAACAACCCTTCCCGTATCTACTGCAAGATAGCAAGCACTGCCGGTCCTTGCCCCAAAATAATCCAAATAAGTAGGACGCACCAGTACTGAAAGCTACCCATCACCATCGCCCGACCCGACTGCCCAGTCAACCCACTAGAGGTAGAAAACACTCCAAGGCTTTCTCGCCCTCGGAGGACTTTTCCACTCGAATTTTCATCCTACTCATGCTTGTTCCACTGGCTTGTTCAGCCATTTTCAACCCAAATGTCAATCACACAAATGAATAACAACAACTCATTTTAGTAAAGATGTACAACTATGCGCAACGGTGAAATACACGTGACTGGACACGGTTAAATAAATAACAAAGCGTGGCGGATCTAGCTCGTTTTCCTTTTTTGCTTTATTTGAAAAGAAGGGATTATGATTTATTATTTGATTACTATTCAAGAAAGAAACTGGAAAACTTCTTTCACGAACTTAGAGACCTTATATATGCCACCAAAGGTTTCTGAAGTCGGGAATTTCGTTTTCGCAAACTTGTCAGACAATCCGCCATCGTTAGTTTAGTCTTTAGTCTTAGTCGCCTTAGTTGTACTAGTCCACTGAGCATTTACTTGATATAATACATTCAATTTATGATCATTTTAGCAAATCCTGTTTTGAAATTTGAAATTTCAACATAGCTATCCTCAAATTAAAACAAAGTGATGTGATTATGTCCTTTGGGATACATTGTGGCAAAACCCAAAACTCTATGACAGGGAACTTTTCTAAAGTGTGTTATTGACACCTGTGTGCCAAAACATTCTTTATATACTATGCAAAATATATTTAGCAATTTTTTTATATTTTGCATTTTTTCTCATTTCTGAAGTGCAACATTGAGCGAAATTAAATTGCATTCAAGGGAACCGTATTTGGGGCTTAAGATACCATGAGATTACAGAAGCCATCTTTATAAACGGTATTGGGGAAAAGCGATAAGCACAGAAGGGGTCATTAGCCGAAATTCGCACCCATTGAAAAGCAACATAAACATGGCAAGCATGTGATTTTTTGTATGGTCTTTCTCATCATTTTCATGCCCAGTTTTCTTGTCAAAGCTATTGAATGTGTAAAAGATATGGTTAAGCTTTACAACGAAGGAATCTTAGCATGCACAATAGACGTTAAAACGTTATAATTTGTTCCAATGTGCAATGTTTCACGGGTCTTCAGTTCAATGCAGAATCAAAACCCGAGAAAACCAATAGGCCAAAATTAAAGGTCACACCATGATTAATCTAACTGTGAAGTTTCTTCATTGAAGTATAACGTAACTGTGAGAAAATGATGACGTTAGTCTGAGACTTTTGACTCAAGCTCTGTAGCCGGGAAGAATTTTCTTTCTGAATTGTTTACGTTCTCATATTGGTAGATACCAAATAATCATACACTCGAAAGGGATTCAAGAAATACCGTTTAGAAACGACTTTTTAAGACGATAACGTAACAACAAGGGATAACGTCAATTTTTCGAACTTTGTAAACCTCATACTCGTAGCATATTCAAATGCTTTAGAGCGTTTTCCTTTATTTTAACAGAAATCCGGCCGCCTCATTATGGTTTTGGCTTTTGTACATGATCAAAAATGTCCTTCAGATACAATGGTCATAAAAACTGACGTCACGGTAGTTCAAACGCCACAATTGAATAATCTTGAATCGTTTACTTGTCAGTCCATCTCGAATGATCGGCCTTTATGTCTTTATGCAGTAAAGTGACAATAAAAGCCTAATATGGTGGATCTGGTACATACAAAAAATTGCTATATTTATTGTGCATAGTATACAATATATTCACCGCAGTCACCACACGCATTGGGACATCAGTATGAGTAAAACCACAACTAGTATCCTATATCAAGGCAAACTGATATCGACAATGAAAACCAAAATCAGACTGCACAGTCTGAATTTGGTCCACACCGTCTGTTTCAAGTGTACGTCCCAACGCCAAATGAAACTTGAACATTTTAATCTTAATCATAATCTGATGGCATGCCTGCTTACAGCATACGCAGGAGGCTCGGTGGCGTCAATATCAATTCATCAGAATGTCTTACAGTTCACTTCGTATCACATAAGGTTATAATTTGTCTATGTTAGTACTTCAAAGTCCCACTACTTACATGAGGCCCAGAGGATCAAAGACAATTGCAAAGTTGATTGAAATTCACATAATACTTGGTTCACCCTACAAGAAACGCTTAGGGTCGCAAGTTACAAAAATATTTAAATGCTATTACTGTTTCATATATCAGTTTTATATCAGTTGGCAATTATCAGTATGTATTGCTGCGCTAAAATGACTACTGCTGTGTCCGTTACTAATAGTTGTAAGTCTTGTTAGAAAGCAAATGCCGAAAGTGCCCCATGTGACAGGGAGATCTTAATTAGCCTCTAGGAAATCACTAGGGTCGTTCTAAAAAAAATCAATCGAAGGATTTACAACCAACCAGGATTTACAAGCTGTGAACACCCAAACTGACTTCAATGTCAGCAGTGGGTCCTCACACCCAGTAACTTAAACCATCCGAAACTCAGGGCAATTTCGGCACTGTTAATGCTGGTCAGACACTATAAGACATATAGGCATTTAAGATCCACTGTCATGCTATAAAGTTAATTACATATGCTGCTACTGACTGTCAGGGGTGTGCTCGAAAACCATCTGGTCCTCTTGATCGGCATCATCTAACCTGTTCAAGCCACCAGTTTCTCTGGCTAACATATATCCTTCATCAATCGCTGAAGCAATCATAACTTCAATATCGTCCGCACAGCTGATTCTGACCTTCGGCTGAAGGTCATGGGCTTTAGCAAAAATCTTGCCATCAATCGACCAAATTTTTTTTATTTTTTTAGCCTTTTTATACTGAACCAGTTTATCAACTACTTTCTGGTTGCTAGGAGTGAAATCCTCCGACATATACACGTTTGACAAATTAAACCTAGCGGCATAAACTTTTGCTTTAATCTTATATGAACTAAATTTGACAATTATCTGTCTGTTATTCTTTCTGTTCAATCTACCGATCGGATGACAACGGTCAATATCGTCAGAGGATATGGATTCAGCCTCTGGAAGGGCTCTATTCAAAATATTGATTACTACTGGTTCGCACTCAGAGACATTGTCAAGATGTACGTTATTAAGACGAATGGACTGTCTTCGGCCATACTGCTCTAAGTCATTTAAGCCCTTTGACATTTTACCGACCTTGTCTTCAAGAACTCTGACCTTTTCATCTCGCTGACTTATTTCATGTTGCGACATACTATTTTCGGAATCCTTTTGAATCACTATGGGATCCATAACTTCATCTTTGAATTTACGTAGAGCAGAATCAACCGCATTAACAATGGAACTGGTGATTGATTTTTCAATTGACGCTTTTATCGTAGATTCAATTTTGGCTTCGATTGTCGGTTGTAATTGTTTCAGAATAGAGGGAATAACATCTTGAAACACCTCAGGATCCTGAAAACCTTTTTTCATCAAGTCCGGTAGAGAATAAGTCCTTTTCGGATCAGACGCATCCTGGAGATCCGGTAAAGACCCCCTGCGACGTAACCTGAGTTGCGGAGTTTCAATCTCTGGGGATGCACTAGCCTTACGTTTGTCGAATTGTTTTCTTGAACACCACTAGACATGATTTCGTCAATCCCATTGTAACGGTATTGTTTAACTTTAAGTTTTTCAGTCTTGCAGGGTTTAGCCACCTTCAACAATGTTAGTTCAAGTTCAAGTTCTTCTTCAAAACCTAGCAAAGTCAATATCTTATGATTTATTAATTTTATGAATGAACTGGCTATCCGCTGGCAGTATGAATTGTATATGAACTTTATGCACTTTATCAATATCAATACAGTTATGTCAATGACCGACTTGCAACATTCACGCTTTCCACCATTGGAGAATAAAGAAGCATGTACCTGCTTTACATGTTATCCGTAATATCCATTAATATGCACAAATGTCCAATTGTTTTTGGCAAAGTGAAGCGAAAAATGTTCCTAATTATTGTTCCACAAGTTTTTTACCCTCAAATCCGAGCATTAACATGATTTTTTGTTTAAATTGAGACCCACCACCAAACACGTGCTTACACCACCATCGTACCGGAAGTTCAAACCCACCACCAAACACGTGCTTACACCACCATCGTACCGGAAGTTCCACCGTAATGTAATAAGCGAGAGGGAGTTTTGAATGATACAATCTTTTGCATGCATATAAACACATATATGGAGCATATGATATAAACATTTTAAGAAATTTCACTGAGCCAATTTTGATCAAAAGAAAAATGAAATGAAGTGAAACAATGTTGACGATTTCATCGTAACTTTATAAGTGAGAGGGATTTTTGAATGATACAATTTTAAGGAATTTCACTGAGCCATTTTGAAAAAAATATTATATTAAAAGTTTCCTCCCATATTAATTTACGTCAAACAATGTTGACGATTCCACCGTAATGTAATAAGCGAGAGGGAGTTTTGAATGATACAACATTTTGCATGCATATAAACACATATATGGAGCATATGATATAAACATTTTAAGAAATTTCACTGAAAAATGAAATTTTCGTCCATATTAATTTAAGTGAAACAATGTTGACGATTTCACCGTAACTTTATAAGTGAGAGGGAGGTTTGAATGATACAATCTTTTGCATGCATAAAGACACATATACGGAGCATATGATATGAACATTTTAAGGAATTTCGCTGAGCCAATTTTGAAAAAAAAAATGAAGTTTTCTTCCATATTAATTTACGTCAAACAATTTTGACATTTTCACCGTACTTTTTTAAGTGAGAGGGAGTTTTGAATGATACAATCTTCTGCATGCGTGAAGACGCATATACGGAGCATATGATATGAAAATCGTAAGGAATTTCACTGAGCCAATTTTGAAAAAAAAATGATATTTTTTCCTTATTAATTTGCGTCAAACAATGTTTACGATTTCAACGTTATTTTATAAGTGACAGAGAGTTTTGAATGATACAATCCTTTGTATGCATACAGACACATATATGGAGCATATTATATGAACTTTTTATGGAATTTCACTGAGCCAATTTTAAAAAAAAATATTAAAAGTTTTCTGCCATATGAAATGAAGTGAAAGAATGTTGACGGTTTCACCGTAACTTTATAAGTGAGAGGGAGTTTTGAATGATACAATCCTTTGCATGCATAAAGACATATATATGTAGCATATTATATGAACTTCTTAAGGAATTTCACTGAGCCAATTTTGAAAAAATATATATTAAAATTTTTCTCCAGTATGAAATGAAGTTAAACAATGTTGGCGATTTCTCCGTAACTTTATAAGTGAGAGGGAGTTTTGAATGATACAATTTTAAGGAATTTCACTGAGCCATTTTGAAAAAAAAATATATTAAAAGTTTCCTCCCATATTAATTTACGTCAAACAATGTTGACGATTCCACCGTAATGTAATAAGAGAGAGGGAGTTTTGAATGATACAATCTTTTGCATGCATATAAACACATATATGGAGCATATGATATAAACATTTTAGAAATTTCACTGAGCCAATTTTGATCAAAAGAAAAATGAAATTTTCTTCCATATTAATTTACGTGAAACCATGTTGACGATTTCACCGCCACTTTATAAGTGCGAGGGAGATTTGAATGATACAATCTTTTGCATGCATTAAAACACATATACGGAGCATATGATATGAATATTTTAAGGAATTTCGCTCCACCAATTTTGAAAAGAAAAATGAAGTTTTCTCCCATATTAATTTAGGTCAAACAATGTTGACGATTTCACCGTACTTTTTTAAGTGAGAGGGAGTTTTGAATGATACAATCTTCTGCATGCGTGAAGACGCATATACGGAGCATATGAGCATATTATATGAACTTTTTACGAAATTTCACTGAGCCAATTTTAAAAAAAAATATTAAAAGTTTTCTGCCATATGAAATGAAGTGAAAGAATGTTGACGGTTTCACCGTAACATTAAAAGTGAGAGGGAGTTTTCAATGATACAATCCTTTGCATGCATAAAGACATATATATGTAGCATATTATATGAACTTCTTAAGGAATTTCACTGAGCCAATTTTGAAAAAAAAATGAATTTTAGTTCCTTATTAATTTGCGTCAAAACAATGTTGACGATTTCAACGTTATTTTATAAGTGAAAGGGAGTTTTGAATGATACAATCCTTTGTATGCATAAAGACACATATATGGAGCATATTATAAGAACTTTTTAAGGAATTTCACTGAGCCAATTTTGAAAAAACAATATTAAAAGTTTTCTCCCATATGAGATGAATTGAAAAAAAATGTTGGCGGTTTCACCGTAACTTTATAAGTGAGAGGGAGTTTTGAATGATTCAATCCTTTGCATGCATAAAGACATATATATGTAGCATATTATATGAACTTCTTAAGGAATTTCACTGAGCCAATTTTGAAAAAAAAATATTAAAAGTTTTCTCCAGTATGAAATGAAGTGAAATAATGTTGACAATTTCGCCGTAATTTGATAAGTGAGGGGGAGTTTTGAATGATACAATCTTTTGCATGCATAAAGACACATATACGGAGCATATGATATGAACATTTTAAGGAATTTAACTGAACCAATTTTGTTAAAAAGAAAAATGAAATTTTCTTCCATATTAATTTACGTGAAACCATGTTGACGATTTCACCGCCACTTTATAAGTGCGAGGGAGATTTGAATGATACAATCTTTTGCATGCGTAAAGACATATATAGGGAGCATATAATTTGAAAATTTTAAGGAATTTCTCTGAGCCAATTTTGAAAAAAAAAATTAAATGTTTCCTCCCATATTAATTTACGTCAAACAATGTTGACGATTCCATCGTAATTTAATAAGCGAGAGGGAGTTTTGAACGATACAATCTTTTGCATTCATAAAGACACAAATATGGAGCATATTATATGAACATATTAAGAAATTTCACTCAGCCAATTTTGAAAAAAATATTAAAAGTTTTCTCCCATATGAAATGAAGTAAAAGAATGTTGACGATTTCACCGTAACTTTATAAGTGAGAGATAGTATTGAATGATACAATCATTTGCATGCATAAAGACACATATACGGAGCATATGATATGAACATTTTAAGGAATTTCACTGAGCCAATTTTGAAAAAAAATATTAAAAGTTTTCTCCCATATTAATTTACGTCAAACAATGTTGACGATTTCACCGTAACTTTATAAGGGACAGGGAGTTTGACATTAATTAATTTGTAAAAAAATTTCTTTTTTTTTTTCTCAAAATTGGCTCTGTGAAATTCCTTAGAATGTTCATATCATATGCTTCATATATATGTCTTTATGTTTGCAAAAGATTGTATCATTCAAAACTCCCTCTCACTTATAAAGTTAGGGTGAAATCGTCAACATTGTTTGACGTAAATTGATATGTAAGAAAATTTCATAATTTTTTTTCTCAAAATTGGCTCAGTGAAATTCCTTAAAATGTTCATATCATATGCTCCTTATATGTGTCTTTCCGCATGCAAAGATTGTATTATTCAAAACTCCTTCTCACTGATAAAATGACGGTGAAATCGTCAACATTCTTTCACTACATTTCATATGGGAGAAAAAATTTTAACATTTTTTTTTCAAAATTGGCTTAGTGAAATTTCTTAAAATGTTCTTATCATATGCTCCTTATATGTGTCTTTATGCATGCAAAAGATTGTATCATTCAAAACTACCTCTCACTTATAACGTTAGGGTGTCATCGTCAACATTCGTTCATTTCATATGGAAGAAAACATTTAATTTTTTTTTTCAAACTTGGCTCAGTGAAATTCCTTAAAATGTTCATATCATATGCTCCATATGTGTGTCTTTAAGCATGCAAAAGATTGTATCATTCAAAACTCCCTCTCACTTATAAAGTTAGGGTGAAATCGTCAACATTTGACGTTTGACGTAAATTAATATGGAAGAAAATTTCATATTTTTTTTCTCAAAATTGGCTCAGTGAAATTCCTTAAAATGTTCATATCGTATGCTCCATATATATATCTTTATGCATGCAAAAGATGGTATCATTCAAAACTCCCTCTCATATATAAAGTTACGGTGAAATCGTCAACATTGTTTGACGTAAATTAATATGGAAGAAAATTTCATATTTTTTTTTGCTCAAAATTTGCTTGGTGAAATTCCTTAAAATGTTCATATCATATGCTCCATATATATGTCTTTATGCTTGCAAAAGATTGTATCATTCAAAACTCCCTCTCACTAATAAAGTTACGGTGAAATCGTCAACATTGTTTGACTTTAATTAGTATGGATGAAAATTACATATTTTTTTCTCAAAATTGGCTCTATGAAATTCCTCAAGAAGTTCATATCATATGCTCCTTATATGTGTCTTTATACATGCGAAAGATTGTATCATTCAAAACTCCCTTTCACTTATTAAGTTACGGTAAAATCGTCGACATTGTTTGAACCAAATTAATATGGAAGAGAATTTCATTTTTTTTCCTCAAAATTGGCTCAGTGAAATTCCTTCAAACGTTCTTATCGTATGCTCCATATATATGTCTTTATGCATGCGAAACATTGTATCATTCAAAACTACCTCTCACTTATAATTTTAGGGTGAAATCGTCAACATTCGTTCATTTCATTTCATATGGAAGAAATCATTTAATTTTTTTTTTCAAAACTGGCTCAGTGATATTCCTTAAAATGTTCATATCATATGCTCCATATATGTGTCTTTATGCATGCAAAAGAATGAATCATTCAAAACTCCCTCTCACTTATAAAGTTACGGTGACATCGTCAACATTGTTGGACGTAAACTAATATGGAAGAAAATTCCATATATTTTTCTCAAAATTGGCTCAGTGAAATTCCTTAAAATGTTCATATCGTATGCTCCATATATATGTCTTTATACATGCAAAAGATTGTATCATTCAAAACTCCCTCTCATATATAAAGATACGGTGAAATCGTCAACATTGTTTGGCGTAAATTAATATTGAAGAAAATATCATATTTTTTTTTCTCAAAATTGGCTCAGTGAAATTCCTTAAAATGTTCATATCATATGCTCCATATACATGTCTTTATGCTTGCAGAAGATTGTATCATTCAAAACTCCTTCTCACTCATAAACTTACGGTGAAATCGTCAACATTGTTTCACTTAAATTAGTATGGATTTAAATTACATATTTTTTTTTCTCAAAATTGGCTCAGTGGAAATCCTCAAAATGTTCATATCATATGCTCCTTATATGTGTCTTTATACATGCGAAAGATTGTATCATTCAAAACTCCCTCTCACTTATTAATTTAGGATGAAATCGTCAACATTCGTTCATTTCATTTCCTATGGAAGAAAATTTTAATATCTTTTTTTTCAAAATTGGCTCAGTGAAATTCCTTAAAATGTTGATTTAATATGCTCAATGTATGTGTCTTTATGCATGCAAAAGATTGTATCATTCAAAACTACCTCTCACTTATAATTTTAGGGTGCAATCGTCAACATTCGTTCATTTCATTTCATATGCAAGAAAATATTTAAATTTTTTTTTTGAAAATTGGCTCTGTGAAATTCCTTAAAATGTTCATATCATATGCTCCATATATGTGACTTTATGTATGCAAAAGATTGTATCATTCAAAACTCCCTCTCACTTATAAAGTTACGGTGACATCGTCAACATTGTTTGACGTAAATTAATATGGAAGAAAATTTCATATTTTTTTTTCTTAAAATTGGCTCAGTGAAATTCCTCAAAATGTTCATATCGTATGCTCCATATATATATTTTTATGCATGCAAAAGATTGTATCATTCAAAACTCCTTCTCACTTATAAAGTTACGGTGAAATCGTCAAAATTGTTTGACGTAAATTAAAATTGAAGAAAATTTCATATTTTTTTCTCAAAATTGGCTCAGTGAAATTCCTTAAAAAACTCATATCATATGCTCCATATATATGTCTTTATGCTTGCAAAAGATTTTATCATTCAAAACTCTCTCTCACTTATAAAGTTACGGTGGAATCGTCAACATAGTTCGACTTAAATTAGTATGAATGAAAATTACATATTTTTTTTCTCAAAATTGGCTCAGAGAAATTCTTTAAAATGTTATATGATATGCTCCATATATGTGTCTTTATACATGCGAAAGATTGTATCATTCAAAACTCCCTCTCACTTATAAATTTAGAATAAAAACGTCAACATTCGTTCAATTCATTTCATATGGAAGAAAAACTTTTAATTTTTTTTTCAAAATTGGCTCAGTGAAATTCATTAAAATGTTCATATCATATGCTCCATATATATATCTTTATACTTGCAAAAGACTGTATCCTTCAAAACTCTCTCTCACTTATAAAGTAACGGTGAAATCGTCGACATTGTTTGACCTAAATTAATGTGGAAGAAAATTTCAGTTTTTTTTCTCAAAATTGGCTCAGTGAAATTCCTTAAAATGTTCACATCATATGCTCCGTATATGCGTCTTTAGGCATGCAAAAGATTGTATCATTCAAAACTCCCTCTCACTTATAAATTTAGGATGAAATCATGAACATTCTTTCACTTCATTTCATAAAGAAGAAAAAGTTTAATATTTTTTTTTTCAAAATTGGCTCAGTTAAATTCCTTAAAATGTTCATATCGTATGCCTAATATATGTCTTTATGCATGCAAAAGATTGTATCATTCAAAACTACCTCTCACTTATAATTTTAGGGTGAAATCGTCAACATTCGTTCATTTCATTTCATATGGAAGAAAAATTTTAATTTTTTTTTTCAAAATTAGCTTAGTGAAATTCCGTAAAATGTTCATATCATATGCACCATATATGTGTCTTAATGCATGCAAAAGATAGTATCATTCAAAATCCCTCTCATATATAAAGTAACGGTGAAATCGTCAACATTGTTTGACGTAAATTCATATTGAAGAAAATTTCATATTTTTTTTTCTCAAAATTGGCTCAGTGAAATTCCTTAAAAAATTCATATCATATGCTCCATATATATGTCTTTATGCTTGCAGAAGATTGTATCATTCAAAACTCCCTCTCACTTATAAAGTTACGGTGAAATCGTCAACATTGTTTGACTTAAATTAGTATGAATGAAAATTACATATTTTTTTTCTCAAAATTGGCTCGGTGAAATTCCTCAAAATGTTCATATCATATGTTCCATATGTGTGTCTTAATACATGCGAAAGATTGTATCATTCAAAACTCCCTCCCACTTATAAAGTTAGGATGAAATCGTCAACATTCGTTCATTTAATTTCCTATGGAAGAAAATTTTTAATATTTTTTTTTTCAAAATTGTCTCAGTGAAATTCCTTAAAATGTTCATATAATATGGTCCATACATGTGCATTCAAAAGATTGTATCATTTAAAACTACCTCTCAATTATAATTTTAGGGTGAAATCGTCAACATTCGTTCATTTCATTTCCTATGGAAGAAAACTTAATATTTTTTTTCAAAATTGGCTCAGTGAAATTCCTTAAAATGTTCATATAATATGCTCAATATATGTGTCGTTATGCATGCAAAAGATTGTATCATACAAAACTACCTCTCACTTATAATTTTAGGGTGAAATCGTCAACATTCGTTCAGTTCATTTTATATGGAAGAAAACATTTAATTTTTTTTTTCAAAATTGGCTCAGTGAAATTCCTTAAAATGTTCAAATCATATGCTCCATATATGTGTCTTTACGAATTCAAAAGATTGTATCATTCAAAACTCCCTCTCACTTATAAAGTTACGGTGACATCGTCAACATTGTTTGACGTAAATTAATATGGAAGAAAATTTCATAGTGTTTTTCTCAAAATTGGCCTAGTGAAATTCCTTAAAATGTTCATATCGCATGCTCCATATATATGTCTTTATGCATGCAAAAGGTTGTATCATTCAAAACTCCCTCTCATATATAAAGTTACGGTGAAATCGTCAACATTGTTTGACGTAAATTAATATTGAAGAAAATTTCATACTTTTTTTCTCAAAATTGGCTCCGTGAAATTCCTTAAAAAATTCATATCATATGCTCCATATATATGTCTTTATGCTCGCAAAAGATTGTATCATTCAAAGCTCCCTCTCACTTATAAAGTTACGGTGAAATCGTTAACATTGTTTGACTTAAATTAGTATGGATGAAAATTACATACTTTTTTTCAAAATTGGCTCAATGAAATTCCTTAAAATGTTCATATCATATGCTCCATATATATGTCTTTATGCATGCAAAAGATTGTAACACTCAAAACTTCCTCTCATATATAAAGTTACGGTGAAATCGTCGACATTGTTTGACCTAAATTAATATTGAAGAAAATTTCATATTTTTTTTCTCAAAATTGGCTCAGTGAAATTCTTTAAAAAAATCATATCATATTCTCCATATATATGTCTTTATGCTTGCAAAAGATTGTATCTTTCAAAATTCCCTCTCACTTATAAAGTTACGGTGAAATCGTCAACATTGTTTGACTTAAATTAGTATGGATGAAAATTAAATATTTTTTTCTCAAAATTGGCTCAGTGAAATTCCTCAAAATGTTTATATCATATGCTCCTTATATGTGTCTTTATACATGCGAAAGATTGTATCATTCAAAACTCCCTCTCACTTATAAATTTAGGATGAAATCGTCAACATTCGTTCATTTCATTTCCGATGGAAGAAAACTTTTAATATTTTTTTTTCAAAATTGGCTCAGTGAAATTCCTTAAAACGTTCATATAATATGCTCAAAATATGTGTCTTTAGGCATGCAAAAGATTGTATCATTCAAAACTACCTCTCACTTATAAGTTTAGGGTGAAATTGTCAACATTCGTTCATTTCATTTCCTATGGAAGAAAAGATTTAAATGTTTTTTTTGAAAATTGGCTCAGTGAAATTCCTTAAAATGTTGATATCATATGATCCATATATGTGTCTTTATGCATGCAAAAGATTGTATCATTCAAAACTCCCTCTCACTTATAAAGTTATGGTGACATCGTCAACATTGTTTTACGTAAATTAATATGGAAGAAAATTTCATATTTTTTTCCTCAAAATTGGCTCAGTGAAATTCCTTAAAATGTTCATATCGTATGCTCCATATATAGGTCTTTATGCATGCAATAGATTGTATCATTCAAAACTCCCTCTCATAAACAAAGTTACGGTGAAATCGTCAACATTTTTTGACGGAAATTAATATTGAAGAAATTTTTTTTTTTCAAAATTGGCTCAGTGAAATTCCTTAAAAAATTTATATCATATGCTCCATATATATGTCTTAATGCTTGCAAAAGATTGTATTATTCAAAACTCCCTCTCACTTATAAAGTTACGGTGAAATCGTCAACATTGTTTGACTTAAACTAGTATGGATGAAAATTACATATTTTTTTTCTCAAAATTGGCTCAGTGAAATTCCTTAAAATGTTCATATGATATGCTCCTTTTATGTGTCTTTATACATGCAAAAGATTGTATCATTCAAAACTCCCTCTCACTTACAAATTTAGGATGAAATCGTCCACATTCGTTCATTTCATTTCATATGGAAGAAAAACTTTTAATTTCTTTTTTCACCATTGGCTCAGTGAAATTCCTTAAAATGTTCATATCATATGCTCCATATATATGTCTTTATACTTGCAAAAGATTGTATCATTCAAAACTCTCTCGCTCACTTATAAAGTTACGGTGAAATCGTCGACATTGTTAGACCCATATTAATATGGAAGAAAATTTCATTTTTTTTTCTCAAAATTGGCTCAGTGAAATTCCTTAAAATGTTCATATCATATGCTCCGTATATGCGTCTTTACGCATGAAAAACATTGTATCATTCAGAACTCCCTCTCACTTATAAATATAGGATGAAATCATGAAAATTCTTTCACTTCATTTCATAAAGAAGAAAAGTTTAGATATTTTTTTTCAAAATTGGCTCAGTGAAATTCCTTAAAATGTTCATATCATATGCTCCATATATATGTCTTTATGCATGCAAAAGATTGTATCATTCAAAAATCCCTCTCACTTATAAGGTTACGGTGAAATCGTCAACATTGTTTGACGTGAATTAATATGGAAGAAAATTTCATTTTTTTTTCTCAAAATTGGCTCAGTGAAATTCCTTAAAATGTTCATATCGTATGCTCCATATATATGTCTTTATGCATGCAAAAGATTGTATCACTCAAAACTACGTCTCACTTATAATTTTAGGGTGAAATCGTCAACATTCGTTCATTTCATTTCATATGGAAGAAAACATTTAATTTTTTTTTCAAAATTTGCTCAGTGAAATTCCTTAAAGTATTCATATCATATGCTCCATATATGTGTCTTTTTGCATGCAAAAGATTGTATCATTCAAAACTCCCTCTCACTTATAAAGTTACGGTGACATCGTCAACATTGTTTGACGTAAATTAATATGGAAGAAAATCTCATTTTTTTTTCAAAATTGGCTCAGTGAAATTCCTTAAAATGTTCATATCTTGGCTCCATATATATGTCTTTATGCTTGCAAAAGATTGTATCATTCGAAACTCCCTCTCACTTATAAAGTTACGGTGAAATCGTCAACATTGTTTGACTTAAATTAGTATGGATGAAAATTACATTTTTTTTTCTCAAAATTGGCTCAGTGAAATTCCTCAAAATGTTCATATCATATGCTCCATACATGTGTCTTTATACATGCGATAGATTGTATCATTCAAAACTCCCTCTCACTTATAAATTTAGGGTGAAATCGTCAACATTCGTTCATTTCATTTCCTATGGAAGAAAACTTTAATATTTTTTTCAAAATTGGCTCAGTGAAATTCCTTAAAATGTTCATATCATATGCTCCATATATATGTCTTTATACTTGCAAAAGATTGTATCATTCAAAACTCTCTCTCACTTATAAAGTTACGGTGAAATCGTCGGCATTGTTTGACCTTAATTAATATGGAAGAAAATTTCATTTTTTTTTTCTCAAACTTGGCTCAGTGAAATTCCTTAAAATGTTCATATCATATGCTCCATATATGCGTCTTTACGCATGCAAAAGATTGTATCATTCAAAACTCCCTCTCATATATAAAGTTAGGATGAAATCATGAACATTCTTTCACATCATTTCATAAAGAAGAAAAGTTAAAATATTTTTTTTTTCAAAATTGGCTCAGTGAAATTCCTTAAAGTATTCATATCCTACGCTCCATATATGTGTCTTTATGCTTGCAAAAGATTGTATCATTCAAAACTCCCTCTCACATATAAAGTTACGGTGAAATCGTCAATAATGTTTGACGTAAATTAAAACGGTAGAAAATTTAATATTTTTTCTCAAACTTGGCTCAGTGAAATTCCTTAAAATGTTCATATCATATGCTCCATATATATGTCTTTATGCATGCAAAAGATTATATTATTCAAAATTCCATCTCACTTATAAATTTAGGGTGAAAATTGTCAACATTGTTTCACTTCATTTCATATGGAAGAAACTTTTTAATATTTTTTTTTTCAAAATTGGCCCACTGAAATTTCTTAAGATGTTCATATCATATGCTCTATATATGTGTCTTTTTGCTTGCAAAAGATTGTATCATTCAAAACTCCCTCTCACTTATAAAGTTAGGGTGAAATCGTCAAGATTGTTTGACTTAAATTAATACGGAAGAAAATTTCATATTTTTTTTCAAAATTGGCTCAGTGAAATTCCTTAAAATGTTCATATCATATGCTCCATATACGTGTCTTTTTGCATGCTAAAGATTGTTTCATTCAAAACTCCCTCTCACGTATAAAGTTGGGGTGAAATCGTCCACATTGTTTCACTTCATTTCATAGGGAAAAAAAAAACCTTTTTTTTCAAAATTGGCTCAGCGAAATTCCTTAAAGTCTCCATAGTCCTTCTATTGGTGAAAACGTCTAAACTTAAATTATTGTAAAAAGCGGTTCAACCTTCACGTTTGGTAATAAAATGTGGGTTGATATGCTTATATTGATTCATATAACAAGCAAAAAGTATAGAAAATTGGTTTTTGAAAAATAGCAAATCGCTCCACAAATTAAAATTTCCTGTTCTGGTTTCCCGTCTAGCAAAGCTATATAAACATAGGCGGGATAGTTATTGGGGCTCCACGCCTGTACGTTGTATTTTTACCAATATATTCAACTTAATGAAATCGAAACTATGTCATTTTAGTTGCCATCTAATATGACCCAAATAAGTTTTCAAACCCTTTTTATGTGAAACTCAAAGATGTTTTATTTGTTTAAAGCTGACTAATCACGGTCATTTACACTGACGAAACGATACTGAGAAGCTTGCAGCGATGCCTCATGATTAAATTTTTCACGCTGATAGAGCAATGGGGCCTTTAAAATGTTCATATCATTTGTTCCATATATGTGTCTTTTTGCATGCAAAAGGTTGTATCTACTAGCTACTGCTAATTGGATATGCATAAATGCAAACAAAACCGGACGGACGGTTATTTCCATAAGGTGCACGGGTAACTGTTCCATGTTTTTCGCCACTATTTTTTCAAAGGGAGAGAACTTCTGTTACTTCCTGTTTGCTTCTCAGGACCACGAAACCCCTTCCAAATGGGTAACAACAATATATCCTATACGTTTTGCTGCTGTTTGTATATACATGCATGTATATGCAAACAAAATCAGACGGACAAATAGACATACACATACGGACAGATAAAAGATCGCGTCGATGTACAACAAGGGCAGCCTGTTATAGTATTATAGTAATTCACCAATATGTTCCTCCCAATGCCTTAGTTAACTTACACACCTGCTTTGCTATAACTGTACAGACAAAGACAAAAAAGGACAGGATATCTACAGGACAGGCAGACGCAAGGACGGACAAAATAATGAAGGAACGCATGGACAGGCACAACAAAACAAAAGTATAATCTCCATGAAGTTTTTAGGGAGATGCTTGATAGAATTCGAAGTGAACAGATATACCCTTTTCATATGCGAAAGCAAATACATGCGAACAGACAGACGGACAAACAACCTGACTGAGTAGAGATGTACTCAGACAGACAACTACAGACTAGAGAAAAGATTAATATTCCAAGAGTATTTAATTCGCAACGTTAAAGTACCGATATCTTTATAGGTTATTAGAATCGGGAATAGGGAATAGGGAATAAGTAACCAACTTGACGCTTCTCAAATTTGTGTATGTTTGCTTTACTGGCTGCAGAGTGCTTCCAATATCAGGTCACATGGTTGACACTGTTATGTGTTTCAAGAAAAATGCAGCAAGGTCATCCTATAAGTTTACCAAAGTTGAAGCTCAGTGGGTTAAGCGCTGGCCTACTGATCTAGCGGACCGGGTTCGAGCCCCACTTGAGGCAAGAATCTTTCTTAACGTAAACGGGGTTCCATTGCACACAGCCTTTCATTTTCATCGTCCCATCGCCCTGATATGACTGAAATACTGTTGAAAAGGACGTAAAATCGCAAGTCATCCATCCATCCGAAGTAGTTAGCTGTTTTCATGTTTTTTATGGAGAAAACAGGGAAATTATTCCTGATTTTCACAAAATACAGTCTTGTTGCTGGGAAATATGCTTGGGACGTACGCAGGATGGCCGTAAAAGTCCACGTCCACGCAGTTCTATGTTTTCTTGTTGTTTTTTTTTTTTTCTCTCTTTTTTGCCTCCTCCCTTTAAAGTAAGGATTAACTCTTAAAGGGAAGAATTTGCTCCTTTACGAAAAATTCTTTTATTTAAGAGTAGCCATTTCAAAGAGCTACCTTAGTCAGGGAAGAAAACAGAATTTTTTTCAACAAAATATATCATTATTTGCCGAAAAGAAGCAGGGGGCGTTTATTAGGATTAATACGGTAGGCAAAAAATAAATAAATAAATGAAAATAAAATGAAAAATGAAAAATTGAATGTCTTCTGTAACCTGAATTGTCCTGTCTGAAATCCGACTCACCCTTAACTATTTATTGGTCTTGTCAAATTATTAATACCATATAAATTCTATTAAATGCCCAAAGGGCGTTGCATTTTACAAAAGCTGGTGTTATTTACAGCCTAGCTAATAACTATTTCTAAAACACAATAGTAAGGTGAATCAAAGGCAACAATTCTACTATTTTCCTTCTTTTATGCCTCCATTCTCAATAGAGACCAACTCTTGCGGGAAAGAATTTGCTCCCCTAGGAGAAATTCTTTCCTTAAAGAGTAGACTCCATTTGGGAGAGCTATATCTTCGACAGAAGCAAACAGGAATTCGTAAAACTTTTTCGGCTTTAAAATACTAATGGAAAACACAGACGTATAGCCATATATCTTAGCTGACATACAGGGAGGTGGCCTTTATTAGACCAAGAGCACTTATTAGGATAAATAGGATTATTTAAAAAATGTTAATTCAGAATCAGAAATTATTTTCCTGATATCAAATAGACAAATCTAAAATGGCAGCCCCCTTTTGTAGATGTGTAACCTCAAGGTACGAAAACCAACTGGCTGAAAATTGTGAAAGGCCGAACTAATTTCAAGGCATTTAGGAGGGTCGTTTTAATAATTTTATGTATTTAACTGCTGAAATAGGTAAAACTAACATCAAACGACATGTTCTGAGCAGACTGTAGATGTTCTGGATGGCTGGAACGGAACACTTTTCACTTTTGTCGTACTGGGGTTGGCTTGATCCCGAAAGGTGAACGCCACGTCGCGTCGAATTCTGTTCAACCACAGCTGCTTTCTCTTCTTGTCTGAGGGTAATCTGTAAAAGGAAATTTGTTTTCCGACCCTTTTACATCTTTCTCGAGAGTTTAAGCAGCCTGGAACGGAACAGAAACGCCAGAGGAGCCCTTATTCTTACCCAGTAGTTAGGGAGAATGCAGGCGGTCAGCCATTGTTATTGTTTTTGTTTTCACCGGATGTCACGTTCGCGCAAAGCGTTCAAAACCCCATTCCCCCGTTTTTTAATAAGGCTCCCATAATAACTAATTTTGAGCCTCGCAATGATATTTTTCATAAAGTTGAATGCCTTTTAAATTGTTTGAGTGCTATTTTATGCAATTTCGTGCCGATTTAATGGGTCAAAATGATCTTAAAATAAAACTTGTTTTTCACAGTTTTCGCCATACAACAATGAGTTCAGAGGGTTGGAAGAATTTGTCAGGGACCAAAGTTTCTTATTTCACATCAATAAAAATTAATCCCAAAACCAAGCAAAGTAGTCATAAAAATAACTATTCTAACACATCATCATACAATTCAAAGCTTACCTTAACGTTGAATAATAATTTGATTACGTAAACATTAATGAAATGGGCGATTCACGCCGATAACCGACTGTGCGCCCTATATCACTTCCGAAGCGAAAGGACTCGGTTAAGACCATTTTTGTCCCCCATGAAAATTCATTTTGCAAAAGTTAGGGTGCGTTGACACGAGCAATGTTTCTATGTCACAGAAACTTTAACAAAGAAAGTATGTCAAACGGAGCAAATTATTTGTTAAAGAAAATGTGCCATAGAATCTTTGTCACATAAACTTTGGCAATGAAATATTTGCTGCAGTGTTCACACGACCAAATATTATTCGTCAAAGTTACCTGCAGCGATGAAACAAAATCTTTGTCACATTTTCCACGCTTATAGCAAAATTCTTTGTTACATAATCTTTAGCAAGGTTCTCCGTTAATGCCCCAGTCACACACACACATTACGGATTGGGCGGATAGTTGCGGACTTTAAATCCACACAATTTGTGGGCGTGGTCTCTCTCCATGTCGAATCCGGAACGTATCCGTATGGTATCCGCAAGGTCCGCAGAATATGCCACCAAATTTTGAAAAGTTTAAATATTCAGGCGCGGACGAGTTAACCAAAATGATCCGTAACTAAAGGCATTTATCCGCATTTATCCATATTTAATCCGTATCTAATCCGTATCTCGACCTATCGTTCCGCGGTCCACCCAAAATCTGTGGACAAATACGATTTTATGCGGATTGTTACGGTTAGTTACGGGTCTCGTTCTGCGTATTGTTACGGATTAATGCCCCAGTCAGATTAGCTGTTCGCAAGTATCCTCACCAATACGTATTCGTCAGTATTGAAGTGTAAGTTATCCGTATAGAAACGTATCTGAAGGTAAAAGTCCGTAAAAAAACTCCAAACGAGACCCGTAACTAACCGTAATTGAAGGTAACGATCTGCGCGAAAACGTATCAGTCCACAACTTGGGGTTTGGCTGCGGAATGATAGGTTTATATACGGATTAGATACGGATAAGATACGGATTATATATGGATAAATGCGAATGAATGCCTTCAGTTACTTTTTGTTACGGATCAATACGGTTTACTCGTCCGCGCCTGAATTTTGAAAATTTTCAAAATTTGGAATCGGATCCTGCGGACCCCACGGATACGATACGGAAAGTTACAGACTCTGCGGATGCGATACGGACCTTTACGAATAACACCGGACAGATACGGATGGGCCATACGCAGATGCGATACGGACCATTACGAATAAAACCGGACATATACGAACGGGCCATCCGTAGCATCAACAACATCTTTCCGCATCTAGCAGTAACAGAAGGTAATGGAAGGTAAGTAGTACGTATACATTCGTATCATCTCTCATCGTATTGGTTCAAAAGGAAACCATCTGACCGCAGACATCCGCATTCATCCTTAATCATACGCATCTATAGGTAACTGTATCCGTAAATTAATCAAGAAAATAAGCCACGCCCACAAATTCTGCGGATTATTGTGGATTTTTATCCACAACTTTCCGCCCAGTCCGTAATGTGTGTGTGTGACTGGGGCATTACACGGACAAATTTAATTTATCGAAGTAACTTTTTCACATATATTTGTCAAAGAAACATTGTCATATTTTGGCATTTACACGAGCAAATTTTTCTGTGGCAAACCTACTTTGTCATAGAAACTTTGGTCGTGTAAACGCGGCCTTATACTCTAATGATTTAAATGTATACATAGGAAAGTTCCAATCAAGATGAGCCGCCTCATCTGGATCTACGCTAATTGCAAATTCAGCTATTTTCATTTTTGGCGTTTTAAAGGTTAACTAAGATGTATTTCGGAGCAGCTGGCAAGGCTAAAACAGTGGAAATCAATAACGCAAATAGATATACCTAGAGTTTGTTACAAAATAGAAATTACATGTACGTATGTAAATAAAAGTTTTGCTTTGCTTTGTTTTTCTTTATACAGATTTTTCTAAAATTGTATGAGTTATATACCGACAAGCCTTAAAGTCTCCATAGTTGAGTCCTATCAGTGGCAAAACGTCTCAAAGTTTGAGCAACATCATGTGACTTCCAGCAATGTGGCAATTTCGTTATGCGCTTCTCATTTACAGGGGGTAATCAGAGACCTCACTGTTCTCTCTATGACTTGGGTCACTTCAGTAGATGGCTGATATGACAAGCAAAGGCTCCGATCAGACTGGACTTATGTCCAGTCTGATCAGAGGATTTGCTTGTCACCAATGCCACGTTGTTGGAAATCACATGATATGGCCCATTAATCATTTTGAAAAGCGGATCAACTTACAATTTTGGTGATAAAATGTGGCTGCTTACTATGCATACAGTTTCATACACCTAGCAAAAAAGTATGATTCTGAAAATGACAAATCAATGCAAATTTGCATAAATGCGACAGAAACTCAAAAAAATGTTTCATTCAAGCTATCAGTTGGAAATTCAGTACTTAGAGGGCTTTATGAGCCGCCTCATCTGGATCTACACTGATTTCAAATTCAACTATAATGCTTTGACGGTTGATAGCTTGTGATTGTTTCGGGAACACCAACATTTTTGGAAACTTCAGATTCAGTTTTATACCAATAATTTCTGTTTTGAAACTGGTCAAATAATCTTTCCTCTCAGTTGTAGTAATGCATAAGCGCGGTTAAATACCTGGAAACGCTAAAAATTATTCTAGAAAAAAAAAAACAGGGGTCTATTTAAATCTAAAATCTGACCAACATTTGATTGAACAAGAAATGTATCAATTTCATCTTAAAAGCAATACAATAAATGAAAATGTTAACACAGTTTTTAATTCAACTGTGAAAGTGCCGTCTGATTCAGACATAGCAATAAATAAACACATTGCAGGTTAAAGGTCTTTATTCTGTGATTGGTTGTTTTCTTGACTCAATTCAATGCCCTGGCTCCGCGCAGAAAGGTTTCTGGGACTAATGGTTGTGTAACGATTATTACAATGGAACGTCCAACGTATTTGGCGATGTTACGTCAGTGCACAGAATCGCAATTTCATTTTTCCTCTAATTTTCAGAAGAGTAATGCAGAACTTGAAATTTATGCGGGAATTTACTTTTGCTATCAATGTAGAGTGTCTACATAGCAATTTGGTAGCAAAGTTACTACATGTAATCATAATGCACAACTGCGCACGTGCCAGCTGTGCTACGATGCCGAAGAAACTTTAGATCATTTTCTGTTGGAGTGTCGTATATTGGACTTTATCATATGACATCGCTGTTATTCAGTGGATAACGTCGTGTTATAAAAATCGTATGACCACACGTGTAATAACACTTTGGCGCGTACACGTCACGTCATTGACAACGTCCATGTCAGCAATACGTTTTCATATTGAAATAATGTTCAGTTTGAAGGCGTCAATATCCCATTTTAAAGGGTCATAAGATAAACAGAATCTTATACTTGTCATGTCATATGAAATTTATGAAACTCGCCGAAGGCTCGTTTCATAAATTTCATATGAAATGACCACTCGTGTAAGATCCTCTGTTTGTCAAAAATCCTATAGTCTTAGAAGAGTATGGTCAGTGATTTACTTGACGTACGCCCTGCGGCTTCAGATTTTTTATTGCTCCAGCTGATAGTTGATTGCAGTGTGATTTTAGATGGCCACAGTGATACTGACTATGAAGAGCTCAGTGAACTTGTAGACACACTACATTATCATAGTAGACGATTAACACATTCTACATGCTAAACGCTATCATGTACTAGAACTTTACTCCAAAACTAAAAAGTCCAAGAGGTTACAGTAGTCCACAGGATGGTAATTTTAGTCCTTAATTGAGGCAGCCTTCAAGTGACAGTGTACTGTGCTGTGGCGTGCGATAATAACTTTTTTAACGTGGTGGCATTTTTACAATTATGAGTGACTTTCACTTTTCACAGTGTATGACCGATTCCGCTAATTTTCGCTTCCTGCAGAGACTGTACATCATATTTGGCTTCCGTCGAGACTGTCTGCGAACTCTTGCTTCCTGCAGGGACTACTGTCCTCGAAAAATGGCTTCCTGCCGAGACTGTCCGCGTGACTTTGCTTCCTGCTGAGAGCCTCGGCAGGAAGCAGAATCACGCGGACAGTCTCTGCAGGTAGCCATTTATCATGTACAGAAGTCTCGGCAGGAAGCAAGAGTTCGCGGACAGTCTCGGTGGAAGCCAAATATGATGTACAGTGTCTGCAGGAAGCGAAAATTAGCGGAATCGATTATACCCTGTGCTATTTCAATAAGTGAGGCTGTGAGCTCTTTTCTACCTTTTTATCGAGGGTGTGCCTATAAAAGCAGAATTTCCAAGAAGAACACAGAAAACATGCCAAAATAACATGTAAATGTAGAATAAAAAACACACGGGCTCAGTCGAGAAGAAACTAAGTGAACATGATGGAAATATTCAACAGCAATGTAATTGATATAAAGCATTCTCCGATTTCTCAAAACCCAAGAGATGGCAGAAATATAAAAACCGTCAAGTTTCTCTTTTGTTTCATGGCCCTTTAAACCCTTTAAACGTCAGAGAAGGATCAAATTACTTAAACGGAAGCTGAAAGCCTTAATGTATAATTTTAAGTAAAACTATATCATGATGGCTGTTGCTTGATAAAATTACCTTAAGTCATATGCGGTGGCGGGAATCGTTTCAATCCTAAACGGGGCTCCATTGCGCACAGCCTTTCATTATCACCCACCATCGTCCTGATATGACTGAAACACTGTTGAAAAGGACACAAAATCGCAAGTCATCCATCATCTATAGCTCTCAGCGTACGAATGCAGCTGCGCACAGACCCGGATCCAGACCACCATGTACTGGTGGGGCTCTGAATAACTGGTGGGGCTGGAAGGCACCAAGATGTATGTGTGTGGGGGAGAGGGCTTGAAAATATGACATAATTAGGGATCAATCTGATGAGAATGATTGATAATTTCTTTTTCTGCCTTTAAATATATGTTGAGATATCTCATTAGAATCGCCTCACCGAGGCGATTCTAACGAGATTTCACAACATATATTTTAATCTAACCCCATAGATGAATTTTCTCAAACTCTTTACTCAAAACTCAAACTCTTTCCATTGTATCAGATACTCTTTATTATCTGGGGGCCTACATATTACTAGTATACATAACAGAGACCCAGATGGCGGGGCTAAAGCCCCAAAGCCCACCCCCTGGATCTGGGGCTGGCGCAATATCTCTATTGTAGGCTTCGAATACAGCTAACCGAGTAGGGTCGAGTCTTGTAACTTCGAACAGCGGGCAAATTCGGACATACCATGACAAACATTGAAAATCCAGATGAGACGGCTCATAATGAGACATCTCATCAAGATTTTTACTGTTTGTCCACTTACTTTTGTTTTAACTCAAAACAACTGACATATAAAGGAAACAATGTCATTGTCCGACTTTACCTGCTATCCGAATTTAGCCGGTTTGACCCTAGTATTCGAAGGTAGCCGTTATATTGTACAACAATGAACTATACTATGTCTCTATTATGGTAATGTTAATTACAGTAAATAGTTAGTTTTACCTTTAATTGTCTGTTGCAACATTTTTACCCTTTGTTTGAATAACAATACCTTAATTACATTCAATTCTATCCCATAAAGTTTCGTTATTGTTCATTTTTATTTTATTTTGATTTCCCAATCTGGCCAAGTGCCTGGAGTTATTCTCTAATCCCCTGCCTAAATAAAGTATAGAAATTGACTAAAGGAAAACTGGAACACAAATAATGATCATTTGGATATTTTTCCACAAAATGTCTGTAGATTTGCGTCTACATTAAGAAACTCGCGATTTAAACAATGGTGTATGAACATCAGAGTCGGGTTATTACAAAATTCAGATATATTGTACGAAAAAAAATCCGCAGCCATTTTTTGCCAAAAAATTGTGAGGAGCTTTTGCAAAAGCTCCTCACATTTTTTCAGCATAAAATATAAATACACTTGATTCAATGGGTACTAGTAAACGTAACAAATCCTTAATTAACGACTAAAATCCAGGCTTGATCTGAAGGATTTGGTTCAAACATATTTTATTCAGAAAAATACATATGTTCGTGAAAACAGCAATGTTATAAATATAAAACAATAGGAGCAGAAGGAAAGCATAAGCTTATTTAATTCTTCTCATCAACTGAAGGATTTTACAGCATGGGTCGGCTCCGAAAGTTGTTTTTGACCAGTCTTGTGTTTGGAATTTTAATATTGACATTAGACGTTCTTTCTCAAATCAAGGTAAGTTTCACAAGATTTTTTAATGAAAATCAAAATATTTTAAACCCCATTTTATGTGTGTCTTTTGGTCAGTCAGAGACTCCTTTAACATTTTTAAAACTACTGTATTCAGTTAGATTTCCTGACAAGTAGGTATTTTATGTATTTGAATTTGAAAACTTTTAAACAAACCGCTTAAATCTATAGTTTAAAGATTCGATTGTCTCCCTCGTTTAATTCATGTTTTCAGAAACACATATTTTAACAAAATTCCGTTAGACAATATTTAATAGTCTCATAATTAACCGTCAAAGTTTTGAGAAAATGCAAGTTTTTTTTTTCGATAAATTAAAATGCAAATTACCTATTTCCTCACGGCCTGTAAGAATATCGATTTGACCACGTGTGTCATGTGATCATGTACAGTTATTTTTCTTATTCAATACATTATTATTGTCCAATAATGCGATTTCGAGCGCGGTCCGCGATCGTTTAAAAAAATTATCTTATTTTTGTTTAAAGTCACTTTTATCAAATATTATTATCTAAACTCTCGGGGTGTTGCATGAAATATTTCATCAAATCAATTTTTGTTATTATTATCAAGGGAGTACATCTTTAACTAAGACTGCAATGAGAGAAAAAAGTGATTTTGGGCTTTCTAATTAGTTCAACTGATATGTAATAACGCCTAATGCAATAAACTCAGAAATGTTCATTAGGTCTTGAGTTACATAATGCGTACGATTTGTGTTGCCTGTGCGTCTTTCTAATTTTCACTTTCACTCATGCCCCCCCCCCCCCACCCGCAGACCAATAGAATAGGAAAATTATATGAGACATACCTTTTCTAATTCAGATTTAACTTCTCATACGAATTACTTTGGCGTTATTGCACTTGGCGTTGAGTGAAACGCCAAATGTGATAACGCCTAATGTCATATAGACCCCGACTTTTTAAGATTTTGAATAAAACGCATACGGTTCGAGTTGCTTAAGCGTCTTTCACAAAAACGAAGTCTTTCCTCCTTTCCCCATACCCCGTCTCCCCAACCCTTAAAGTAGGGATACTATATGAGATATACTTTTTCAGTAAAGATTTAATCTTGTCATATAAGAGTCTGGCCCAGAGGTTATAAAACTTGAGTTCATTCTCAAACTTAAAATAAAGCACACTAATTGGCTGCTTCCGAGCACGTGCTCGGAAGCAGCCAATCAGTGTGCTTTATTTTGAGTTTGAGATTATTCTCAAGTTTTATAACCTCGAACCCAGTTTATCAAATTAGGCGTTATTACATTACGCGTTATTACATTACGCGTTTGTACATCATCTAAAGTGGTCCTGCATTTAAACTGGTCCTGGTCCTGGTCTCTATTTTGGTCCTAATCGGCCTCTAAATTGGTCCCGGCTGGCATCTATTATATGGTGCGATAAGCAGCCTCTAAAATGATCCCGATAACTATGCGACAGTAATGCCTTTTATGAATAATTTTGGATAATAATGGATAATGTGAACCTAGCGAAGCTTCTGATCAGCCTGGGCATCCGAGCCAATCCTCATGAACGAATGAAAACGAAATAATAATGATGATAATTAAAACGTATCAGTATTTTCTTAGACAACCGGCAGCAAAAATGGATTGGCTCTTATAATTACTTTGGACTATTTTGATTTGGTGAAGTATTTCATGCAATAAGTCAAAAATAGTCTCACTACCTGTACAGGATCATATGACACATGTGGTCGAAATTGATATTCTTATTTGCCATAAAGAAATACGTAATTTGCATTTTAATCTTACGATTATTTTCCATTCCATATTTATCGATAAACCATGCATGATCTCAAACTTTGTACAGTTGATTATGAAACATTATGAAATATTGTCTATCGAAATTTTGTTAAAATATTTGTTTCTGCAAACATGAAATAAATAAACGAGGGAGACAATCTTTAAAGTTGAGCTCCAGCATACTCACCCTTTATTGTCTTGTGAAAAAAAATGTTGTTGAATATATGCTGTCATTCATTTGTTCAAACTACGGAATTTTACACAATGTATACGTGTTGCAGGTGGTTCCATTCTACGTCAGAACAGCGGAAAATACATCACTGCATCAATCAGGTAAACAGCCTTTTGACATTGAAGGATCCATACCAATTTTGACCTTTAAACAATGAAAACAGGCAAATAAAATTTGGACTCATATACTTGTAGCTCAGCCCCTGAGCCGAACTTATGGAATGAACCTATCCCAGTAGGCACATGACGTCAAAAAGACGTCACACTGACGTCGAAGCGACGTAATGACGTCGCATTGAAGTCAGTACGACGTCATTTCGACGTTATGTTCCTGCTTGGATGATGAACAGCGTTCATCAGATGGAAATTTGTCACGTGAATGTGCAGTGGGCTCAGATTAAAGCTTCGTTCACACGAGCAAAGTTTCTTTGTCAAACATTCTGTGGTTACACGGAGCAATTTATTTGTCACAGAAAAATATAACAAAGAATTTTTGGCAAATAAAGTTTGGCAATGAAATATTTGCAGTAGTATTCACACGAACAAAGATTTCTCGTCCAAGTTACCTGGACAATTAAACTTTGCCCGTCTGAATGGCTCACATTTTCTCTGTTATATATCAGAGAAAATGTGAGCCATTTAGACAGACAAACTTGGCCAAAACCTTAAAAAGTTTCATGCAAGGATTATTCTGAAACAAAGTTGGTCAAAATCCATTCCTGGGGTCTTAGAATATTTTCATTTTCACGATTTTGCTATTTAGCAACGACGGCCATTTTGAAAGATCTGTTAGCGTAAATTCAAAAAAAAAAAAAAAAAAAAAAAAAAATGCATGTTATTGTTGTTCCACTGAATTCTCAGCGGTACGTAACCATGGTTGCACACACCTGGCGCCGAGTGTCCGTCCATGCACACGCCTGGCGCAGGATCACTTTGATTTAATCTGACCAAAATCTATTTAGCTTTTCTAGAGAAACTTGCATTTTAGTAGGATATGGCTCGTATATATGAAAGAACAAGTAGATCACTGTAGCCTAACTCTGCTATATATTTTTCTTTTTTCATTTTGTAAACCAGGGTCTCAATGATCTCAGCCAAATATACCAAGTGGTTCTGAAAAAAAGTTATTTGTTGTTTTTGCTATTTTTAGTAATAAAAAAGAGTTGATTTTTTTTTTCTACTTTTAGTAAAAGAGAGGTGCCGTGGTCGTGTGGTTAGAGACGCTCGGTTACGGTGCAGAAAGTCGCCGGAAGGTCGGATTTCGCCATCCGACGACTGGAAAGCACTCTCTGTCAACCCAGCAATAAATGGGTATCTGCTTCGAATCAGGGAAGGCTAAGGCAGCGAATGAAGAGGGATGGGCTCCGCCTTTCATATGCTGTGCCCAAGACACAGTGGGTCTATAACCCCCACTGCCCCTACGGCTATAGGGCTTTGGGAAACCTTTACCTTTACCTCCTTTTAGTAGCGGCAGCCTTCTTCGATCCTCGACTTTACAGAATTTTACGATTTTGAAGCGATGCAGTCTGGTCATCTTCCATAGGAAATTGAGAATCATGGGTTGAATGGTTTTGTAGAAATTAATGAATAGACTTTTAAAAAGCCAGCGTCGACGCAAAAGTGAACGGGTGAACTGTGTGACGGATGAACAATCGGGCACACTGGTATGAGTGCGTACTGAACTCACAAGGCTTAAAGTTCCTCTCCACGCGATCCAAATTATTTATTTCACTTTTACCTTTCATTTTTTATTCTTGTTTTCTTACAGGGTCCATACTTCCGGTAATCCCTATAGAGTATGACAGCAGGTCTGTTCGACAACCAACGTCATTCTCACATGGACCAACCAAACCTGATTATATTCATTTTCGGGAATTCATCCAAATGAAATTCGGGCCGCTATTTATCTTTGGGACTGTAGGCAGTAATTCCTCGAAGCTAAAGACATGGGACCATTTCAAAGTTTATGGACTGCTAGATAGAAGGATGTACTGGAACTCAAACTTGACTTGCTGTTTCATGTATGTACTGGAAAATGAGCCTGTGATCCAAGCGGTGGCTGCAGCTGCGAAGCGAAATTTTTTCTCGCCTTCAGACATGTGGAATTTTTATGTAGCTTGTCCAAATACAATGCATAATGAAAGTATCACTCCAAAGGGCGTGGCGGTAACTATTGACAACCATACATGCAGCGAGGATCACGTGACGTATGTCCAGCCTTACTTTCCTGTCAGAGAGCCATATAAGATTGCAATAGGCACGAAGACATCGTTTGGCAATGTTGACCCGGAGTTAATTATAGAATGGATGGAAGCCTATAAGTACCTGGGAGTCGATAAAGTCGTTACGTATTACTTAAAAAGTCTAAATGAAGATGCTTTTAAAGTGTTAAGTTATTATGCATCCACAGGGCTCTTGGATCTATCCTTCTATGAACCTGCGAATGAAGGTGATTATGACAGAAAACAAAAGAAAATGTTCTTTACAGTAGAAATACTATTAAATAGCAAATACTAAGATCAGACCGCACGCATGGCTCTTATACATTTAGTATATAGCAGGCATAGCCTCGTTTTAAGGGATAGTGATACGGGTTGAGAAACGTCAGTTTGATACGGTTTTCTGTATCAGATGGCCAGAAAACAGGCAGTATCATTGATAGGTATATAATAAACGTATTAGAGCCATTTAAGTATTTGCCATTTATTAGTGACTGGATTTTAGGTAAATCGGAATACCTCCATTTTTTTCCGCCATACTTACAAAGGGGAACAACTTTCGCGACATCCCATGCTTTTCCCAACAGAAATGCACTCCCTCAAAAAAGGGTTTACTTTTAAATGAAAACAAATCTCTTTTGGTAGCATTTTCCACTTTAAGACTCGAACACCATTGACAAGTGGGTGGGGAGGGGTGTGAGCTGATAATGCCAGAGTTGCTTCCCCTTAAAGTTTACCCAGTCATTGGGTGAATGAGCCCAAATACGATATCTTATCATGCAACTCCGGTAAAAAGTGGTCTTAAAGGTTAATGCAGCAAAAACACTTTCGCTAATGCTACCATGCGCTGCATTTTGTTTCATTAAAATAATGACGACTCTGACAAGACCGCTCGGACGCACATGCTGATCTGTGTCCTTGCTGTGTGGTCATGTGAGATTCCTTTTTGTGTTACGTTTGCTCTTATTTTCCTTTAGTTAGAATATCCAAAAATATTTTCCAGCAAAATATCCCAGAGTCGCACAATTTAACGAAAAAGTTGCCCAACGATGGAACGATCAAGCCACCGTAGTAGATGATTCTTTTGAGCGAATGTCGGGATACAGATATTTTGGTATTATAGACCATGATGAGTTCTTTATTCCTGGGAACAACAAGACTATCATGCAAATGTTGGTAAGTTACACTTCCTCATATTTCACCATTTCCAAAATAAACAATTTACTAATTCATTAGATAATATATAATCATATCTAATCCACTGTAACAGTCTAGGAAAAGCGTTTCAGTTCAACCCATTGCATTCTGGGTATTTTTTGTCGTCTGCTGAAATTGTTGGTTGGTTGGTTGATTTGATGCTTAACGTCCACGGTAAACAACTAAGGTCATGTCGGGACGGTCAGTTAACCTAACCACACTATTCCTGGGCAGGCTTAGACCTTCTAAGCGGTTAGCCAGTACTAAGTGCACATACTTTCGCCAGTAACTGACAACTGCCCTTCTTGAATCAGCGGAAGGAGAAACGAAAGTATGTGGCCAGACCGGGATTCGAACCCAGGACCTCTGACTTACGAGTCAGGTGCCCTACCGACTGCTGAAATTGTCGTCTGCATCAAAAATCAAGAATATTTTGAACTTATTTGTCTAACCAACTCTTGTAGAAATGATCATCTAGGCAGCAAACAGTTTGGATCTCAGATCAGGCCCACGTTTGTTTCAACAGTGAATCAACTATTGACATTGTTGACAAGTCAGATTTCAGTGCTTCTGAGACTATCACAATGTAACTTTTCAAGTGATTCCGATAATTTCTTTTCACATCTCATTGCTTTTTATCATGCATCTGCTGCAAAATACACCTGATAACAGGGGTATGATAACATGATGTGATATCATGTCACTGTAGAACTGCGCTTGCGCGAATGTTATCAGGTCGTGCCTTAAGAAGCGATCTCTGAAGACAATTGGCTACACACTGACGTTGGCCGCGATATCGGTGTTCGATTGGTTAATTGACATCACCGACTTACGTCATAACGCATTCGCGACGTCAGCAAGTTCGAACAAAAATGCGTTTGCTTATCACTTGTTTGCCGCTCTTTACGCCGTAAAAAACTTCATGATGCATGATAAATAGAAAACCACGTAAGTATCTTTATATATCAAGTTTATCAGGCTCGACCAGAAACACGTCGGACTGGCTCGGCAAGCCTCGCCATTCCTACGCTGTTTCTGGTCTCGCCTGATAAACTTGATATCAAAAGACACTAACATGGTTTTCTCTATTTATTAATTTCAGCGTGATCTAGAGACAATTCATTTGAATCCTGCTGGATTCATCTTAAAATCCCAGTATTATTTCTTATCTTGGGGCAAGCATACAAATGACAGTGACATGATCCTTGGCAGTTATACTAAGCGAGAGGATACTGAGCCAAGAACAGACAATGCTAAGAATTTTTATATGCCATCACGTGTTGCCTTAGGAGGAGTTGATACGCACGTCATTCAAGCGGCGAAGGGATATCAGATGTAAGTAAGAAATTATTCTTGCCACTGACTTCCCATAGGTAAACCATAGAGCAACTGGCTTTATACACCGATGAACGACAGTTGATCATTTGACGTTGTCGTCAAGCGACGTATAAGGTAAACAAACGTATTGATTGGTCCACATAATGTGCGATTGACGCCACGTGATGGCGACGGCTGTCTTTTCTTCGACGCATATTTTGCATATTCTACATTAAATTACCACAAAAACAGCACAGGAAGGGTCTTAAAATAAAGTGTAAATATAAGAATAAAAATTTGATTTTTCAGCATTCATCGTATGAAGAAGCCAGTGGTCGTCGCTAAAATTCTACAAGAAGCGCTTTGCGCTTCATGGAATTTTAGCTCCGCCCACTGGCTTCATCACACGATGAACGCTGAAAAATCAAATTTTTATTCTTATATTTACACCTTATTAAGGGCTCATAGCACTTTAAAGTGGGTGGGGAACGGTTGAAAACGTGTTTATAATAACAGTATTCAAATAAATAACGGCGTTTTGTTTTTGTCTTCATAATGTTAAAGTAAAGCTCAATGATAGGATTATAAACATAGGTGGCATTTTAAAATTTTTAACTCTTTATCATTCTCGCGGAGTAGTGGTTGCATTTCCATAGCTCATGAGTAAAGCAGACATTGGCTGTATATAGAGAGGTCAAAGAGACCTTGGTAAAAGAGAATCCTCTTCTATATGAATTGTCGTCCGTACATCGAGAGAGAGAGAGTCATTTTCAGAAACTTAACTTGTGACCACGTCTTTGGGAGACTGGAAATGCAAATAATAATAATAATAATAAAAAAACACGTGATTTCTCACATTTAACAATACTTTTTAAAATATCATCATTTTTAAGAGACCTTTCTCTGAGCCACATTTTTACGTTTTTACGAGAAAACCCATGCAGCACTATAAACCACATGCTTTTTCGACCGTTCCCCACCCACTTTTAGTGTTATAAACCTTAGAAGTAGATTCTGTTTATCTTTACACATACAATATATGAGCCGCAACACGACAAAACCAACAATGTGGTTGTGCGCACAGCGAAGACTCAGATCAGTCTGGGCATCCACCCAGTCTGATAAGTGTCTTCGCTAGGCGCTTAAAGGGTAGCTAAGTGTCTAAGCTACATCCATGCGGACAGCGAAGACTCTGATCAGACTGGGCGGATGCATAACCACATTGTTGGTTTTCTCGTGTCGCGGCTCAATTATAACGAACGGCAAAACTTCTATTCGGATGTAAATATCCAACTAATTCGTAAACGTATCTACTTCTTCGTTCTTCACTGAAATGGATCTTTTTTAAAATGAAAAATATGGGAAACGTCCATTCAGCGTGACGTTACCGCAGGTTGCTTCGATTTTCATTGATTATGAATAGATGTTCGGTCATGTGTCAAAAAGCCGTTATCGGCACTTTTTTCAAGTTTGTATGAACAGATTAAAATGAAAACATGTCCTTTCTTTGCAACAACTGGAATATGCATGACGCTATTTCCAGTTATGCCGTGAACCATATCATATGTGTAGTTTATATAAGACCAGCTTATTATATCGTTATTTTGTTACATCCTTTCAAAACTGAATTTTGTTATGATTTATTTTTCCATAGGCCTATAAAAGGGTTAGATAAGATGGGGTTTGAGGATATTTTTTCTTATTTCTCAATGAAAACTTACGTTGTGACTCCTACTTTGAACCGTCTCGGCGAGACGGTTCTAATGAGGGGTCACAACTTATGTTTATAAGGAGACATAGGGACAATTATCCCTAAATTATCCCTGTTACCCTTCATATCTGGAGCCCTGGACTTAAGTACATAATCTCGTCTTTTTCAGGAAGTATCTGGATGCCAAATATGGCTATATTCGTCACTTTCGACATTGTCGGACAGATGCAGGCAAATATTCAATATGCATGAACAAGACTCAACGGGTTGTGGATTATGAGGTTGCTAACTGGTCAAAGGCATTTAGAAAAAATGTTAGGAATGTTCGCAGGACAGTTTTGGGCATTTGAGAAACCAATCAATTTTATTTGACTGCATTATTTAAAGATTGTCTCCCTCGTTTATTTCATGTTTTCAGAAACAAATATTTTAACAAAATTTCGTTAGACAATTTGTAATAGTCTCATAATTAACCGTAAAAGTTTTGAGAAAATGTGGTAATAACAAATAATCTTCAAATTAAAATGCAAATTACCTATTTCCTCACAGCCTGTAAGAATATCGATTTTGACCACGTGTGTCATGTGATCAGGTAGAGGTATTTTTCCTATTCGTGCACGTGATTGTGACGTATGAATAAATTATTTTTGTCCAATAATGCGATTTCAACCGCGGTCCGCGATTGTATAAAAATTCATCTTATGTTTTGTTTAAAGTCACTTTTATCAAATATACTGAAAGGATTTAAAAACTTCCCCTTTTTATTGCTGGCTGCTGATGCTTTCACTTGTGACAGTGTTAAATATTTTACGATAAAATGCTTGAAACTTCTCAAATTTAAAGATTATGCAGTTTATTCGTATCTTTTACTTATATGACGTCAGAAAAGAGCGTTACGTCTCTGAAACGCAAGAGGCAATTGACGGCGTTAGCTTATTCACCACTCTTTCAGACGATTTCTTACTGTCTTACTATTGGTACGTCATCCACGTTGGTTTTCAATTATCATTTCAGTTGATGCTGTCACGTAAAACCTATTACGGCGACGGCGTCGACGTGAGTTAACGTCATGACCTTTGGTTGTTCATATCGAGTAGCTGCTTTGCTGACGGTCTTTTGACCTTCCTTTAAACCGTGCACGTCGTCTGAGATTGTAAATTGCTGTAATTATCGCATGAAATTATTTCGCGACGTCACTTTTTGAAATTTCAGCATTTAACGGGCCCCGAACTCTGCACCTGTTTGCGATATTTAGGCGCGATAGGCCAAATAAAGTCACAGACCGAGTTCAAACTTTTAAAATTCAATTTGATATTGTAAGAGTAATTGGTCATCAGAAAACCGTATTCACGGACATAAAGTGATCCGTCTGTATGTAAACGGCACTAAAAACCCGAGGAGCACGTGCTAATTCCTAACCGATTCGGTTGAACGATTTCAAGTTCGAGATATGGACATAATCAAGTATAATTAAGAAATGAATGTTATTTTTTTAACGTTTACTGAAGTATAAACTACATCGGGTCACGAGCAAAGTAAGTGAACCCCGAAGGGGTTTACGTAAACTTTGCTCGTGACCCGATGTAGTTTATACTTCAGTAAACGTTCAAAAAATAATATTCATTCCTTATATTTATATTATTAAACGATGCTTTTGATCAATAAAAAAATAAACAAAAATAAGAAATACATATATAAGAATCGTTTTAAAAACATTACCGGCCGAATTTTGCAATAGTTTGGAACAGCCGCATTGTCACTGCCTACCAGTAAATTCCACCTCCTGTTGTAGATTGCACGTGCAAGTAGGCGTAGCGAGCTGTCACTCGATGTTTACTAGCCATTCAAGTACATGGCATGTTGAAGATTGCACGTGCTATTTAGTGGGATGAGCTGTCACTCTGAAGCGCGTGACACAATGTAATTATTGACTTGTAAAAACATTGACTCCCGCATCACTTAATTGGGTTTACAGAGAGCTTTGCAGTGATAATGTAAATAAAAGAATATATATGTTGTAAAATTTCGATGGACGTAGCTGCATTTGTTTTTGAGATATTCAAAATTAATGGGTGGAAGTTTTTAAATCCTTTCAGTATATTATTATCTAAACTCTAATTCAAATGTATAATAGACCATGTCGGAGGTTTTGTTATTATTATAAAGGGAGTATATCTTTAACTAGAGGAAATTATGAGCAAGGTAGTGACAGACCCTCAAAAATTCAAAAAACTAGATATAGGAGACAAATCAATAGGAATTAGAATTAGAATTAGAATTTAATTACTGCACAGCTATACCCAAGTTTTGGGTTAAGGGCATATTACATACATTGAACAAATACAATTAACAATACAATATGAATTGCACACATGCACACTCACACTCACACATACAAAATAGAGCAGTTATGAGTCATCATGTAATTCGATCGCTTGATAAATGGTTTGGAGTCAGTAGACTTGCATACTGTTTATGTAATTTTACTATCATGTACAAATGTAGCTATGATGATATTCTTGTCAGAGCATGTCATAAGTTTAATAAAAGTAGTCACGTGATCTAAACCCAGAACGATATCAGTTGCATTTATACTGTCAAACATTTTCTGTCTTAACGTATCATATTTATTACATATACATAGAAAATGAATTTCATTTTCAACCATATTACAAGAATCACATAACCTATCTTCAGGCTTTTCCCCACACTATCTACCACGTTCTATTCTTAATCTGTGGGTACTAATTCGAAAAGAACAGAGACACCTTCTTAAATCTTTATCCAACAGATTTTCAAGATACGGTTCAATTCCAAAGTTTTGTTTTAGTAACTTGTAAGTTCGCATTTTTTTCATTCCTTCCTCAGATGACAAACGTTTTTTCCAAAATGCAATAAATCTTTCCTTTAATTTATTTTTAACCGACAAAAGAAGTGCCGATGCATTAAATGTACTCTGATAATTCCAAACATGAGAAAACCCAAGGTCATATAACAAAGACTTAACAAACTGTAACCAAATTTTGTTGTTATTATTCGAAGCATTCACTTGCTCCTGATATGCTTTTTATAACAGAGAATCAGTATTTGACTGAATTGTATGCAACCAAAAATTAATACAGTTTGTTAGAATTGAAATTATGAGGGGAAACTGTCCTAGTTCACTTATAACAGCAAAATTACATGCTTTATAATGAACCCCCAAGACTAGTTTACAAAACCTCATATACGTTTTATCAAATTCATTTGTATTTTTCAATGTCAATTCAAACATTTCCTCCACCGTTTTACCCCTAAAACAAGGTTTATATGCTGACCATATGTCACTATTATACAAAGCTATAGGTTTCACTAAAGCATCAAAAATGTGTAAAATACACAGTTCCGAGCCACACCCAGAATGTCACACAAAATCACATGATATCGTATACCTGGCCAATGCAACGACAACTTAGCGCGTGACATAGTCTCACAAACAAATCGCACGTGGTCAATACCAACATAAGTCCGTGATCTTACCTTTCAGTTAATGAAGGGATGTATACCTGTTTAAAGAAAACAAACTAACGCCACTTTTGATAAATTTACCCTGCTTTGCAAGAACAGAACGCATCGGAAATGCATGATGCGCCAACTGCCATGTGTAGGCCATCAGGAGGCTGATTCTTCGCCATAGATCGCCAACATTTAGCAGGCACTTGCATTTGTCATTTGTTTTTCCGCCATCTTTGTGTAAGCTTGTGAGACGTAGTAACAGTAACTAAGCAGGCGGAGCTTAGCAGCTATTCTCGGAACTGTGTATTGAAGATGGTTTTATGGTTTTATCAAATATACTCTGTTTGATAGAAAAAAGAGCTCTGCTGGCTTTCATACTAAGAGTCTTTTCAGCGACAGAGAATTTCTATGGTGGCTGGTTTGTGCCATTTCGTCTTTTAGTCTTGTCGCAGCGAAAAGACGCCAGGCGAAAAGACGAAAAGACGAAAAGACGCCATGCGAAAAGACGAAAAGACGAAAAAACGCCATGCAAAAAGACGATATAACGCCATGCGAAAAGACGAAACCCACCACGCGAAATTTCAGCGCGAAAAGACGAAAAAACGCCATGCGAAAAGACGCCATTTGAAACTCTTATTTTGTCGTCTTTTCGCGTGGCGTCTTTTCGTCTTTTCGCCTGGCGTCTTTTCGTCTTTTCGCATGTCGTTATTTCGTCTTTTCGTCTTTTCGCGTGGCGTTATTTCGTCTTTTCGCATGGCGTTATTTCGTCTTTTCGTCTTTTCGCGTGGCGTTATTTCGTCTTTTCGCATGGCGTTATTTCATCTTTTCGCCGCGAAAAGACGAAAAGACGCCATGCGAAAAGACGAAAAGACGCCATGCGAAAAGACGAAATAACGCCACGCGAAAAGACGAAAAGACGAAAAGACGCCATGCGAAAAGACGAAAAGACGAAATAACGACACATAAATATCCTGCTATTGATAAATGTATTGATATCATATACTTAGACAGTTTGTCTGAGTAAACTGTGAGGACTCATATCAGACTACTGCAAACACAGATCCTGATGCAGTCTGATCTTGTTCGCACTGAAATGTTATTTGATGTTCTTTTTCGACGTATAAGAATTATAAGGACAGACTATAAAATTAATGTGGAGTCGGCAATAATTTCGGTCAGTATGGTACCGTTTTGCAATTAAGGTGTACAAATATTCTATTCTTATTACAGTTAAGACACTTATACTTAGGCAATTGTTTTTGATTAAACTGTGTAGACCCTGATCAGAATGCAATCTGTAGAGAAGTGGAATAATCACGGTTTGCAGTTTTTGCCACTGATTTTTTCTCTCTTTTTTGGAAACATCACCAAAATATGAGGAAGGTCATTATGATATTTCTACTGAACGGACAGACAAGAAAATGAGCCGTCCTTATGTTTTGGAGAAAAATACTAAAAATCAATTTCATCATAATTATACCTTCGTTTTGATCTTAAACTACCAAAAAGATAAAGTACCTTGTTGACAATCTAATCTTCCACAAATTATGGAGGAAAAGTTGCAAGTGTTTATATAAACACTGAAACATGATATGAATATGGCATACATTAACCTGCAGCTAACCAAAAATTTGAACAAATTTATAGTTTTCTAAAGACGTGCCGGTCGCAGACAGAACAGAGCCTGATCAGACTGCTCTTTTTGGCTAATGCTCCTTCTGACATCTTTACAAAGGGGAACAACTTCTGTGACTTCCTCTTCCCTAGTAAGAAATCGTTTCTTAAAGGGGTTTGCTCTTACACGAAAGAATTTGCTCCAAAAGGAGCAAAGTCTTTCCTTTAGGTGTTGTCCCTTACAGAGAAGGAAGTAAAAATGCAGTGTCGTTATTTCGTCTTTTCGTCTTTTCGCGTGGCGTTATTTCGTCTTTTCGTCTTTTCGCATGGCGTCTTTTCGTCTTTTCGCGTGGCGTCTTTTCGCGGCGAAAAGACGAAATAACGCCACGCGAAAAGACGAAAAGACGAAACAACGCCACCATAGGGAACTTAATGCTTCAATATGGCGGAAACTACCGATAACGACTTACGGGTTTATCCGAGAGCTTACCTGTTCAAATAATGTCGAGTGTTATATGCAATTACATAGAAATATAATATAAAATGTGAAATTAAATACATATATGATACTACGACAATTTTTTATAAGTTATGATCATAAACTTCAGTCTTTGTCCGTTAATATGGTATAAAAATATACAAATTAACTTCATGTTTTGATACTTCCATCGGCTTTTGAAGTTTGAAGCTTCAGTCACATGAAATTATATAAGAATAATGTCGAAAATGCCTTAGAAGCTATGTTCAGCCTAAAATTTGAAAATGATCGGATTTTCTATAAAACTTTTATAAGTTATCACCACTGAGAGATTTTTATAAGGTTTACATTGATGTAATTCATTATAAAATAAGTATACTATAAGTTTCTTCCATCGATCTCTAAACATACAGAAAATCGCGTTTCGAAACAACCTCGCTCAGAATAGTTTCAAATAGTTTAAGTCCAAATCCGCCTATATTGCTCAAAGGCTTAACACTTCATTTCTTGGTATTCGTGTTTTGTTTATGTATTTATATATGTGCTTTTATGGTCTAACTAAGAAAGGAAGAATATTCATATTGTCTTATTACGAAAGAAAGAAGGAAAGAAAGAATAAACGAATGAACACAAGAAAGGAAAAAAGAGAAAGAAGTCACGTAACTTCTACACGTGACCATCAAAAATGAACAGACAGTTAATCGACTACTTGTAGTTTTAAAAATCCCTTTATAAGCTAAAAAAAAAAAAAAAAAAAAAAAAAAAAAAAAAAAAACTTTGCAAACCAATTTAATGTTCGATCAGTCTATTAATTGTTATCATAATTGCTAATGTTTGTTCTAACATTTTTGATTGAAATTTATTTGAGTGTGGTGGGGCGTTTTTATCAAAGAACCCGAAATATGTTTTGCGTATCCCAGGGTAGAATCTTAGAATCCATAGAATTATATTTTTGACTGGCAGATTTGCTCATTCATAATCAGGAGACACGAAGATACATACACTGTATTGCTCTCTTAAGATATTACTGTCGAAAAAAAAATAATGTAAGAAACTAAATCATGGTGAAGATTTTCGCGTATCCGTAGTAGTGTAAGGATTAATCGCTATGGGAAAAAATACTATGAAACGTTTTTCTTGCAAGGCTATAAATTAACTTTATTAGTAATATTTCTGTTCATGATGCAAGTTTGTCACTTTAATTTTATGACTACTGTTTTAGTAAAGCTAGCAAGGAATATTGAAAGACATTTTTGTGATTTTTTTTTTGTATTTTTGCTATTATATGAGTACTTACGATAATAAACCTGTGCACCTGCGGACACTTATCAGCCTCTGATATGTGCAAACTGATAAGACTGAACAATGTCTGATCAGTTTGCGCAAGCTGATCGGCATTTGTTGACAATATACAGTACAAGTAACATACTTATAATTACACGAGGATTAATCGATTATCGATCATAAAATCCGATATTACAGTAAAGCCAGAGAAAAACTTGACATAAAGTGCAACTGATGTGCACTAGCCCAGAGAGAGGTGTGCACATGACTTTGAGTAAGCTCAGAGACACAGGTGCACTCGACTTTGCGACCCAAGTGCACTAGACAAATTTCCAACTCAGCAATCACCTGTGAATTCAATGTGCACATTCATGTTCACTATGTTTACTATAAACCTACTCTAAAAAGTTCTTAGTTCAACATTGTAAGACACCATTTATTCTTGATTTTTCTATTTTACTTTCTTTTTATTTATCTATTTCATTCTGTCTTTTTATTCAACCAAACATATCAAATTTGATCTTTTTATGTCATTTGAAGTCTGTAATCACCGTCTATTTATTAATGAATACCAATCAATTAAAATAGTGGTAAAAGGTGGGGATAATTACATTAAACAGAACATTCTATCAAAGTAATTTAAAGGTTTTCTAATACCCCTTTCTTTAATTGGTCAATAGTTTTTCCTAGTGACAAAATTATGAGTAGGTGGAGTGAGAAGTGCCAAAATATTTAAATGTATATAATGCGTTATTCCCAACAAACTTCTTTAATGCTTTTGTTGTTATAAGACAATTATAGAAGATGACAGCCAGGCAGAAGTAACTTTCAGGTAATTATTTATCTAATTGTTACCTTATTTATTGCAGAGCACCTCGTTTAGTAATGCTCATTTAAATATGTTTATTTTAGTATATCGATGTTTTGGAAGAGCTTGCTTAACGCTGTGTATTTAATTACTTATATTTCAGTTTATTTATTTACATAACGTTACACAATAATAAATTTGGCTAACTAACTCTATCACTATTTCTGAAGTAATTACAGAAATTTGTGGACATATATATATATAATTTTATATCATTACAACTCTATAATTACTGATTATCTATCTGACAAAACCATGACATTCCCTGTCCGCCAAGCGAAGACGCATTTCAGCCTGGGAATCTGTCGAGTCTGATCAGTCTCTGTTTTCCTCATGCAGTCAGAGAAGATTCTGATCAGCCTCGGTGGATGCCTAGGCCGATCTGAGTCCTGTTGGATCTGTCGCGCAGCGGCTCGAATGAGATGGATTTGAATAAGGCATCTGTCAATACATGTATCCTTGGGCAAGAAGATTCCTTGTTTGTGTAAATGTTAGATTACTGTGTACTTAAAGGTCTGGATTTTGCTCTTCAAACCCATAATGGAATCTCTTTCAATAAACGGGTAATAAGGATATCGAATGCATCTCTTAATCTCCTCATTATTAGGTTCATAAAATATTTAAGTGCTGAGACCGCTGCCAGCTTCAGGGTTCCCGGTGGTGTATATTCATGAATCAATCCAGTAAAACCTTGAAAAAATGGAGATCAGAACCATATATTTTGAAAAAAAAAAACATAAAAAGGAGAAAATGCAAATAAAATAAAATAGATAGAAAAATAGAAATGAACTGAAAAAGGAAAGTTAGAAGAAAGAAATTTTGATATATATATATGTATTAATATTTTCTTGTATATCACTTACAAATCGTACTTACTTTACTTTTTACCATTTTACATATTTCGCCATTATAATTTTCAATTTTAATATTATTAACTTTTTAATTCATTATTTTATTTTATTTTATTTTATTTTATTTTATTTTATTCTATTTATTGATTTAGTAGTTGAAATATTCTGCAATTTAATAAATTTTGAATTTTCAAATAAAGAAAGACAATGCAATTTGTAAAGATAAATTTTTTGTTTCAAGGCTCGCTGCACAGATCTCCTAGACTACAATTAGATTGTGAAACATATGTTTTGAAAATCATTGATAATCAGTTTGAGGAAATAAGTTTAGTGATTAAAGCAAGGTATCTGTTATTGATTTCCCTCAACTAGTCCACATAAAGACATAAGGTATAAAAAAATAATACAAATGAAAAAAAATCTACAAAGAAATCTTAATTCTTTGTATCACATGTAGTCACTGTGGAAAGGAAATATTCCTGTTGCATTATATGTCGTAATGGGTTGCAAATTGTGTAGACTCTGACCAGGCTGCAGACACATTTGAGCCGCGACATGAGAAAACCAACAATGTGGTTGTGCGCCCAGCGCAGACTCAGATCAGCCTGGGCATCCACCCAGTCTTATCAGAGTCTTCGTTTAGCGTTTAATGGGTAGCTATGGGTCTAAGCTACCTTCATGCGGACAGCGAAGACTCTGCTCAGACTTGGCCGATCTGAGTCTGCGCTGGCCGCAGAACCACATTGTTGGTTTTCTCAAGTCGCGGCTCATTTCTAGTTTCTTGATGAATTGACCCCACTTGAGAAATGGGTAAAAATTGAAAATGGCAGAGTTGCTATTCCTTTGGTTGGTTGGTTGATTTGATGCTTAACGTCCACGGTAAACAACTAAGGTCATGTCGGGACGGTCAGTTAACCTAACCACACTATTCCTGGGCAGGCTTAGACCTCCTAAGCGGTTAACCAGTACTAAGTGCACATACTTTCGCCAGTAACTGACAACTGCCCTTCTTGAATCAGCGGAAGGAGAAACGAAAGTATGTGGCCAGACCGGGATTCGAACCCAGGACCTCTGAATTACGAGTCAGGTGCCCTACCGATTGCGCTACCCGGCCCGGCTATTCCTGAAAGTGTACCCATGTATTCCGTATTGCGTGAAAGTTTAACTTTTACACAGATCTCTGATGCAAAATCCATATGATCACCACTTCAAACTGTATTCAAAGCCGTCGCGGCTGCTCCGGACCGGCCATGGACCACTGTTTTGACAAGCATAATATAAATCTTACTCCCCCCCAACCCCCCCCCCCTCTTTTTTTCCATTTGTGTTCTCTTTCCCTCATTTTTTTAAATCTTATCTAAGAGTGTTCGGAAAACACCAACCCTTTTTCATACTTGTTATCAGCTATTGTTAAGCCTGAGGGTGTGAAGCGAAGTGTCGGCACACTTCATATACAAACATTGCGATCGTGAAACAGATACCTGAATTAACTTACTAAAGAATTTGCTTGATGAGAGAATTTAGAGACACTTCAACTATTTGCAGGGGTAGACATAGTTGTTTTGCAGTGCTTCAGATAAGAAGGGGTAGTGTGGTGATTTACAGATAATCTATCACATTTCTCCATAGAAAAATAAGTTGTAAGCCCTCATTAGAATCGATTCACCGAGACGGTTCTAATAAGGGGTTGCAGTCTGGAACTCTGTATTTGTGATGCTTTTTCGAAATTTTGCAGAAGTAAATTGTCGTCTGCCTTTTCGGTGCTTAGAGGGTTTATAAACTAAAGGAGGATTTTGCCTACTTTTGGTGATCAGATACACTTTCAGAGGAAGCAACTCTTATCATTTTCATTTTGTTTCAGTGGACATGTAGGGTTCAACCCCAGAAAGAATTGAAGTGAGCCCCTATGATCAAATTCTTTCCTATATGAGTTTATTTTGTCTAGGAAAGCAGACAAGAAAGTCACAAAAGTCGTTCCCCCTTTTGAAAAAAATGCGGAAAAAAAAACGTAATAAAAATTGCAGGAAAACATGATAAACTAGTAAACTGTCTTTAGCCTTGCAGACAATGCATCTCATATTTTGAAGAACGAAAAACAGCGTAATTTGCAAATAGCGTAGATCCTGATGAGGCGACTCATAATAAGCCTACACTGTTTGCCCTCTAGTCTTTGAATTCTTATCCATTTCTTTAACATAGCGCGAACAAACGAAAATAGCTGAATTTGCAAATAGTGTAGTTCCTGATGAGGCGGCTCATATTGGGCAGCCTTATTTAGATCTGCACTGTTTGCCCTCTAGTGTTTGAATTCTTATCCATTTCTGTAACATCTAAAGCGCGAAACAAAAAATGAAAATTGCTGAATTTGCAGATAATGTAGATCCTCATGTGGCGGCTCATCATCAATTGAATGAGCAGCCTCATCTACTTCTCTCTAGTCTGTGAATTCTTATCCATTTTTTTAAACATCTAGAGCGCTAAAGAACGAAAACCGCGGAATTTGCAAATAGCGTAGATCCAGATAATGCGGCTCAAAATAAGCAGCATCATCAAATATACACTGTTTGCCCTCTAGTCTTTGAATTCTTATCCAAGCATTTCAATTCTGCGCTGGGCAAACAACCACATTGTTGGTTTTGTCGTGTCGCGGCTAATTTATTTCTGACTTTGTTTACTTAAGACACCGCAGAAGTGTGAATACATGTATCTACTCAGTTTTAGAGTTTATTATTAAAACAACAGTACAATAAACTAAGATTCAAAAGGGTAATGCAAGTGGATTTAAGAACAAACAAACAGATTTACCTTTGAATATGCTTGATCCACAACTAATTGTGTTAGATTTGTCATGATTCAAGATCAAATAAAAGAATAAAATAAAGTTGATAGTTTAATACCTTACAATATGTCTTTTCTGATACTTAAAATAGATTATTATAATACTTTAATTGTCTTCTATGATATTTAGAATAAAATATGTGATATGAATCATTTTAATTGCTTTCTCAAAAACTGAAAGAAAGAATTAAAGACAGAAAAAATACACAAATTAAGATAATTTTCACTTTTGCAAATAAAAGTAAAACAAAAAAAAAAAGAAAAAAGAAAGACATCAGAAATTAAAGCAAAAACAAATTTAAAATTCTTATATTTTCTTTAAAAATAAAGTTGATAGTTTAATAGCTTACAACACATGGCTTCTCTTTACTTGAAATAGATTATTACAATATCTTATTTTTTTTTTGTTATATTAAGAATAAATTAACATATGTGTATTATTTTAATTGTCTTCTAAAAATACTCAAAGAAAGAATTAAAGACAGAAAAAAAGACAAAAAATACACAAACTAAGATAATTTTCACTTTTGCAAATAAAAGAAAAAAAAAAAAAAAAGAAAGACATCAGAAAATTAAAACCAATACAAATTTAAAATTGTTATATTTTCTTTACTCTTGCAATACAAATTAAAAAAAAAGAAGATGATCTGGGTAGTGCACAAACTGTATGTCCATTCCATGATCTGGGTAGTGCACAAACTGTATGTCCATTCCATGACTGGCTAATCATAAAAGTAGGTGTAAAGGTTCAATCTGAACTCTGAACTTCAGGTGCACTACGGTTTGAGAATGGGGTGCAACTCAATGCTCAAAGCTAGCTCAGGTGTAGTGCAACTCATGTGCAACTGGGTTGCACAAGGGTGTCAAGTCTTTCTCTGGCTTTACTGTACCTCTAAACTGTTTTCGTAATTGTCAAACCGTTAAAGTTTGTTAAAGTCATCATGACTTGAACAAAAATAAATGCAAAAAATATAAAGCTGCAATAGTCAATTTATGGAATTAATTATGTATGCAAACTGACTCAGACCAACTTATGCACTTGCAAAACACTGGTCTGAGTTAAAAATCAGTTAATAATTTGTCAATTTTAGTTGAATATGAGTTTGTACATAACCTTCCCCGTGTTTCTGCACAAACCAAACTGATCCGAATATCTGTTCAAAATATTTTGAACATTTGTTATCAAATCAGACTGTGACTGTGCGAAAACCATTTAAAATTATCATGTGGTAATTAAATTGAGATAGAGTTAAATGCAGTAAGAAATACGGAAACAACAGTTGAAAGCTGCAAGGCACTGGTCAGTGTTCCGCCCATGGACAGGTCACTTTCTTTTCTGCTCAATGTTCAAAAGTTTCCTCATATGAGCCGCAATACAATAAGACGAACTAATTGGAATGTGCGCCCAGCGAAGACGCAGATCAGCCTGGACAGCCACCCGGTCTGAGCAGAGTCTGAACTTGCGTTTAAAGGGTAGCTAAGACTCTAAGCTACCTCCATGCCGATAGCGAAGCCTGTGATCGGATCAGGCGGATGCCCAGGCTGATCTAAGACTTCGCTGGGCGTACGTGCACCTTTGCCGCGGCTCATTTAATTGTTTGCTAAAGACATCAACTGAGTAGTCGCTGTCGGTCGGAAGGTGTGAAAATACAGTTGGTCACACGTCTTGTCAAAACAGTGCAATTTCAAAATTAACACCTGCTAACGGCAATGAAGGTCAGAAATGGATATTTAATCCGAACGTCATTCTTGTGATTATTTTTGTATGAAACAGTAATTTCAGTCGCGTCGCAACAAAATCAACGCATTGCCATAGCGCCCTGTCAAGACTCAGATCAGCCTTGGCAGCCGCCCAGACTAATCAGAATCTTCGCTGTGCGCTTACAGGACAGGCAATGGTTTAAGCTACCTTTATGCGGACAGCGAAGACCCAGATCAGATGGGCGAACGCACACGCTATTCTGAGTGTTCGCAGGGCGCACATGCCAATTTGTTTTTGTCGTGGTATGGCTCATAAGTTTATTTACTTTTAATCGCAGAAAAACAGAGAAAGTCAGACTAATCTTAAATTTCTATCTTATTGTTTTAAATAGCGCAGCTTAGTTACATGCCGAAAGACACAGTTTACATAAAACTTTTAAACAGTTTTGTCAAAACAGAAAATCAAGAGAAAACGTTATCGTTTTTGTTGAGTAGTGTTTTAACGTCCCAGTAAAAAAATTTAGTCGTCGAGATGTTGCCTCTGAATTTGTGGGACTGCAAGTATTGCTCGGCCTGCGATAAATGACATCCAGGACTAGCAGCTCTGTCGCAGAAGCACCAGGCAGCCAGTCTATTTCGCGAGCCCCGATGGGCGGGGTAAAAGGGAAAAAAAAAAAGAAATGAGAAAAACTATGTGGGTGGATGGGTATCTGTATCAGGCTTAATCTTTCCATAAAGATGAGACCGTCAAAGGGATAGAAATATCATAATTTCATTATTATAAGTAACTTTATGTTTTTGTTGTCAGAAACTAAAACAAACCGCTGTCAAAAACTGACCAATAATCAGAATTATTTCTCGCCAATTCTTGCGAAATTTGACCTAAATATCAGAGAGAGGGGAAAAGACGAGACTTATTAAAACGAGAAGGAGCAACTGAAAAAGTAAATTGATTTGATCTGAGAAAAAGAAAACGAAAATCCACATTGTTAAAAATTAAAAATGTTTCCATCCAGCGCATTCGTATTGTTAACACAGTGATGACAAAACCGGCTTCAGAGAAGTTCAACACCTGTCCTGGGATATGGACATCGATATGACATTCCAAATATCGATTAATGTCTATCGCTCCCCGGGTCTAAGGGAGATAACTGCATTCACATTAATACTCTCTCCAGGTAACAGGTAACCGATTACACTACTCAGCCCGAATTGAAGACATAAGCTCCAGTTGGCGAAAAGACGCAAAGACGAAATAACGCCATGCGAAAAGACGAAATGACGCCAAGCGAAAAGACGAAAAGACGCCACGCGAAAAGACGACAAAGTAAGAGTTTCAAATGGCGTCTTTTCGCATGGCGTTTTTTCGTCTTTCGCGCTGAAATTTCGTCTTTTCGCGTGGCGGGTTTCGTCTTTTCGTCTTTTCGCATGGCGTTTTTTCGTCTTTTCGTCTTTTCGCATGGCGTTTTTTCGTCTTTTCGTCTTTTCGCATGGCGTCTTTTCGTCTTTTCGCCTGGCGTCTTTTCGCGGCGACAAGACGAAATGGCACAAACCAGCCACCATAAATTTCGCATTACTGGTAAATATAACTCCTAGGTATTTGTACTGATTGACATATTCTATATCATCTGTGCCTATAACAAATTTGAATTTATCTTAAAGCACACGTCCTGTTTTTGAAAATGCTGAGCTGAGTCTGCGCTGGGCGCACAACCATTTTGTTGTTTTTCTCGTGTCGCGACTCATATGCTCCCTACGTTCAAGAAAATGTTCCAGCTCGTCTTAACATAGAACATAGCACATAGGCACTGACATGAATAAAGGCACAACACACATCGAATTGATTCCATAAGGATTTTGTTCTTGTTGTTGTGTTGTTGTTTAAACGTCCACGGTAAACAGCTATGGTCATGTCGGGACGGTTAGTTAACCTATCCACACTATTTTGGAACAGGTTAAGACCTCCTCAGCGGTTAATCAGTACTAAGTGCACACATTTTCGCCAGTACCCGACAACTGCCCGGAAGGAGAAGAATCATTCTCCATGAAAGTATGTCGCCGGACCAGGTATCGAACCCCGGACCGCTGGCTTTTTAGTAAGACTCGTTACCGACTGCTCTACGCGGCCTGGCTGATTCCATAAAGAATTTCAGTACAGAATCTCAAAATAACAGAAACAAGGGTTCACCGTTGCTATAGGAGTATCCAAACGAGCTGTTTATGGTCGTTGTATTTGGCCAAATACAACTGCCATAAAGACCTCGTGAGGATAGAATTATGGGTATTATCCAGTATTAAATAAAGATGGCGGACAAAACTTAAACGAATAGCTCCCGAACATACCCAAATGAAATTTTCCCAACTTCACGCTTTCAATGCGACATATTGGCGCGGAGAATGCCGACTATTTGCGATTAATAAAATCTATGATGGGGTTGAGGCCGAGAGAAGAAAATCTCAGGCTAGTTTTCAGATTATTTAGTCTTATGCGAGGCTTGCCGAGCATAAGACTGAAATAATCTGAAAACGAGCCTGAGATTTCCACGTCGAGGCCTCAACCCCATCATTGATTATTTTTCTCACCCATTTTATTTTATAAAACAGAATATCCATTGACTACCGTAACTTCTTGTTGAATTTCAAACTAATATTCTATTAATAGTTCTGACATGTGTGTTGATTTCGCCTTGTGCATGCATATTTCATGACTGGTACCTAATCAGAAATCTACAGTGACACCTCATGCACATCACTGGCTGTCAATTTCATTTTGCATGCAATTTACCTGCAAGTGGATTTGTTGAATTTGAGTGTGTAATTAATTGGGCTGTACTATTTAGCAATGACTGGCATTTTGAGACAGCTTTCAGAGCCTAGACTGAGATAGCAGGCCGAAATATAAAAATCCCAGACACCTCTAGAAGGGATATTCTTGTCCAGTGGGTGATAAAATGCTATATTAGTGTTCTAAGAATTAAAATAGTGTTTTTGCATCAGTCTTAAAATAGCACACAGACCCGAATTTAACCCATCTATGCCCGGTAGACTCTTATGTCCTTTAAAATTGGACAAGTCCATTTGTGAATTAAGCGGTGTCTAGATTAGCTTATTTGGATCGAATTTATTTTATTTTAAGAGGTATCCATTTGTCTCATACAAACAGTGTAAACCCTGATCAGACGCCGCTTGTTGCGGCGTCTGATCTGGGTCTGCACTGATTGCCAAAGTCTTTTTTATGGGATAAATGAAATCATGCGTGTTCTGCATTGATAGCAAATCACCACAGACCTTGTCCCCGCAACTTTTGCCACATCTTTTATCAGATTGACTTGAAATTGTGCAGAATGTTTCATCATGATCTGAAGATGTGCATGTGATTTTGGAATTTCAATTGCCCAATATTTTACAAAGTTATGGCCCTTTGTCGTTTTTGGCAATTTTCCAATTTTTGAACCGTTTGACGGAGAGAGCTGAAATTTAGTATGCTATTAGCATTTGGTAAATTGAGTATTCTGATCATTGTTAGGATATGCTAAATTTATTAGTGACAGAGTTATTCCCGTTTCATAGATAATAGACATTCACTTAAAGGTAAATGGATAACTCAAGAACTATTCATATTAATGGGCTGAATCTTCATAAATGCAATGTTCTTTTTTCATCAGATTCATATTAGGAGGATTATGGCCCTTGTTATTTTGTTATTGGGTATATGGTCTTGATGTTTAGGCATTCTGTAAGGGCCTAAAGTTTCAGTAACCTGATTTTACACACATACGCCCAGTCCTGAACATAAGTATTTTGTAACCTCATAGAGGCCCAGGAATTGGGTATATGTCTTTGCTTATGCTTCAATTATTATTTCCTTACCAGATTCTGTTGTACACATATTTTCTGGTTTTGGCCATACAGTTACTCTGAAACGGAATAAAGGGCTGCAGTTTGTGACACATTTCAAACGTCGGGTGACACTTGGCCGATGGCCTTTTATTCAATCTAAGGTGAAGGTGTTTGTACACTGAAATGATTTTACGCCATTTTTCCCAAAAGTATTCTTTTACTTCCTGTTTACTTCCGCTGGAACAATGGGTCTGCTCTGAAAAGAAAACAATCAGCTCCAAAAACTGAAAATAATTTCCAGTAAGAGTTGACTCCCATTGAAAAGGAAGGCAAAAATATAAATGGTAGAGTTACTTCCCTGAAGGTGTATCTTTTATTGACATGGAAAAATGGTGGTTTTACGTCAAAAAGTTTACAAGGGCACCCATATCATGATACCGTGACAGCTTGAAAACAACTAAAACAAAAACAACAATAAATAAATAAAAGGTTTGGGATGTGTAACTATAACTACAACTTAAGGTAGACGAATACTGAATAGAAATATTGGCGGGGCATTCAAACCAGTATACCGTCTAAATAACCCAAAGAGCTATAAAACATTTGGATAAGAAAAAAAAAAACAATTTTCACCGTTTTTTTCCTAAAAAACAATATTTTGTATTTCTACATACACATTTTCCATTAAAATTCATATCTCTAGCACATGAATGCACTTTCATTTCAGCAAACCATATAATCTGTAATATAGGATATTTGAAACAAACTGATAACAAAAAATTGCAGTTTTCTTGTTAATAAGTATATTTTTACATGCTTTGAAAAATTGCAAGAAAATTGAATTTCATGAAAAACGTCATGAAAAATATATTCAATCGATGGGGCATGCTTATGCATATTATTCTAGTAAAACTTACATCGTATGTTAAAGAATAAAACAAAAAAAAAACATTTCACCGTTTCGTTTCCTAGAAAAACAATGTTTGAGTTCAAAATGTCCCCAAAACAGACTGCCCAAATTCTACACCTGCTGCAAGCACAGCCGGTCCTTGCCCTCTTCTTTATTTTCCTGTTATTCGGTTCTATCATAGAGTAATGTCGACAAAAATGCGCAGATGGAATGGAAACTGTGAAGATCTTGATCATTCTGGTTCCTAAGGAACAGTCTGATCTCGGTTTCCACTGTTTGTACAGACCTATGTGCCCGAAAACTTAGGATCTTTACGGTAGACATTGTTAGTGTGTATTATAACAGTATATATACTCAACAGTTAATCGATTTGATGATGAACAATAACTCTGTTTTGTTTTTTAAACAAGTAAGAACAGAGTTCTTGCGTATTCGTCCACCTTAAAAACAAATAAAAAAATAAATAAATAAATATAAAGTTTTTGGATGTTTTTCATGCCATCCTGCTGCTTACATACATATACTATTGCAATACGTGTGCAACTTTTATAAGACAATGCAATCTATTTGTTACGGAAGAGTATTATTTGTTCTTCGTATCATTTTAACAGCTGCTAATCATTGATTTAGTACCTTATGACAGTCTAATAAAATTTCACTCTTTCCTATGAAAGCGGAGCGGGAAGGCTGGTAACCAGCTGATTTGGCGGACGGTACGTGAGTTTGAAGGAAAGTGGACTAACAGAATACCTATCAGTTACCATGTTTTACCTGCATCATATGCAAAACTGATTGGATGACCCTCTTATTATGTTACCAAAAGCCGTGGGCTATTCTATGACCGGGATGAGGTTATTGCAATTACACCATTCAAAGCGGTTGTCCAACAGCAGGCACACAAGGTTTGAATCAACATAGAACCAAATATTTGTTATTGCAATATGTATGTTCATGCAATTTATAGTTAATTCTATACCATGAAAATGGTCCATAATAGGCTAATAAATATCTCTATCTCTCTCTGATCTTGAATCATCATTCTTTCAATGTTCTTTTAACGTTGTGTGCCCACTGGGTCCGTTTCCAAATTTCTAAGAGACTTTTAGGCAGAGAGGATTGGTAAATTCCCATCTCTTCATTCCCACTTTGAAATTAAAAAGACAAAACTTCAACAAATGGTTCAGCAAAATATAACGCTGCTGTTCGAGTGCCACAATATAAAGTACAAAAGTTTCAGTTCTCACAAAACTCCTGAAAGTAGACAAACCGAATTTCGCAGTTTTCTGATACTTCCACTAGTTATACCCCCGGTATACGAAGTATATAGGGGGTTTATAGTTTTATGTGTGTGAGGTGTGTGTGTGTGTGTGTGTGTGTGTGTGTGTGTGTGTGTGTGTGTGTTAACATTTATATAGGGGGTTTATAGTTTTTGGTTTTTCCGTTTATGTGTGTGATGTGTGTGTGTGTGTGTGTGTGTGTGTGTTAACATTTTTTTCTGTCACAGATGTCTCCGGAACCACTACAGCTAGGCTTTTGAAATTTAGTACAAACGTTGGGTATGACTAGTTATACCGTGTAAGAGAGAATCAGCCTCCTGCTGCTTATCATTCCCTTTATTTGTCCATTTTTTTCTTTCTCTCAAATTAATTTTCTGTCAAAGATATCTCAAAAACTTCTATAGTAAGAGTATCTCGTTGGTTATGACTAGTTGTACCGTGTAAGAGAGAATCAGCCTGCTTCAGGTTATCATTCCCTTTAGTTGTTCAGTTTTTCTTTCTTTCCAATTTTTCTCCAATTAAATTTTTGTCAAAGATTTTGCAGGAACCATTACAGCTAGGATTTTGAAATTTGGTACAAACGTTAACTATTACTTGTTGCACTGTGTAAGATAGAATCAGCTTTCTGCTGCTTATCATTCCCATTATTTGTCCATTTTTTTCTCTCTCTCTCCAATTAAAATTCTGAAAAAGATTTCTCAAAAATCACTACAGAAAGGGTATTTGAAATTTGGTAGAAACGTTGGGTATGACTAGTTGTACCATGTAAGAGAGAATCAGCCTGCTCCAGCTTATCATACCCTTTTTTGTCCAGTTTTTCTTTCTCTCAAATTTCTCGCCAATTAAATTTCTGTCTAAGATTTCTCAGGAATCACTACTGCTAGAATTTTGTGATTTGGTACAAACCTTTGGTATGACTAGTTATACTATATAAGAGAGAATCAGGTTGCTCCTGCTTATTATTCCCTTTGTTCTTTTTTTCTTTCTCTCCAATTAAATTTCTGTTAGAGCTTTCTCAGGAATTGCTACTGTAAGGGTATTTGAAATTTGGTACAAACCTTGGTAATGTGTAGTTGTATTATATTTGAAAATATCAGCCTCTTCCTGCTTAGCATTCCCTTTGTTTGTCCATTTTTTCTTTCTATTCAATAATTTAAAACATTTTTTACTGTCACATATTTCTCAGGATTTTGAAATTTTGTACAAATATTTGGTATAACTAGTACAGTGTTAGAGAACTGCAGCCTCATTCTGCTTATTGTTCCCTTTGTTTGTCCATTTTTTTCTTTCTCTCCAATTATTTTTTGTCAAAGACTTCTCAGGAGCCACTATACATAAGTTTTTGAAAGTTGTTACAAATGTTGGGTATGACAAGTTTTATTATATGTGACAGTGTCTGGCATTTTGAGCCTTATGGAGCGAAAATTCGGAAATTTTGTTTTTAACACTTTTATATTTATTAGTGCTTCCAGAATATATTTTGAGAAGCACAGAGAAATAGCGCTAAGGATTACTGCAAAAGCAAACGAAATTCACACCCACCCGATTTTGTGTTTACGTTTCACTGATTGGATACTGTCAGAGAGTAGCTTTTCCCCCCTAGTAGTTTTCCCCCCCGGAAAAATGACTATGATTTTTCAATAGTAGAATTTCCCACCTGAAAAATGGCTATATAGAAGAATTTCCCCCCGGAAAAATGACTATATAGCCAATTTTCCTCGGGGAAAATCTACTATACATGTTTTTGCATAGCCGTTTTTCCCCCTCTATAGTGGATTTTCCCCCTGGTAATATGTGATAATATGATTGCAGGGAAACACGCTATACATAGTGGAATTTGCTCCCTCTCAATCCTAATAGGAGTTTCATAACTGAAACAGAAATACGAGTATCTGTCTGTAAAATATCGATGGATAACACATGCTAAAACCCCATGTATGTGTCCATCCGTCTGTCTTATCTTAAATTTGAGGAAAACAGGTAGGCATTTGCTTTTCCATGTTAGCCAAAAACGGCTATGAGTGTACGTGGTTGTGTGCATAAATTTGCATGATTTTGTGTTTGTACAAGTGTTCATCTGTGCGCGCAGCGGAGTGCCTGGACTAGTGTTCGCTTTTCATGCAGGAGTCGTGGGCTCGACTCCCATCGGGACACACGTCCGTTTTTTTATTTTCAATATAATAAACTCCCTACTGAATCAAACATGACTGGACAAAGCACCCGTTCGTACATCTTCCTGTAAGCTTGCATGCGTATGTGTACGTGTATAAAGATCTGCGATGGGAAGAAATCACGCCCTGCTCGTTCCTTAGATTAGTAATTATTGATTATTATAGAAATATGGTTGCTAAATTTGCATATTGATTTTTTTAATAAACCACGTTTATTACCTCCCTTGAAGAACTGATACATGTCTGATGCGATTAATTCCTTAAAATGTCTCTGTTCCATTCCGTTCCGTTTCGTTCCGTTCCGCAAAACACCAACAGCCATACCAAATTCACTAATAGCCAATTTCCTGGTGGGGGAAAAAGGACTATGGGGAAAAAGTGGCTCTATGAGGTCCGGACAATCCACTATATAGCCGATCTTCCTATAGCCATTTTTCCGGGGGGAAAGGGGGAAAAACCACTCTCTGACACCTACAACTTACATACAAGCTGGGTAAACCTTTTTAACTCTGATTCGTGACATCTCTTTTCAAAGATCTATAATGCGAACATTCTTAAAGGAGTGTAGATGAAGAAAATTAAACACGCCGATAGAAATTTCAGGTGACGCTTTGAAATTTATTAGTCAGTGCGCGGAAATACAATTTACTTTACGTGCAATTTCTATGACGTCTCTTTCATTTCACGTTATGTGACGTCAACGTCGCACCTCCACAAGGCTCAAAATCGTAGGCACTGTCACATATAAGAGACCATCAACCTCTGCCTGCTTATCATTCCCTTTGTTTGTCCATTTGATCTTTCTCTCCAATTTAATTTCTGTTAAAGATTTCTCAGGAACCATTATAGCAAGGATTTCGAAATTTGGTACAAATATTGGGTGTGACAAGTTTTAAAAATTTTGTAAGAAAATATCAGCCTCCTGCTGCTTATCATTCCCTTTTTTGTCTATTTTTCTTTCTCTCCAGTTAATTTTTTGTCACAGATGTCTCAGGAATCACTACAGCTAGGATTTTGATATTGTGTATGACTAATTGTATCAAGTTAGAGAGTATCAAACTCCTTCTGCTTATCATTCATAAAGTTTTGTATTAAGTGTGTTTCTGTTGGGCGGTGGCGCTGGCCGGGGGTATACGTGAGCCCCTGCTCACATGCCCTAGTTATTTTACTTCAAAGCAAACACTAAGCAACACTGTAAAATTGAGCCGCAACACGACAAAACCAACAATGTGGTTGTGCGCCCAGCGTAGACTCAGATCAGCCTGGGCATCCGCCCAGTCTGATCAGAGTCTTTGCTGTCCGCATGGAGTTAGTTTAGACACTTGGCTACCATTTGAGCACTTAATGAAGAGTCTGGTTAAACTGGGTGGATGCTTAGGCTGATCTAAGTCTGCACTGGGCGCACAACCACATTGTTGGTTTTGTCATGTCGCGGCTCAAATGTGATTCACATGTGTCACTTTATATAGAATCTAACCCTGGATGACTGGAACTATCATTGACTGAAACCAAGCCTGTTCGAGTCATTGAAACATTGGCAAATTATTTGAAGAAACTTGTATTTCTAGCCGGGCCGCGTAGTGCAATCGGTACGACACCTGACTCATAAGTCAGAGGTCCAGGGTTCGATACCCAGTCTGGCCACATACTTTCGTTTCTCCTTGAGCTGATTCAAGAAGGGCAGTTGTCAGTTACTGGCGAAAGTATATGCACTTAGTATTGGTTAACCGCTTAGGAGGTCTAAGCCTGCCCAGGAATAGTGTGGTTACGTTAACTGACCGTCCCGACATGACCATACCTGTTTATCGTGGACGTTAAGCATCAAATCAATCAATGAATCAATCAACCAAACAATCAAAATGTGTATTTCTAATTTCTAAGTGGGAATAAAACTACGGCTTTACAGGACCGTGATTCAGCAAAATGAAGATTGGCTCCTCTGATGCAATGGGGAAAGCCAAGCCTTGGTACACTCCAATCCCTGAAACTGCGTCTATGAAATGTCAAACAAGTACAGCCAAGACCAAAACAATGACAATGACTCCACAGAAAGTTCTATTTCACCTATACTGAAAGAAAAAATAAATGACTTTGACGCCATTTCTGTTTTTAAGATACAGAACCGGAAATGAAATATAGCTAAACAGATTGGCTCTATGACATCATGTTCGGACAACATTTTTAGCGATTGCGTTGTGAGTAGTTTGGATAGGGAAAGTATGCACATAATCTAATTTTGATATCACACCACCTGAACTCTAACATTACTTTGTTTATAAAGCCAAAATATAAAATAGAGCCAGTTAGGGTTTCCTTTTAATTCGCCAGGCATGTTTTGTGCCCGGAAAAAAGTAAACTTAACAGAATATTCGGCAACAGTAGTTCCCTCAGCAGGCACATGACGTCGCAATGACGTTGTACTCTTGTCTATGCGACATCATGACGTCGCATCGATGTCAGTACGACATCAACTTCGTGCTCATGTGTCCGCTTGGTCCTATTATGATAAAATCGAACAAATGTCCATATATTAAATATTTTTGTCCGCGCGATTTAGGTGTGAAATGCTTTCGTGTAAATATGTGAATATTTTTTCTGTCGGTATAGATTCAGATATGTACTTTAGCCGGGCAATTGATAAGAAGTCTGTATCCCTGTCCATATAATCAGGAACTACCTGATATATGCTGAAGATAAGAACCAGACTATTTTTTTTCTTTTTGCGTTGTGGGCGTTTAAACATTGAAAAAGCGACACACAGAAGATTAATATATATTATATATTCAGTCTCGTTTAAAACATTTCAGTAAAATGAGTGCTTATCTATTTGTTGCTTATATTCTGTCTTTGAATGTGTGGTGGTGTACAGGACTGGCATTGTCTGGTAAGTGATTTATGTTCATTTACATTGTAACAAACACATTCATTGCACCTAGGATAAGAAGCTGATGACATGATTGGTCAAGAGGGGATACATGACCCCATTCTCGCCCTCATTCCCTGCAAACACTCCCCACCCACCGAAGCAAATTATATTCATTTCTCTGAATTTAAGATTGCCGCCCCACACAGCTATTCTTTTTTAACCTTTTCGAAACTATATATAACCAATTTAGCCTCTAGTAGCACTTGTAATAGAAGGTTAACACTGGTTTACTGTGCTAGCGGTTCTGAGTTCGATTCCCGCCGCCGGCAGACACTTCACTCTATATAAAAGCGGCATTTTATTGTCAAACAACCTTTCATTATCATCTTACAATTATCTCAATCTAACAGGGGCGTAGCTAGAGGCTATTACATGATACGCACAAGCAGTTTTTAAACTCTCTGAGAAGAAATCAAGGGGTTTAGCCCCTTAAATCTTTCATATTGCCATGTCAGTTGGCAGTTTGTATTGAAATCTTGCCCAATTTACAACATTTCAGAATACAAATACGCTGGTGGGTATTGAAATTTTGTCAATTTGACAAAATTTCAATACGCACCTGCGTATTTGCGTACAGGTAGCTACGCCCTTGTCTAACTAATAACTAAACTACTGCTGAAATGGACGTTAGATGACCTTCAGACATATTTGACTTTTGCCCGAAGATAGCTCTGTCACCGTTAGGTACATGAACTCTGGATGCTTTCTTTTACAGCTGTGAAATCATGTTCGTCCGGAAACCCGTCCGGTGATGTGTGTGGTACTATTGCGGGACTCACATGTCCCTCTAACTATACATGTGTCACAGATCCTATGGTTGCCGACGACGACGGGATATGTTGTCCAAACACAGGTAAAAACGGTGTCTTTAGGTATCTATATTTTGCCACTGGGCACACAAGGTTTAATCAAAAGTGAATCAACAAATAGAAAATACATGCAGATGTATCTTACAAAGATTATACAAAATCAAATATTTATATGCTCATATATCTGACACCTTATGTGATAAAAATACTAAATATTATGCTCAGGTATGTGAGATTTATGTTGCTTTGAATAATTACATGGACAAGTATCATCTAATTTTATACAATAATGATTATTTATGTTTAGACATTTGACACTAATAGGGCAGCAAATACTGAATATATGCTCAGATATCTGAGGGTAAGGCAAGAACCAACTAGTACATGCACATGTATAATACATAGATATTACGTGCTCCGATATCTGACACTAATAGGGCAGCAAATACTGAATATATGCTCAGATATTTGAGCAAGTAGTACATGCACATGTATAATACGAATATTATTACATGCTCCGATACCTGACACTAATAGGGCAGCAAATACTGAATATATGCTCAGATATCTGAGGATAAGACAAAAAACAGCTATTACATGCACATGTATAATACAAATATGATTATATGCTCCGATATCTGACACTAATAGGACAAAAAAAATACTGAATATGTGCTCAGAAATCTGAGACTTAAAATAAAACAAATATTGACTATACGCACAAATGTCTGAGGTAAATAATACAACAAGTATTAACTATATGTTAAGTTGATCACAAAAACAATACAAAAAGTTATTACATGTATTCCCAGATATCGGTGACAATAAAAACTGAGTACACTACGCTTAGTTATCTGAGACAAGTGATACCACAGATATTTATTATATCCTCAGATAACTGAGACAAAAACTACAACCTATATTGACAATACGCTCAGCTACCAGACATGAATAACGAAAAAAAAAAAAAAAAACAGTATGTGTACATGTATGACCGAGCTCAAAAACCAGTACATGTATATGCATCAGAAAAATGTCATGTCAGGCATATTTTTTAAAGTACACGTGAGCCGCGACACGAGAAAACCAACAATGTGGTTGTGTGCCCTTCGCAGACTCAGATCAGCCTGGGCATCCGCCTAGTCGGAGCAGAGTATTCCCTAAATGCTTAAATGGTAGATAAGGGTCTAAGCTACCTTCATGCGGACAGCGAAGACTCTGATCAGACTGGGCGGATGCCCAGGCTGATCTGAGTCTGCGCTGGGAGCACAACCAGCGAAGGCTCAGATTAGACTGCGCATCTTCACAGGCAGGGCTTGAATATTTACATCATGACCTTGTATATTATTTTCATAGAAATGTGAGACGTACTATTGTTTACATCCTGTTTTAGCTGTTGGGTCATGAAGTACGTAAAAGAGCCTTATAACAGGCGTACTCATTGAAAACAGAGTACACGGATCAGTCTTCACAGCCAAGCAGTCTAATCACAGTCTGTTTTTTATTATGGATCAGGAGATGCTATTAGTGCTATAACAGAGATACCTGATTAGACTGTGCAAGCTGTAAGGCATTTCAAGTTTCATTTAGATATATTTATATGAAACTGTTCGTTTTACTATATATAACGCACGTATTAACATGAAATCTTGCATGGTCATTATATTCTCCTGGGCATTATGTTATGGACAAGGGGAGTCAGGTATGATTATTATATTTTGATATATATTTTTATGTTATGCAAGGAACTATTTAATTTTAAGGTGAGGTGGGAGTAATTGACAAAACACATGATTTTATTCATACTTCCTTGTATTGTACATTTTCAGTCCCTCTTTCAGAAAATGTAATAAAAAAGTGGGGTCGCCGATGTCGAATTTAAGATATCTGACCTAGAAAACGTCAATTTTTCCACTTTTTCGACCCGACGTTATAATGGCGTTCTATGGAAAATGCACTTTTTTGCTCGTACCTCTTGGATAAAAACCTTCATTCTGAGAAAACAAAACATATTTTTTTTCTTCAAAAACTAACACAGTATGACCCAATGATAGAAGTTCACATTAAAGCAATAAAAGTAGAAGGTCGCCGACTTAACTTTCGAGTTAAAGTGCATTAAATGCCCGGCCTGTCGTCTCTTTAGACTGAAATGTTGACGTTGCGCATGGTGACGTTAACGTTACTTAACTTTTCGCGCCACATATCAATTATCGCTTTTTGTAGGCTACCGGCAAAATTTGTCTGGAACTTTCATCACTCATGATTGCCATTGTCTGGAAAGTGCAGGATGAAGGCAGATGTAATACGTTTCTCTAAATCTCTGCATAATCCGTCTTAACTAAGTATTTTTAATTTAAAAAAAATCGAAAGCATTGCCATTATGCCCTCCCATACAGTTGACGGGCACCCGAGACAGTTGACGGGCACCCGAGTTGGGGCGGGCTTCCACGTGTTATGACATTTGAACAATTCCCTTGTCCACTTGGCTTTTGTACAGTGTAGCGAGTCAATTTCAGTTCCTGGCCCGACCCAAGAAAGGGCCTATAATATTATAATATTTTGCACGGTAACCTAGCGGTCCAACGACTGGACTTCGTCGACTCTCTCTCTCTCTCTCTCTCTCTCTCTCTCTCTCTCTGTAAAAATGATAGGCAGCTTTGATTCACTTTGGCGTCCAGGAGATACTTTGATATACACTTGAAACAGAAATAAGAAATGAAAAACAGAAAAGTGAAAGAAAGACAAGGAAAAAGAAAACGCCCCATTGTTTTTAGCTTATTGACAGAACAGATGTTGAATTATCGTATCAACGTCGATAAAAGATTCTGACGACATTGCGTCGACGTTGATAAGGCTGCCTGGCGGGGTGTTCAAATGCTAGGGACAGTCTAAGATTTTTTTATATAACTGAAATTTGGCATAGCTTTTGCTGATTAGTATTTAAAGTGTGGGTGGTATGATAACGACTGTCTATGGCTGCTACCATGTTAACTGCTAAGTACGTGGTGGAAGTGTAGACAGTGATCTGACTATTCATTGTACGACTCTGGATTCAATTTCACGTGGCTTTGTTATTGCAACTCAACAGCTGCGAACTCCATCTAACAAACTAATGAGGAGCTGTCAGAGAACAGCTTTCTCCCTACGGAAAACTAGCTATTTTTTTTTTCAGTTTCTTCTCTACGGCACTTTCTAACTCAAAAGCTGCGAACTCCGTCTCACAAACTGTTAAGAAACTGTCAAATATCCCACAAGTAGTCTTCCGCACGGAAAACTAACTATCTTTTTCAGTTTCTCCTCTACGGCACTTTCTACTTCCTTTAGATTTCGCCCAGCGCTCAGCCTCCTTGCATTTTGTGAGCAGACCATGAAGTGATCACAGAAGCGGCTAACGTTGACGCCATCTTGTTTTTATCAAATGGAACGTTCGACGTCATTGCGTAACGTAGTGACGGAAACTGCCGCACGGCGGCGCTGAATTACTCCCACCTCACCTTAAGGTCTCGTCACATCGGCTCATTAGGTCAACAAGGAAGGATAGTGGTACTATCCATCATCATAAGCATTTCTTTGCAGAAGAATTTCTATAATTTCAGTCGAACAAGGAAAGAGGGGTGGGTGAGTGCGCGCGTGTGTGTGTGTGTGTGGGGGGGGGGGGCACTGCGTGTGTGTGGAGCGCGGGTAGGGGCGGGGGGGAGGAGGAGGACTGTGACCACTTGCTATAAATCAGTGATGTTGGGCCGAGCTCTTCCCTTTCGCAACAAGTCATCATTCTCTCCAGCGGTCTTGTACATTGATTTAATGGTCGCTTACAGACACTCATACCTGTAAAAAGACCAATAAAAAAAAAAAACCGTTACATACATTTACGTTTAAAATTCTCATCATCACGAGTTGCAAATTACAGAATCTAACATTTACAATTGTTTGGTAGTGTATCTGCATCTGTTGGTATTTGTAGAGAACACCTGGCAAGTTTTTAGCCTTGGCTACATTTTAATATTTTAATGAAGTTTTTTATGAAAAATTATTGTTTAAACCAAAAAATAGAAAAGAAAAAAGAAAAACGATGATTTAAATAAGCTTCAGCTTTCTATCAGATCCTGTACAATATAATATTATGTATAATTGTATAGCAACTAATCTGAATAAAATATTTTTTAAACCAAAAATTATCTGAATGTTGATATAACTTTTCTTTTTTCTATTCAGTATGTATTTGGACTGACTTCTTGCTGGACTGAATGAAACTAAGTGCAATGTTATATGTCGGATCTACTTCTTTTAAAGTCTTTTGTTTCGAATTTTGTTTTATGTATCTTGGTTTTAATGATCAATCTAGCCATGGTGTTTCAATAGTTTAAATAAGGTCTACTCTTAAACGAAAGAATTTGCTTCTGCTTAAGCAATTTCTGTTGTTTTAGTGTAGACGTTTTAAAGAGCTAGGTTGCACAAGAAAGCAAACAGGAAATAGTGAACCCCACCCCACCCCCTCTCTCTTTGTGGTAAAATGTACAGGTTTCCCAAAACCTATTATAAACGCAGGGGCAGTGGGGGTTAGAGGTCCACCGTATCTTGGGCACAGTTTATGAATTTCGGAGTTCAACCATCTTTTTTCTCTGCCTTGTCCTTCCTTGATTCGGAAAAGGTACCCATTTACTGCTAGATTGACAGAGTTTTCCAGTCGCCGGTTGACCGAACCGAGATTGGAACCCGGGACCTACTGCAGCATACCTGAGTGGCTCTAAGCACTCGACCACGATGCCTTATCTCTTGTGAAAATGGGGTAATACCCACACAAGCTGAGGTCATAGTATGGACAGGGCACGCATCTTTTGTCTGGGGTTAAATTAGCGTCCTTGAGCAAACTGACTGTTCATATATATGTGTGTTTACACAGGTTTGAAACGACTCTTTTATTTAAACTATTTTTGGTTTAAGAACCCTTTGAGACAGAATTTCCGTCTATATCGAGCCGTCTGCCTGAGAAAGGGAGAAAGAAAAGGAAGCTATGATAGACGAGAACACAATAAATCTATATAAATGCCATCCCGCACCTACTGCAAGCACAGCCGGCCCTTGCCCTACTATTGTCCAAATGAATGAGAGAATGAATCACAAAATTATATCTATACCTAATTTCTTGTCCATTCCAGTTGTGAATTTCGTGCAGATAACGCTCTCAATCTACTCCGGGAGGCCAGACCCTGTTTTTACCGTATTCAATACCAACGTCAACTTCACAGCAATCGTGACGACAGCCAAAACTCACCGACTGGGTCATCTAGCTAGTAGACTAGGGTACAGAGGCTTCCAGGTCACTTTATACAGTCATGGAGGTAATAGTTGACAACCATCAATATTTATATTACTTATACGGAACATGTGGGCAGTGTCATACAGATGACAAACCGGACTAATTCAGTTGACCTAAGCTACGATCAACACGATTGCCACGACTGACCTCAGGATCACCACTAGTCCACGATTAAGACCACGATTTCAATCGCGCTGCGAATCGCGATAGTGGGTTTTTGGTTGATTGATTTGATGCTTAACGTCCACAGTAATAAGCTAAGGTCATGTCGGGACGGTCAGTTAACCTAACCACACTATTCCTGGGCAGGCTTAGACCTCCTAAGCGGTTAACCAGTACTAAGTGCACATACTTTCGCCAGTAACTGACAACTGTCCTTCTTGAATCAGTGGAAGGAGAAACGCGATAGTGGGAACATACAACGGACCTCCTAGGGTTAATACGAGTGACGTCGATTTTGATTGGTCAGTGACGACAGCTGTCATTTTACAACTGTGGAAGCTATGTTTTTATTGTCCCACTTCAGATGATTTCTTTACCTTGGAAATGTTCCTAAGAGCTGCAGATATTTCTGTGAGGTAGATTAAGGGTGTTATCAAGTAACACAGAAATATTGCTTGAAAACAAGAAGCTGTGAAATTAAATACTTGCCAGCCATCCCGCCACTCATAAAGCGAATATCCGGTCGGCTTCTAGGAAGAATAGACCTATGTTGTGGATACTCGTTGTCTTAGTAAGAAGATGAGGAGTTGCATGGTAGTTCAGTTAGTTTGATCCGCTGAAGTTTTGTGTTTCGGCTCTCCAGACCCACAAATTTAAGTGGATTGCATACCTAGTGGTGGACAGGTTCGGGTAAACCTGCATGTCTTTTCCATTTGATACAAGACCTTATATCGAAGATGTAAATTTTTCATTTTTTGCTACCAGATACAGACATAGATACAGACACAGTTTAAAAACTTCTTAAAATCCTATATAGACATATTTTAGTTAGTCAGTCGTCACATTCCATTTTCAGTCTTTCCAAAGACGAATGTATTTAAATTCATATGCAAGTTCTCTTCTGTTCTGTTCAATTCTCCTGACGATGTTCCCCAAGTAACCATAGTTGCACACACCTGGCGTTCCATAACCGGAGCTATTCATTTGAAATGTAAATTAATGCCAAGCTGTTGTTTGGCTTTTTTGTTAATTAATGTATTTACATATTGCTATTATTTATCTTCACTGTATTAACGCATGTTTCGTTTTTATTTTCTGTTACCACAGGAAGTCGTGTGTTTACCATAGGGAAGTGCGATGATTCAAGTTTTGAAAAGCAGCTACTGTACACTGCTGCCCAGTTGCCGGACACGCAAGGGGGGCGACTCCTACCGAGCATAATACAGGCGATCGGAAGTGACATCAGAGCATGTGGACGTAAATAATAGACCCTCTACTCTTTACGTGCCAATATGGAAGCGCTGGAGGGACTTCTGACTTCATCATTTCACACTTCAGACTTCATCACTTCAGACTTCATACTTCATCACTTCATACTTCACACTTCTGACTTCATGACTTCAGACTTCATCACTTCAGAGTTCATACTTCATAACTTCAGAGTTCAGACTTCAAACTTCAGAGTTCAGACTTCATACTTCAGACCTCAAGGTTCAGACTTCAAACTTCAGACTTCAGAGTTCACACTTCAGAGTTCAGACGTCAAAGTTCAGACTTCAGACTTCAGAGTTCAGACTTCAAACTTCAGAGTTCAGACTTCATACTTCAGAGTTCAGACTTCATACTTCAGAGTTCAGACTTCAAACTTCAGACTTCAGAGTTCACACTTCAGAGTTCAGACTTCAAAGTTCAGACTTCAGACTTCAGAGTTCAGACTTCAAACTTCAGAGTTCAGACTTCATACTTCAGAGTTCAGACTTCATACTTCAGAGTTCAGACTTCAAACTTCAGACTTCAGAGTTCAGACTTCAAACTTCAGAGTTCAGACTTCATACTTCAGAGTTCAGAGTTCAGACTTCATACTTCAGAGTTCAAACTTCAGACTTCAGAGTTCACACTTCAGAGTTCAGACTTCAAAGTTCAGACTTCAGACTTCAGAGTTCAGACTTCAAACTTCAGAGTTCAGACTTCATACATCAGAGTTCAAACTTCATACTTCAGAGTTCAGACTTCATACTTCAGAGTTCAGACTTCAAACCTCAGACTTCAGAGTTCACACTTCAGAGTTCAGACTTCAAAGTTCAGACTATAGACTTCAGAGTTCAGACTTCAAACTTCAGAGTTCAGACTTCATACTTCAGAGTTCAGACTTCATACTTCAGAGTTCAGACTTCAAACTTCAGACTTTAGAGTTCAGACAACAAACTTCAGAGTTCAGACTTCATACTTCAGAGTTCAGACTTCATACTTCAGAGTTCAGACTTCAAACTTCAGACTTCAGAGTTCACACTTCAGAGTTCAGACTTCAAAGTTCAGACTTCAGACTTCAGAGTTCAGACTTCAAACTTCAGAGTTCAGAGTTTATACTTCAGAGTTCAGACTTCCAGACTTCAAACTTCAGAGTTCAGACTTCATACTTCAGAGTTCAGACTTCATACTTCAGAGTTCAGACTTCAAACTTCAGACTTCAGAGTTCAGACTTCAGACTTCAGACTTCAAAGTTCACACTTCAGACTTCAGACTTGAAACTTCATACTTCATATGAGGGGTAATAAAAAATACGCGGACTTTGCTGTCGCGGTGAGCATAATGCAGTTATAGTATTTTTCTTTTACCGCGAAAATTTCATTTTTTTTATCTGCGTTATGTGAAATTTTGATGAAATTTCAGTGAACAGTAAGTATTTTCTTTTATTTTATATAAGGTAGGTACTGCTACAGTACAGCGGAGCACCACATTAATGCCGTTGACGTTTTGTCTTTTTTTAAAGATTTCAGTGGTTCTTTTGTTTCTCTGTTTTCATAAACTAACAGCCTCTTTGCAGATTTTTCATAATTATGACCAATTCTAGACACAGCAGCATGCAATACCATTGTTTTGAAGAATTTCATATCGTACTCTGCTCATATTTCTATTCTATTCTGTTATATCCCATAACCTTACTATGTCGTTGGGGCACCACAGATTACTTCGACCTTTTCAGATTTAGAATATTTTTACAGGTTTTTCTATTCTATTCTATTCTATCCCATAACCTTACAAGGTCGTTCGGCCGCCACAGATGACTTCGAACCAATCCTTTTCCACCTTGTCCTGTTTTCAGCTGCCCTAGCTGAGCTGGCAAATCCATCCCTGTCCACTCTTTAATATTGTCTTCCCACCCCTCTTCTTCTGTCTACCTCTTCTTCTTTTTCCCTTCACTGTGCCCTGTAGAATGGTCTTTGCTAAACCAGAAGACCTTGAGACGTTCATAAATCCAAGCCAAACTTTTGCTTTCAATATCGTGTCAACGTACACTATATTTGCGGTGTATGTCTAAATGCTGGTCTTCAACCCTTTAATCAGTGCCAACATCAGATAAAACTAGCATAAAAAGATCAAATAACATTAAATTTGAACTGAATGTTCTTCAATTCTTCAATTTTCCCCATTTTTTACAATTATATACAAAAATTGGATTTGCATAAATACGCGGTATAATGTTTGGCGTCATTTCGTCACTCATGTATGGCCCACATAGCATGTTTTAGGCTGCTTATGAAAGCATACCACCTTTTGACGGCAATAATTCCTTGACAGCGAAAGGCGGAAACCATTACAAATAACATACAAAATATCAAGCAGTTTACTCTACTCCAAATATTAGATATGTCCAAACAATTTGAAATAATAAGACAAAGTTTTACCGTGCTCCGCAGTAACGTCGTAAGGTTACTATGACTACCAATAAAGACTATTTTCCGAATATTGACCGGTAAAATAAATACATCACTGGATAGATGAAAGGCGAATTTGTATTTACTGCAAATTTAATGGGTTTACTATTAATGATAAAAAAATTTACGGCAAAAGTCCACGTATTTTTTATCATCCCTCGTACTTCAGAGTTCATACTTCAGACTTCACACTTCAGACTTCTGACAAAACAACGTAAAAGCCTACTGTCGCCAAAATGGAGAGTCCCGCACTATTCGAACATCCTAAAAGAATAAGTGCGAAGTGTGAAGTCCGAAGTCTGAAGTGTGAACTCTGAAGTCTGAACTCTGAGGTGAGAACTCTGAAGTTTGAAGTCTGAACTCTGAAGTGTGAAGTCTGAAGTCTGAACTCTGAAGTATGAAGTCTGAACTATGAAGTCTGAAGTTTGAAGTCTGAACTCTGAAGTCTGAAGTCTGAACTCTGAAGTATGAAGTCTGAAGTCTGAAGTCTGAAGTTTGAAGTCTGAACTCTGAAGTCTGAACTCTGAAGTCTGAACTCTGAAGTCTGAACTCTGAAGTATGAAGTGATGAAGTATGAACTCTGAAGTGATGAAGTCTGAAGTGTGAAGTGATGAAGTCAGAAGTCCCTCCAGGGCTTCCATATGCCAAAAAGCAGACGACAAAATTTACGTCTGCTAAATCTAAAAATTGTTTGGTCCAATCTATGTGATTCTGAGAATTCAAAGACTAGAGGGCAAACAGCGTAGATCTAGATGAGGCCACCTCATCAGGATCTACGCTGTTTGCAAACTAAGCTGTTTTCGTCTCTGGTGGTAAAAGTGTTAACATGAAACAGAATCCTTTATAAACTGTCTCGAAAATACAATGAATTACTGCAATTGCAGTCATCTCCTTAATTTCGGTACTAACCAAACATAAGTCTGGTCAGACCTAACCAATCATGCACACATTCTGGTTCAGTTCTTGTCTTTCCCATTCCATCACTGATGTTAATGACGACGTTCTTGATGAGAAATGCTTAATGGATTCAGAAGCGAACTGAATTCAGGTAAGACAAAATTAGCCACGCTTGCAAGACGTTGCTAGGCAGTCATTACCCATGAGCCCCGTTGCGCAGGAAAGGCGTGGCATGCCAGTAATTACGGTAGTAAAACGCGTAGTTTACTGACCTCCATTTGCAGACATTGATCAATCATGGAAGCCTGGTTGACTCAGGGAAATTCAAAACATGTCTAATTTTTACTTGCTTGCTAAGAATGTATTCAAAATGATGAAATTCATCTTTATGGGCATCTAGTGAAAATGAAAAAGTCAATCAAGCAAGATGCTTGAGTACTCTATATTTTCTCCCTTATTTCTCAAGCTTGTGTTCTCAAAACTTGTCTTGTTTTAAGAAAAAGGGAGAGCAACTATGCCATCTTCATTTTTGTCGGCCTTTCAAATGGTGCTAATTTTTTACAGAAATAAATTTCCTACTGTAGGAGCATTTTCTTCTAAGGCCAAACCTCACTTTAGGAAGGGTTCCGTCGTCCAGGAAGCAAACTAGAATAGAATGAAAAAATAAATAAATAAATAACACTTATAAAAGTGTCAGGAAGAGGATTGGACGGACACCCGGCGCCAGGTGTGTGCAACTATGGTTACGTACCGTTGAGCCACTTGGGTAACGTCGATACGAGAATTGAACAGAACAGAACAGTCAGGAAGAGGAGCACCCATACACATATTAATTTCTTGGACGGACACACGGCGCCAAGTGCATGCAACTATGGTTACGTACCGTTAAGCCACTTGGGTAACGGCGATAAGAGAATTGAACTGAACTGAACTGAACATATTTTCTTAATGCGTTCATTGCGTCTTGCTAATTTCAGAAAGGGTAAACTACTTGGTGGTGAAATTGTCCATCTACTCCGGAAGAGCTGACCCACAATTCAGCATTTACAGTGGAAATACTAACTTCACCTCGATCGCCACATCTACAGTGAACCGGACCTACACACCACTGGCTAGTATCCTTGGTTACCGTGGATTCGAGGTTGATCTGTTCTTTCAGTCACGACCAGGTACTGTTTCAAACTGATTGCTTCCTTTCATCAAAATAGAGATTCTAAGATATGTGAAATAGCTTCAGAGATTTGAAAGTTTAGAGCAATAAGATATTTTTCAAAACTCTCTCTCTCTCTCTCTCTCTCTCTCTCTCTCTCTCTCTAATGCAGAATTAGGGACAGGATAAATGCTCGGGCTTTATACCGTTGACCACTGTCAATGACCCGGAATGTTGGATATTTCATCTCTTAGTATGTCAAGGTAAAGGGAAAAGGTTTTCTTTAGTATAGTGGCCGTAGATGCAGTCGGGGTTTGAGGCTCACTGTATCTTGGGCACATTAAATGAAAGGTGGAGCCCATCCCTCTCCCGCCGTTGCCTTGTCCTTCCATGATTCGAAAAAGGTACCCATTTACTGCTGGGTTGACAGAGTTTTTCAATCGCCAGTTGAGTCTTGACTCAAGACGGAATTCGAACCCGCGACCTTCAGCACCATAACTGAGTGGCTCTAACCACTCCACCATGGCGCCTCTCTGATGGCAAGATTCAGTCACTAATTGTCAAGATTTGCAGCTCCTAAGCCGAACTTACTGAGAGTTCTGTTTGTTTGTTCACAATTAATGTTAAATTGTTTACGTTCTGTCCTTTCAGACACTTGATTAAATTTTTAACAATACAGCAGTAAGTCCATGTTCAAACTAAGACGCATTTGAAACACGGAATTAAATCAGTTGAGAATAATTATTGGTTTGAGAAAATCTGAAGTTTCTGTCTAAAGAAGAGCAGTTTGTAATTTCATTGAAAAATTGGCTAAGCATGGCATACACTGTATGCCATGCTCCGATATCAGTGACGTCATAGGTATGTTACCATAGCAACTAGGAGTTCATATTGATATCAAACCCAGCAGGCACATGACGTCAAAATGACGTCAGTCGACGTCATTTCAACGTCATGTGCCTGCTGGGAAGCGACGAAACGTCATTCTGCCAAGGAACTGAGCACAACAGTTGGGAATTCTTTGACGTCATATGTATCGGAGCATGACATATAGTGTATGCCATACTCCCCTGGAATTATAAGTGAGAGCTACCTGAAATTCATTCAATGAAAAAGAGTGATTTCCTCAAACCTATAAAGCATTCTCAAATATTTTGAGCGAAATATGATATTAAGGTTATCCAAGGCAGCCTACCAGCATGTGTGAATCACGCAGTTTTATGGTGGTGTTTCAGTCTCTACGTGCATTAAATATTCTGGTTCATTGTGCCATAATCCTACTATGCAACAGTATAGTGAAATTGATGTTTTATCAAAGGAAATAGCCAATCCCTTTTGTATCTCACATTTGTAATGGCATAACAGGGAAAATAACAACAACAAAAAACAGCGGGGAACGCAAAGTGTGTTCCTTATATTAGAGAATAAATAGCTTTAACCGTATACTGTGCATAAAAATAAAAGCCATTCTGATCAATGCTGTCATGCTACGAGCCATGCCAGTCCGTCTGAATGTGTATGAGTAGACATCAATGAGTTTTACGCGATCAAAAATTTGTTTCTACATTACAGGGTTCAAGTCTGTGACGGTAAATAAATGTACGGCCCCAGCACTCGAATATAAACTTCTTCAGACTGTGGCCCAGCTGCGAGATTCTAGTGGACACCAGTTACAGCCAAGCATAGTACAATTCATTGCCAATGAACTTCGAGGATGTGCTGTCTAATAAAGTATTATCCATCAGGCACACAACGTCGAAACGACATCGTAGCAACTCTCTACCCACGCCTTGACGCTTTGTCTAATAAAATATTATCCATCAGGCACACAACGTCGAAACGACATCGTAGAAACTCTACAGTATAGGCCTACTGATTCTTTGAAGTCAACTAGGAGTTAACATGATGTTATCATAAATAATGATGTCATGACCTCCCGCCGACGTTTCGACGTTATGTACCCAATGGGTATTCTTGTTTTATTTCATTGTTTTGTTGTATGATCAGTTAAGGTTACCATTCTAGGCCTGTTCACACAATCTTTCTTTTATATGAATGTAGTCACCTCCATATTCTATCGTCATGTTTACTAAGGGAAACAATTTTTGTGACGCCCTGTTTGCTTCCCTCGGCGGCAAAATCTTTCCGAAAAGAAAGAAGTCTGCTATAAAAGAGAAGATTTGCTCCTAGAGGAGCAAGAGTTGATTCCCATTGAGAAGAGAAGAAAAATGATAATGATGACGTTGCTTCACTTAGAGCTTACCCATTTACTTTACATGTTTAAATACTGTGTTCGCAAAAAAAATATTTTTCCGGAAGATTTGCGAATCTTCTGAGACCTCGCATATTTTATTTAGTCTTACTCCACTAAACACTTTCCCGCGAACCATAGAAAAAGCTCCAAATTCCGAGATCGAAATTCGCGAAATTAAGGATATGCCAAAGTTCAGTGCTACACAGATCAAGCTGGGCTTGGATGATTATTTCAGGGAAATAATATCTTTCAAAACAATATAGATTTGCTGCCCCTGAAAGTTTATCCATTTTCCTGTACATATAAAGAAAATATTGCTCAAACTAAATCAGTGTTTGAAGAAAGGGACCAATTGTCTAAATAGTAAAATACTAGCAGTTCATGAAATTAAAGGACAGTTTGATACTCAGAACCACTTTGCTTTAACAACTTGAACTCCTACGCATTTTTAGCTTCGTTCACACGGGCAAAGTTTCTGTGACAAAGTAAGTTTACAAGAAAAATTTGCTCATGTGAATGAAAAATATGCTATAATTTTATTGCCAAATATATACATGTATGGTAAAGTTTATATGACAAACAAAATTTGTCAGTGTGAACAGAAAATTTGCCATGGAGTACGTAACAATGAAACTAGCTGAGAGTTAAACACATAAAAACTTTGCTCATAATCAAATCAGTTTGATTTTGAACAAAGTATGTTTAACAGGGAAAATGTGGCACAGTTGGCCGTTCACACGAGTAAAGTTTGTTTGCCCAGGTAACTTTGACGAGAAATCTTTGTTCGTGTGAACACGGTAGCAAAACTTTCATTGCTAAAGATTATTTGACACAGATTCTATGTCACTTTTTTGGCAAGTTTTCTTTGTTAGAGTTTCTGTGACAAAGTAACTTTGGTCGTGTGCACGGGGCTTAATACTTTTGATAAATGCTGGAAGAAACAACTTTGCAAATACATGTACCACCTTTCGTCACAGACATTCTTTTTATCACATTAGGTACCTCAGTGCACTAAGCGTTTCAATAGTTTACACAATGTATCTTATTACTCTACCCAATTAAACCATAATTTAAAAAAAAAAAACACCTTTAAACAGGGAATTAAATTATTTGAGAAGGAATTACATTTGAGAAAATCACACTATTCGACTAAATAAATTTCAATCAGCATCTCTCACTTATAATTCAAAGGGAGCATGACATACACCGTTTGCCTTGCTCCGATACCAGTGCCGTCATAGATCTGTTACCATAGCAACCATGGAATTACCAACCGTTGTGGTAAGTATCTGGCAGAATGATGTATAGACGACGTCACTCTGACATCATATGAACTCTAACTTGCTATGGTAACTTATCTATGACGTCATTGTAATCGAAACATGGCAAACAGTGTTTGCCATGCTCTGCCATTTTTAATGACATTACAAACTGACATTCTTTCAACATAAACTTCAGAATATCTCAAACAAATTATTATTTTCAAGTCATTTAATTACGTGCTTTAAGTTAACATTTGCGAGTATATAGACGTCAAAATATGACAGAATGCCAGTTGGTGCCTTTCTGAACTTAGGGGACGACATTATCTGTAAACTCAATACGATCCCTGCATTTGTTCTTCTGTAACACGAATAATTAGTCTACGATACGTCGTGACATCCCTTGTATATATTGGCACATTTAGGCAAATTTTTAGATACATAAACGAAAAGATGTAACGTATAATTCTTATTCCATATAACTCTTATTCCGTTACGAAAACAAGATCAAACAACATAAATTCCTCTAAAGTTTGTACAAGAATATTTTATGCTTCATTCTTTAAGTGATAAAACGACATGTTCACAAGCGCTTTCACATATTTATTGAAGTTTAAGAAGGAATTAAGCGATAAAACAACAGAGGAATCGGTGCTGTTTGGTGTATAGCATTGATGTAATTCCGTATTGCGGACGCTGAAATTAAGAAGTACCCGCTTTGGCGGCTAGGATTTGAACCCACACCGACTAAGGCCACTGCTTCTCAAGTGGAACATATTTAGTTTTAGTTTTTCTGTACGACCAGTCCATAAAAGGGGTATTGGCAAACACTGTTGACACAGAACAGACGCAGCAAACGCGGCGTCTGATCAGGGTCTACATTGTTTGTCTTAAATATAAGACTTTTTAAAGATAAATTATTATAAGTATAACAAACCTGACACCCCGTGAATTGTAAATTTATGGGTCTATCAAGGGAGCCAGGTAGGAGAATCCATTTGTCAGAAGGGAGTTTATGGGGATATATTAACATTATCCGTGCTTTTATTGTAATGCTCTATGTAAACCATTAGAAAGTAATGTTGTTTAAGTTTCAATAAATACATCGGTTCACGCGACGTTGCATGGCGTTAAGTGACGTCAAAATAAACCATGGTTCTCCAATCTGTTTGGACATAGGTGACGTTATGACGCTGTTGTTACATCGTTGACGCTGTTCCGCTTTCAATAGAAAAGCTGCGTGTAAATATTTTGCTGCTTCAACTGCAGCCCCTAACACAAATTCGTGGTCAAATATTAGATGGAAAAGAATGTAAATACAAGCATTGTACTTATTTTTTTCTGATGTTTATCGAAGTATAAACTACGAAGTATAAACTACATTGGGTCGCTAGCAAAGTTTACATGAACCACTTCGCGGTTCACTTACTTTGCATGCGACCCAATCTAGTTTATACTTCGATAAACATCAGAAAAATGAAATTCATTCCTTACATGCTTAAGTCAACGCCAGGTTTTCTCACTACGTTGTTTTTATGTTGCCGGTTTTATTTACTTTCCCATCAGTATTATAATATAAATATGTTTCTTTTAATGTATGTTATTTTCTTCTTTGGGCTAATATTAAATGTCTGAAGAACACTTCCAGCACGTTCGAGTGTCGATGTTGAATCACTGACAATAACCGCGATACAGAACCAGCTTATTTTGACAATACCATCCAACAACAAAGAACTTTTCAATAAGAATTTGTATCATGCGGCGTCTTTAACAAAAAATCTCAGTTTATCCAGTGCATTAGCGTCTGATCAATGCCAGGAGCGCTGTAGTGTAGTGGATAACACTTCAGTGCTGACATGACAGGGGCCCAGCGGGATGTTTTCATGAATACCAATCCAGGGGTCGCAAGATCGATCCCCGCTTCTCCGGTCTTTCGGGTGAGACTTTAAACCGAGGTCCCGTCTACATACGACCCTGTTGTTGGTGGGACGTTAAGCCTGAGTTCACTCACTCACTGATCAATATGTCCCCTGTTCACCTCTACCCTAATATGGATGCAGACAAGTGCACAAGTTGTCAAAGGCGCATTATACAGATAGGCAGACAGCTCTAGATCCTGGGTGCCAAAGCGTATTCGGCCTGATTTATTAAACAAATACATTATAAACAAGTTCTGAATTTATTTTTTTTAGCCCAAGTGTTTTCAAAAGTCACTGAAGTTTCAATCTTAATTCTAACAGAAGGTGTAAAATATTGACTTACTATAAGCATTATTTGCTGTTTAAATTTTCCTTTTGTACAACACAGTCTTAGTACGATTTTAGCATTACATGATGACAATTACAAAATGTCTAGGGTTTCAACACTTCTGATATGATTTTATCAGCAGAACTTGAAAATAATGGGCACATATCCATAATTTTCACCATTTTACGGAGCCTGATTTTGATGGCGTAGGCATTTTTTTCTAATTTAATATTTGTTAGTCAGTAACAGTCTAGTTATCATCAGTCAGTTCTTAAAATGTTTATTTGATAATGAGGAAACCTAGAGGAACTGATATTTTCCATATCTCTTTGTCCTCAGTATAATTGTAGAAACGTCTTGGTACATATCACATTTAACTGCGTGGCACCCCACGATCTGGGGAACGCGCAGTCAAACCATCTACCATACAGCTGTGAACATTGCAGGGCGCCCGCATACAGGATTCCTGCTTGAAATATAATGTAAGGTAAACATCATCAATTATTTTTCATCAGATCCCTCTCAACCGTTGGGGACTTTCTTTTCATTTTATTTCAACTTTCGGTCCGTTCGGGGTTCTGCCAGCGTCACCATTGGCATGCGAGTGCCGTTCAGAGTTTCACCATTGGCTTAAGCCTTGATACCTGCCGACCATAAGCTGCCAATATTGCAGACATGGCGTGCGCAAAATTACCAACGCGAGGAAACTGCGTCATTCAATATGGCGATTTAGTGAAGCCATCATAATCGCTTGAATTGAGACAGGAGAATAAACATTTTTCCCAATGATGGCCATGGCTGGGTGCGTGGGGGGGGGGGGGGAGGTTACGTGAACCCATGCTCACTTGTTCTAGTTCAAAATGAAATATAGGTTTACGCTAATTAATTAAAATAAATGCAATGATAGCATTTTAATATTTTCTAGAATATAAAGGGCTTTAATGAATTAATTATTCGTTTATAGAGTCGTTCGCCATTGTTTACGCATATATAAAGAGTTAAGGAGTTCCTTAAAAAGTTAAAGTTGATACGGAGCAACCTTAAAAATTTTAAGATTTTTCCTTAAGTTGAGGAATACCCTAGCGCTAAGGTATTGTCAAGACTCATTTTTAACCACTTTAAGGTAAAACCTTACTTTAAGGTATTCCTTATCTCTTAAGGTGTGATTGTGAACCTGGGCCCTGATCCCCATCATGGGCGCATAGAATGTTTGCCCTTTGTCAGATTACCTCGATGTATTGCGATTTTTTCTCGTCCTTTTCAACGAATTTCTCATATCAGGACGGCGGGATGGTGATAATGAAAGGGTGTGTGTCATGGAATTTCGTATACGGTTAAAAAGGTTTGCACCTCCAGCCGGTATTGATCGGTCCTGAGACCGCTAGCTCAGTAGCCCAACGCTACTGAGACTCCTAACGTCAGATTACCTGCGAATCCGCATAGATTGATCAGAACGCTACTTCTTCGCAACAATCTATTTATTTGACAGCAAAGTTGCACAAAAAGTCTTAATTAACATTATTAGCTCGAGCAGTAATGTTCCGTTAATCTTGTAAGTAGAGAGAAAAAGGCAATGGCCTGGGACTGATTCAATCGAATTTCGCACCCCACTCCAAACATCAAACGGAAAAGGGACATCTACAGCTAAGATGGCACTTAAATAAACAGCAAGAGCGAAACGCCAAAAGGGGCAGTTATTTCCAAATAGATGGTCAATTAAGTCTGAGACTTAGAATTAACCACAACAGATGCAAAACATTTGAACATTCAGTAGTAAATTATGAAGGTTTAAACCGGGTTTGCGATCGGCCAAACCTCACCTTAGTTTCTGCAGTGGTTCAAATATATAGTCTTTCGGTCCGCAATAAGGGCCTCTATTCATCATACGATCAAAACAACGAACATATATATCAAGATTCGCCACTGAGATAAAACATGACGATTACTCAACTGCAACCCCTTTTGAAACGCTGTAGCTCCCCCCCCCCTAGTAGTTCCCCCCCCCCCCCCGGAAAGATGACTATGATTTTTCCATAGTAGAATTTCCCACCGGAAAAATGGCTATATAGCAGAATTTTCCCCCAGAAATATGACTAGGCCCCTATATAGCCAATTTACCCCGGGGAAAATCTACTAGACGTGTTTTTGCATAGCCGTTTTTGTCCCCCATAGTGTTTCCCGCCCCCCCCCCCCCCCTGGATTATGATTGCAGGAAAACACGCTACATACATGTAGTGGAATTTGCTCCTTCTCCAATTATAATTTGCTCCTTCTCCAATTATAATTGTGAGGTTCATAACTGAAACAGAATATGAGTATCTGTCCGTAAAATATCGAGAACAGATGCCAGAACCGCATGCATGTGTCCACCAGTCTGCCTTACCTCTGTTTTGGGGGAAAAACAGGTAGGCATATGAATTTCAATGTAATTAACTCCCTACTAAATCAAAATTAACTCCCTACTAAATCAAACATGACTAGACAAAGCACCCTATAATACATCTTCCTTTAGCTTGCATGCGTATGTGTACGTATATAAATATCTGCGATGGGAATAAATCACACCCCGCTCGTTTCTTAAATTAGTAATTATTGATTATTATAAAAGATATTGTTACTAAATATGCATATTGATTTTTTTTTTGGAAATAATCGCGTTTATTACCTCCCTTGAAGTACCTATACTAATTCCGAAAAATGTGTCTGTTCTATTCCGTTCCGTTGCCATCCGTTCCGCAAAATACCAATAGCCATACCAAATTCACTAGTAGCCAATTTCCTAGTGGGGGAAAAAGGACTACGGGGGAAAAGTGGCTCTATGAGGTTCGGACAATCCACTATATTGCCGTCCTTCCTACAGCCATTTTTCCGGGGGAAAGGGGGAACAACCACTCTCTGACAGAAGCAACAGAAGTCCAATAGTTTGAGTCCGGTGAGCCCAACCAAAGACAGATCATCAGGTCCTCCTGCCAACATGACTAAAAGCTTTAAGCCGGAGCAATCACCAAGTTTTAAGGGGCGTTTACACTATAACGAATTGGCCCAGCGTATGCCAGCGTACGGCGATATTTTGGCATTCGCTGACATACGTTGGCATACGCTGAAGTTTGTTAGCTCCTCGCTTTAAGTTCGTTTTAAGTCCGTTGAAGTACGTTCGCGTACGTTGTTGTTTGCTCAGTACGTCGAAAATTTTTGTGCATGCACAAAATTTCTCGACGTATGCCAACGAGCAGCCCATACGCAGCGGGTTCGTTCGATGAACGCAGTTCGAACGGTTGTTCGTTCGCAGTAAGACAACGGTTCGTTACCTTTACGGTGGCATTCGTGCAACCAAATTGTGGTCACTTCTCAACGAACTTCTCGCGTATTAACAACGTATGACTACGATGCGTCAACCTATCATTACCGTTGCTGCGGCGACTTCCAAACGTTTAAGTTCCGTGCTTGGCGTGCTTTAACTTACGAGTACCGTATAGGTAGCGTTCGACTTGCGTTTTTGTATATAGGCTTGTTGACCTACCTATTTGAGTATATAAAAACATACTTCAGTGCCACTTCGACAGTTCTGGTTAGTAGCTCGAACAGTAACGATATAAATAGAGTGTGCAGCGAGACTACGGCGCCAGTATATTCTGGCAGTGCCACAGCACGATAGCATCCAAACAGAAATTGCATTGCATACCTATATATAAGGCAATTTAGGCATGGGATGAAACAGGCAATTGAGGCATGGGATGAAGCACCAACATCTCTGCTGGTGGTGGCTGGTAGTGAAGGAGACCTTGATCGAGCTTTTTGCGAGTCCTGAGGTGTGTTTATTTCATCATGTGGTGGAGCTACGGGTGGAGGCGATGGGGATTCTGCCTTTTTCCCCTGCCTCTGCCCCCGGAAAATTTCTTTCGCCTGTGTCTCTTGGTCATCTTCTAGTACATATACACCTGTAAGTTACGTGATCGGTTCAAATACGCACACTAAACGCAGAGCGCACGCAGAGAGCACGTAAAACACGTCTGACGTTCGTTGAGAGATCGTTGACATTCGTTGATATTCGTTTCGCATTCGCTCTGGTTCGTTAGTATGTAGTCATTCATACGTTATGAACTCGTTCTGGTGTCGTTACAAATTCGTTTTCAGTTCCTTATGTTTGGCTCCGATGAATACATTCGTCGGGTTTTTTGTGCGTATTTGTGCGTATTCAAGCTTTGTCAATTTTTTGCAATTCGTACACGGTACGTTCCCTCAATTCGTTATAGTGTAAATGGGCCTTAAGGCCCGACCCACTGGCGTGTAATTTAAGAAGTGTTAACCATGGTAACGTTAACAACTACACATGCAGTGTCGCAAAAGATTCATGCACGTGGATTCATGTAGTATTCGATTCTTTTTAAAAGTATAATATTTCTAAATTTAATTCGACCAACAATTTTCTTAAATTTGTACACTAAGTTGCCATAAAATTCAGATTTCGGTATGCTTTGTTTAACCCATGCCTAGCGTCCCATAAATGGGACACAGGCAAACAGTGCAAACCCAGATCAACCGCCGCGTTATAGATGCCGCATAACACGGCGTCTGGTTAGGGTCTCCACTATTTGCTTAAATTCGAGCATTCCTCTAAAAGAATCAAAACTGACCCCCAAAGTAGTAAATGGACGTGTCTATTTCATGAGAGTAGACGAATCCATTCGTCATTAATTGGTTTAAGAAGAGCTTTGAGATCAGGCTGTTCCTATACAGGGTCTACACGTTTTGTCAAACTGTCCAATTTAAAGAAATTTACCGTAATAAATTTTCGGTGTCCTAATTTTGAGAGATTTAACGGTATTTTCTGCTGACGTGGTTCAATAATATTTCATTTTAAATTTACTCCCGAACATGCATTTACCTCATATCATCGGCGCTGCGAACATAACAACTCTTCAGAAGAATCGGATTCAGTGAGATAAACTGAATGGGATAATGTGATTTGAGTTTCAGGAGGAATTTTATAATTAGTTTTGCATGAGACGAGCAGATAAACTTAGGGGTTATTTATCACTGGAGAAGCCCGCAGAGCAGGTTTGGGAAGGCATGCTGATGCTTGTTTTGGCTGATTTGCACATCTCTAAGGTTACCTTTGAGAACAACGAAGAAGGCACGCGTAAAAATGAAAATCAGAGTCTGTTATGTTGACCCTCTCCATGCAAGGTTGCATACGCTCCAAAGGTACTCCTTTTTTCAGTTATAAAAATGGGCTCAAGAATCCCAAACGAAATAAAAAGTGAGAAAAAAACTGCATTAATTACCGGGTCCGCTGAAGAGTGCTGAGAGACTTTTGCAGCTCCTATGTGGCACTTAACACCATTTGAAAATACAATGTAGACATTTGAAACAACGAACACATACAACAATGAAATTGAAAGTTGTGATTTACTAACCATGTCAAGCGAAACTATGCGAACAGCGAATAGACTCTGCTGTACATTCACTTCTTCGCTTACCTGAAAGGGTCTTCACTTATACGTGTACAAGATTCCTTATAACCCTTGGGTGGTGTATGCGACAGAAAGACTGATTAGACTATACATTTAATACTTAAAAGCAGCAACAACTCTGACTGGATGCATTGGACATATTGCATTATTCTCAAAAGCTCTTGTGAACCATTAGATCTATGTATGTCAAAGCGTAAGGTGCATGGGTTCACCTCCATTTTTCCGCCATTTTACAAAGAGAAACACCTTTTGTGAATTCCTGTGTGCTTTGGGAAGGTGTATGGCTGTGAAGGTTACGGACAGCTGTCCGTGCATACCTTGAAATAAAGCCCATACAAAAGGGTGTCTACTCTTAAAAGACAGAATTTGCTCATGTGGAAGCAAATTTTTTAAGACGACCTCCATTGAGAAGAGAACCTAATGTGAAAAGTGCTTAAGTTGCTTCCCTTGAAAAAGTAAACAGACCCCTTAAGAAGACTCTTAACGTGGCTCAGATCGAGAAAAAAACAGAAACGAACATGATATTTTCTGTTTCAAAAATGAACCAAATTGTGTATTGCAAAAAAGTGCGGACAGTTGTAATTTTGATTATACTTTTGCCAGTCCTGGGCCGGTATGTTCTTGGCTTTGCTCCACAAGGATGCTTATTTAGCAGTGGAGTAGCCGAGTGTCAGTTTTTGAAGTGGCGCCCACCTTTACGAGACAGTGACTTTGGACCGGAACCAGTTCATGGTTTGAAACTTGAAGGAATAAAAGGAATCATTCCAGCAGGGGTAGGATTTTCAGTTTTATTCCTGTGTTTGGCGATTTTATTTCTGATTGTTTCTATTTTTTGTTAATGTTATTCACATTTTTGTTGTTTTATTTTTCATCTCTGTAAACTATAGCCTTTATAAATACTTGAAATATTTGTAACAGTTTTGAGGGAGTGCGAGGTTACGCACATATAAAGTGAAATATAATTAACCCCAATGACAAAGTTCAAAAGGCAGTAAGTCTATTAAACTTATAATTCAAAACACATTCAGTGTAAACAAACATGCTATAGACACAATAAAAATGTGTGTGTGTGACCTTTTTATTGTTACACGTCTCTTCAAACCTTTTGCAACAACCAGTACTGTGACAGACTTTACAAAAAAATGTCATTGCAAGGACCCCGCCCATCGGGGCCCGCGAAATATATGGGCTGACTTTGGCGTACATCAAAGTCGCGGAAATCATACCATGACCTTGTTTGAAAAGCGCATGAAGTCATGGGATCTGTATTTTGTATACATAGGAGAATCATGCAATGAAAGCATTAAAAAGTCAAATGTCATATAAATACATCCGCGTAAAGGTAGTGTTATATTAACCAACTTAAATTAAAAACGCTTTTTTTATGTATCTTCTTAAATTCTCCTGCTTCCAGTGACCGTCAAAAATCATAAATTTGGCAGGTAAAAGTACTTTTACTAGCAAAAATTATTATGCCTATGGTTTAATTTTTCGTAAGAAAGTTAATATTCAATAGAAACATTGAGGGCGTTTATTTTAAAGGCATTTGCACACTATTAAACCTTGAGATATTCTCGAAAGGTCTGAGACTTTTCTTCGATTAATCATTCATCCATCGCCTTCTTTAACATCAGCGCATATCGTAAAAACACTTATATATTGCTGCGAACAAAGACGAGGTGTGAACACTTGACCGCATGAAAATTTGTTGAGTATTAAAGAAATAACTAACAATTTTCTTACCCGTTTTGTCCGAATACAGGCAGAAAATAACCGAGGTAGATTACGTGAGTCTTTGCATACGTTAAAATAAAAGTTAAAACCAAAGTGACAGAATATATTTTGCACACCTTTTGCAAACAGTCAGTTTGTAATAGTGGCCATATTAAAAAGACTAACACTTCTAACTTTTTTCTGTTTGGGAGAAGTATTTCAGTTTTCGTAATGATGTTCCTTCCGCACCTTAACAGAACGTATCTATGGCTGCAGTACGGTGCACCGTGCGTCCGTCCATTTTTATACCCCGCCACACGTTAGTGGCGGAGTATTATGTATTCATGTTGGCCGTCCGTGTGTCTGTCCGTCCGTCCGTCCGTAGTACGTACGTCCGTCCGTCCGTCTGTCCGTCCACACTTCGTTTCCGTTCGATAACTTAAGTATTTGTTAATGGATTTCCTTCAAATTTTGCATATGCATTTTTTCCGAGAATGTCTCGCTTGGGATTGTTAATGGGCAAATTTCGTTAATTTCTGACAGAGTTATGGCACTTGTCAATGTACAAAAAATGGTTTCTGGCCTCTAGTTCCTTTACTACTTTGAGTATCATGATGAAACTTCACAAACATGATCGAGGTAACAAAAGCTTTTTTATGAGCACGAAATTTTATCATCGGGGGTTATCTGCCCCTGCCCTGGGACTATATACACGTATAAAATCATGAAAAATTCCATATAAAATCAGAGTTTGAAGCAATTTTTCTGAAACTTTCAGCAAATGATCAGAGTGATGAAAGCCTCCAGTGATGCTCAAATTCACCCCAGGGGAGTTATCTCCCCCTGCCCCTGGCCATATACATACATAAATTTGGAAAAATCGGTGTGTGAAAAAGATTTGCAGTGGCGGGGTATCACGCAGTCGTTTGCGATGCTTTTATTCTGTTTGGTTTGTGATCAATAAAAATTTCAAAAGTTTGCACACAATTTTACGTTTTGCATTTTTTCACTTTTATTTTGTTAATGATGAATTTCGACTAAGAAAAGAATGACTGTGATCATGCGATTTTTGCAAACATACTTTCTGGTTCTGGTTTCTTAATGTATGTATCCTTCATGTATTTCAGCTACAACAAAGGCAAAATAAGTTAGTATTCGTTTCTCCACAGGCTTTCAGCGGACTAGATGGACCATTTTCAATCACATATACATACTTAAGACTGTATTGCATAAATAGCAATACCAGACTGTCTCGAGATATATTTACTCCGAATCTTCACTGGGTGACTGAGCTTACTATCGTTTACTGTTTCCTTGAGAATGGTTTACCTTCAAGATTTCTGGAAAACCTCAAGAACCTGAAATACCTTACAATTGAAGCTAGCGGAGGAGGCATTGATGGGCCAGTGGCACACGATACTTTTGGAGGACTGACAAATCTTAAGAAATTAAATTTTAACGCACCGGTGCAAACTGGCAGATTACCTTCAGGCTTCTTTGATGGTTTGGTAAATCTAACTCACATTGATCTGCAAAATGCGAAGTTGAATATTATTCCTCAAAACTGGTTTAACGGACTTGTCAGCCTCACGACGGTACGCATATCTAACAATAACATACATACACTTCCACCGGGACTTTTCGATGGGCTGCCATCACTGGTGCATGTTACTCTATTTTACGACCCTTGGAACTGTTCATGTGAGCTTATGTGGATACTCGACTGGTCAAATATAACAGGTTGGATTCTTGTTATTAATCACAGTTTTGAATGATTTAGATTCTTATTTATCGTTTGAACCTCATTAAAATGCAGCCTGTCCAGGTGTGTGCGAACTGTATTTTTCTTGCACACCCGATCCGCGTGCTTCACCTGTACCTACAAATCTTATCTCATCCATGTTATCTCACCTAAGACCGGATCTAAATCATGAACAGTCAATGCATTGGTTGCATAGGAGCTCACGTACCTGCGTAGTCAAGTGACGTTTGCTTTTTAGATGATGACGTTATGAAGACGGCAAAAATGAGGTCAGTTGATGCACGCCAGTCGTTGAAGTAATTAGTCGAATGGCGGTCGCTTTAAGCGGCGCCTTCTTTCAAAATCAAAAAGAATCTCTCAAGCACTAGAATTACGCATTTTAACAAGATGTAACGTTAAAAAAAAACATGGTGTGCAAGAAAAAGTATCTATCATGGGTGTGCGGTGTGGATAGAAAAATCCGTCACCAGGGATCACTGTTTTGCATCACGGCTTGCCTCGTGATGCCGAACAGTGATCCCTCGTGACGGATTTTTCTAACAACACCTCAAACCCATGACAGATACTTATAATCCATACCAGCCTAAGCAGATACCAAATCTGGCAAAGGCACACTGTAAAATTTTCCATAATTTTACGATAGTATAAGTGGCAACCAGCTGCCAGTCCATTTCTCATTACTTTTACGGTCGCCTGTAGAAATTTACAGGAATCATCAAGCGGAGTAGGATAGAATAGAACAGGTGTTGTTTTGGTCATATAGTCCTTCAATTTCGAGTGCGGCCAGTTAACATAACACAACAATATTGCGATTCCAACAATGTTCTACAGGCAGACGCCCGTAAAAATGACGGTAAACGAACTGGCAGTTAAATGCTCTAGGTATTTTATTGTAGTATCTACGCTTTTTTACAGTGCATGTCCAGTTTGCGTGTACAAATAAAAACCTTAAAGAATTCTTTCAAGAGCAGAGCAGACATTTTAAAGAAGGAACAAGGGCCATACTTCGAAGTTTGGGCTATTCAAGCCTCATCAGTGACCCTGACAATATCTGGTTACTAAAGCCAGAGAAAAGCATACTGTAGTTTCTTAATTTTAATAAGGCGGTCAATTCAAAGACTGATTAGTATCAAAAGGATCCAAATGGTTAAAAAGCGATGATTTAGAATAAAAGTCTAAACCAGTCAAGAATTTCTAAGTTCTCAGAATATATCCTCTGATCAAGAAGGACAAAAATAAAATATTATCTCCACTATGGATGATGTACAGAGAGACGTTTTACGGCCGCCACACGGCACAGCCCCAGCCGCGGTGAAGTCAATAAAAAGCTTAAAGAGTTCCCTCAAGAGCAAAGCCGCATTCAAAAAAGTAACATAGGGTCATACTGCGAAGTAATCTTACAATGCACCAGTCATTTGCATCCACGCCCCCCATCCGTGGCCGGGGAATAGCGGGGATATTGACTTTTCACTCTGCAAATCCCTGTTATATGCCCTGCACTGTGGGGACATTTTTATGTCAAATCCCTGGTAAAGGCACACTGTAAAATTTTCCATAATTTTACGATAGTATAAGTGGCAACCAGCTGCCAGTCCATTTCTCATTACTTTTACGGTCGCCTGTAGAAATTTACAGGAATCATCAAGCGGAGTAGGATAGAATAGAACAGGTGTTGTTTTGGTCATATAGTCCTTCAATTTCGAGTGCGGCCAGTTAACATAACACAACAATATTGCGATTCCAACAATGTTCTACAGGCAGACGCCCGTAAAAATGACGGTAAACGAACTGGCAGTTAAATGCTCTAGGTATTTTATTGTAGTATCTACGCTTTTTTACAGTGCATGTCCAGTTTGCGTGTACAAATAAAAACCTTAAAGAATTCTTTCAAGAGCAGAGCAGACATTTTAAAGAAGGAACAAGGGCCATACTTCGAAGTTTGGGCTATTCAAGCCTCATCAGTGACCCTGACAATATCTGGTTACTAAAGCCAGAGAAAAGCATACTGTAGTTTCTTAATTTTAATAAGGCGGTCAATTCAAAGACTGATTAGTATCAAAAGGATCCAAATGGTTAAAAAGCGATGATTTAGAATAAAAGTCTAAACCAGTCAAGAATTTCTAAGTTCTCAGAATATATCCTCTGATCAAGAAGGACAAAAATAAAATATTATCTCCACTATGGATGATGTACAGAGAGACGTTTTACGGCCGCCACACGGCACAGCCCCAGCCGCGGTGAAGTCAATAAAAAGCTTAAAGAGTTCCCTCAAGAGCAAAGCCGCATTCAAAAAAGTAACATAGGGTCATACTGCGAAGTAATCTTACAATGCACCAGTCATTTGCATCCACGCCCCCCATCCGTGGCCGGGGAATAGCGGGGATATTGACTTTTCACTCTGCAAATCCCTGTTATATGCCCTGCACTGTGGGGACATTTTTATGTCAAATCCCTGGTAAAGGTCTCTCCCCCCCCCCCCCCCCCCCCAAGGGGATCATACAAATATAGCAAGAGTTGTGAGAAGACACCAAAGCGCGCCTCAGGGGAGCCTGATTCTCATAATCACCGAACCATAAAATGTAGGTCACAGTGATCTATAAATAGTATAAGGTCATTCGCAATGTCAGACTGATCCATTATATCAGGTATCATGTTAATCCATCATTCAGTGATGGAGATATAAGGCAAAATCACTGGATCATCAATAAAGGTCAAGGGCACAGGAGTCAGCATGGGTGTTTTGCAGCTGCTGCAAGTATAGGGAGATGCTATTTAACCAAGTATCAACTCTCTTGTCTCAAAGGTATCTTAAAAACTATAAATGTTGCCTTAAAAAACAGTGCCAAACAGCAAAGTCAGTTAACCGTGACATATAGGTCCAATACATACGATGTGTGATGCAGCTGCTGCAGTCATATGGATGTAAATATGTACCAAGTATGATGATCATAGCTGCTGTAGTTTGTAAGATATAGGGTTGACATCGAGTTAAACGCAATTCTTAGCATTGGTTAACCTGATCACAGACGCCGACAAGGACGCTGACGCAAACGCTGGAAACACCAGAATATAGCGCTGCCCAGAGAAACTCTGGAATTGTATTTCTTCTCAGAAAGCATTTTCTGAAGCCGCGGAAATAAAAGGAAGTCACATGGACTCAAGTCTAGGTGAGTAAGGTGAATAGTCTTTTCGTCTCCATTGCTTGTTGTCATTCCTTCTCTGTGGCTCGAATATAAGTACCCAGGTTTTAGCATCTGTTAGCAAATTAAAAATGGCCCAGCTGTTAGAATTTCGTATGTTTTAGGGGCTCTCGGGCACATAATAGGCGCTGTGTTCGTTAGACGGCAATAAAAGTAATATACTGGCACAAATCTTTCTTGCATGCAAATGTTACCTTTGTTTTCTTTTTTTTTGCAAGATGCCTTCCGATATACTAGTATAAAAGGTAAAGGTTTCTTTCCAATAGCCGTAGGGGCCGAGGGGGTAGAGACCCACTGTATCCCGGGCACCGCTGTTGAAAGGCGGAGCCCATCTCTTATCCTTCCCTGATTCGAAAAAGGTACCCATCTACTGCTGGGTTGACAAAGTCGTCGAATATCGAGGTGAGCCGCGAACTCACGACCTTTCGGTGACTTTCTGCTAAATTACCGAGCTACTCTAACCACTCGACTACGGCGCCTCTCTAAATATACTAGTGCTACCAGCTGGATCTTTTATCGGGAATCGGGTACAGCCTTATAGCAGCGACTTGCCCTGGAGGCCTTTAACAGAATAGTTTCCATTTTCAAAAGCTATAACCCACCTAAATACATGTATTGTGCGCATTTAAATGGACGGAGGTTCACACATTTCATAAATATATCGTGTTGTTTAAATTGTTTTGCATTTATACCAAGCACAGTAGGCATTTCATGTAGGCGCGAATTTCAGATATTTGTTTGCCCATGTCACAATTTGACATGCACACTGATCTGTAAATATATCTGCACAATAACTCAGTCATTTTAAAAGCGATTTGCACAAAACAGCCAAAGAAACGCCAGGGAATCCAACCAGTGACAGAGCTGTTTTGCCGGATCCTCGTATGTATCTAATAGATAACAGAAAACGTTCCATGGCGCACATGTTCTTGCACACCGGATGGAAAATGCCATTTTTTTCACCTGGGATAGAAAATCTTATCTTACCCTGGTGCCCTTACCCAGGACGGAATAAAAATCACGAGATTCAATGCATTGGTTGTCTTGGAGGTCACGTACCTGCGTCGTCAAGTGACGTTGGCGTTTTAGATCATGACGTCACGAAGATGGCAAAATGGCGTTAGTTTAGGCATGTAAAGTACCGAAGAGCGATCGTTGAAAGCAGCGCCTTCTTTCAAAATCAAATAGAAACCTCTCAAGTACTAAAGTCATGCATTTTAACAAGTTGTAAAGTGAAAACAAAACGTGGTGTGCAAGAAAAAATATCTTTCATCGGTGTGAGGTGCAGATGGAAAAAAATGTCATCCGGGATCGTGATGCCGAACAGTGACCCTCATGACGGATTTTTCTATCCACACCTAACGCCTATGAAAGATACTTATATTCTCAACCTGGCCAAGTTTGCAAATTTGATCTGGAAACCATATATATATATTAGCCAATAAATTGTGATTCCATTGAACCACTGTTGTTGAAAGCGAAATTCTCAAGAGACTCGTGCGGCTCATGTAAAATTCAATCTGCTCGTGCCTTGATTTATTTACAGGTGACCTCAACTCTCGTATAGTCTTTCTGGCCTGTATGCATGAATATGCAAAATAGCCTAATTCATTGCGAAGTAGAGGACAATGCATTTTTGAAGAATAACACCTTTGCGTATTTACGCGATTGAATGTCTTCCATATCATGAAACCGGGTTTTCAGGCGGTTTCGGCGTCGAAACTCCTTATCCGCGGTATTTTGTCATGCCTTTGACGCTGAAACCGTCATAAAATGCGCGCCATAGAAAACTGCCTGAGATATCGTGAGAAAGTCTTGTATAAAGCTCTAGAGAGATACGTTTTTCTAGGCGTCAGTTGCTGCACCCAGAAACGTGTCTTTCCAGCAAAGGACTTATGGCGCGTAAGAAACCATGTTCATGTATATGGAAAATCGCCTAAATTCTAACACTAAACAGACACAGTTTTATAAGTGTTTGAGTTAAGATTTTGTCAAAAGTTCTACTGAAGAATGACAAACTTTGTACCAGCCCCGTAAAGTTCCATCAGTTGTGCCCATAGTCAACGTATGAGAGAAAAAAATTGACAACACGTCTATTGCTAGATGCAAGTATGCACAGACGCATTGATTCATTCATTTTCAGGTGGAAATGCTCGCGAATCTTTGGAGGATTGTTTATGTGTTAGGCCATCGATAAAATTCTGTTTGCTGTGTTCCTCTCTTCCCAAGAATTTAGGTCTCTCTCTCTCTCTCTCTCTCTCTCTCTCTCTCTCTCTCTCTCTCTCTGTTTAATCCTTTGTCACATTTATATCTCAATCTGAGCTGATACTGTTGAACGAAGTTAACTTAAACTGCAATTGTACGCTCGTAAGATGACAGTGTTGACCCTGAACAAACTGCTCTTAATGAATAGTTTGATCTGGATCTGCACTATTTGCAAATGCATTTTAATCGCTACCAGTACTTCCTGGCACCTGAAAAATTCTCCTACGCACCTACCAATCCAGCTGAGATGGTCTGAAATGGAGCACAACAATGTTTTAACCCATTGCATTCTGGGTATTTTTGTCGTCTGCAGAAATTGTCGTCTGCATAAAAAAATCAAGAATATTTTGACAATATTGGTATAACTAACTCTTGTAGAAATGCTGTCTAAGCAGCAAACAATTTGGAGCTCAGATCAGGCCCCATGTTTGTAGGGCCTGATCTGGATCCAAACTGTTTGCCCAGATACCCCTAAACTTCGCCTAAAGGGGTATCCCGAATGGAATGGGTTAAAGGCTGGCCTTAAGATTGTATTAATTCGTGCATTCCTATCTGTAAAATAAACTTAGCCTACTAATATATGGAATTTAGGAGTCTTAGAGACAGGACAATGTGCATGTAATGTAATGTGCATGTAATGTAATGTAATGACAATGTTATATCAGCTTAATTACGTAACGGGTAAGAAGAAGTATTGCCCACGATTGGCTGAACAAAAGAGGATAGATAGCCTGGAGAAAGTGTAAACTAACTGAAGCTTGTGCTTTCTCCGGCGAGAAGATAAAGGTTCCCAACCATCTTCCAAAAGAAGAGAATTGACAGATACAAGTTTCGTTGTTCCTGTCACAATCCGGGCAGCTTCATTTTGTATCTTCTCGAGCTCGTAAACCTCGTGCTGCGAACAATTCATTGTCCCAGACGACATCAGCATATTCTAAAAGAGGTCGAATAAAGGAAAAGTATATGGTTTGTAAAGATCTTCAATCAAGTTTAAACTTCAACTTACGCATTACATTTATGTGATTCCACGCTTTAGATTTTATATAGGCTGAGTCTATTTACAGTTAACTGTCAATAGCCGAAAAACGTTTAAATGGCTATTTACAGTTGACTGTAAATAGCCAATAAACGTTAAAACGGCTATTAAAACTCCTATAAGGCGAGTGGTGCTGCGTGCGCAAGTCGTTGCCACAGACGCTTGGGATTTGGACTTAGGCCAGTAGACCCTAGAGCCACAACGAAGTCTCAATTCATACATTTATACAAGATATTAATCTTTGGCGAGCGAAACTGTGCATGAGCCCAGGAAACTATCGCGGTTTCTCTCCATAATTAGTACAAACCTGTTAGTATTTGGTATCCTCAGATTCACCAGTCATTTATCTTCACAATGAGATGCACGTAATTGCTTGAACTTGTCTAGTCTTTACAAATTTATTCAAAACAATTCAATACCATGTGAAAAAATGCCCTTACATATAATTTACCTAATAATTACACAAATGGCTCCCAGCTTTTAAACCTGAAGAATAAGTATCCAGGTACCAAGGTAGATTATGTATACAGGTGAGCTATTCTTATTTTAGAGCTGACTGGAATCCCTATTATGGTTCCTAGTGTGTAAGAGGTCTCCATGCACAGAGATTGAAACGGGGAACCATTTATGTAAATTGATTGGGAAATTTTGTGTATGGATATTTTTTTCACATGGCAGTGAATTGTTTTGAATAAATTTGTAAAGACTAGACAAGTTCATGCAATTATGAAGATAAATGACTGGTGAATCTAAGGACACCAAATACTAACAGGTTTGTACTCATTATGGAGAGAAAACGGGATAGTTTCCCAGGCTCATGCAGAGTTTTGCTTACTGAAGATTAATATCTTGTATAAATTGAGACTTCATCGTGGCTCTGTTGGCCAAAGTCCAAATCCCAAGCGTCTGTGGTCGTTGCTAGGACGACATTACCTATATGCTTCGTTGCTTAGGAAATTGCGAGTAGTTATATTGGGTCATGCATAGAGAAAAACATGGACGAGGATTTTCTAGCCCACATTTGCCGCCAAGGAATTAAATGGGGGCCAGGTTGATAGTTGAAGTTATAGCTGGTGTTACTTCAAAGAGACGTTTGTTGTTTTGCAGTTGGAGGTATTTGCCAAGACCCAGAAGTGGTAAAGAATGTTAAGTTTGAAGATGCATTTCATATGTTAAACTGCGCATCATCTACACCAGACACTCTATCAACACAAGCGTCTTCTAACACTGAGGTAAATTAGAACAACATTCACAGAGAGAGAGAGAGAGAGAGAGAGAGAGAGAGAGAGAGAGAGAGAGCGAACATTTGGATTTGCAAACAGGGTAGATTCAGATGAGGCGGCTTATTTGGATCTACATTATTTGCTCTCTAGCCTTTAAATTCTCAATCTCACTTTAATTTTCAAAATTTGCAAATTTACTTATTAAGTGGTCACATTGATTCAAAAACAAGAAAAATCTTTAAAAAAAGATAAACGTTGCCAGATAAATATTTTAGTGACAAAGTGCCGGGCACGGTACCTCGGTCGGGAGCGTGTCCGAGCGAATACTAGCGACTCCTAGTTCGATTCTCAGGTCCGGTACGTTCTTTAGCGGAGACATTTCCCCCTCTTCCGTTGAGCGAAGGAATGTGCACGCATTACTGGTAGGCTACCTCCATGAGGCTTGAGGTTACTTACCTGCTCGACATTTCCCCGTTGTTAACTGGGCCGTAAGCCGTTTGCGTTAGCGCAAAAAAATGCGACTGGGACGCGATTTAACTGGTGCCGGACGCAAAAAAAAATATGTCTGCGTCCGCGGGACGCAAAGTATCTTTTATAATGCGCCGCCAGTCAAGCTTCTTTTAACTTCAAAGACACCGACGAGACATCTCGGTAGCTCGATAGGGTACTAATTTTATCTACTACATGAGATGGAAAGGTGTAATTATGTATGCACCGCATGCAGGCCACTTCAGATTCTTATTTAAGGAATGAATCTTATTTTTTTAACGTTTACTGAAGTATAAACTACATCGGGTCACGAACAAAGTAAGTGAACCCCGAAGGGGTTTACGTAAACTTTGATCGTAACCCGATGTAGTTTATACTTCAGTAAACCTTAAAAAATAACGTTTATTCCTTCTATTTATATTATTAAACGATGCTTTTCATCATTAAAAAGATAAAACAAAAATAAGTGGTTCATATGTAAGAATCGTTTGAGAAACATTACCGGCCGGATTCTACTATCGTTTGGAACAGCCGAATTGTCACTGCCTACCGGCAAAACCCACCTCCTGCTGTAGATTTCACGTGCAAGTAGGCGTAGCGAGCTGTCACTCAATATTTGCTAGCCATTCAAGTACATTGCATGTGGCAGATTCCACGTGCTAGTTAGTGAGGTCGGCTGTCTCTCAAAACCACGTGGCACAATGTAGTTATTGACTTGTACACAACATTGGCTCCCGCATAACTTATATGGGTTTACAGAGAGGTTTGCACTGAAAATGTAAATATAGAGAAATGAATATCAACTTTCTCCTGATATTTGATGATTTTATGTCCGTAATTGCAATGAATTTCGTAAAAAGTGCCATACACTAGTAGATCTCGAACACGCTGATCTATCTATTGCCATAACTAATGTGTACTGATTGTGTGTAGTGTCGGGAGAAAACACGTCGGGATGAAAAAACTTTGTTTTATTTATTTGTATATGGTTTATTTCTGCATAAAAGGTTGGTAATAATGAATAAAAATCGTAACTGTTGCGATTGGTTTAGAGTGCATCTTATATTATTTTTGTTTACATGCCGATCTGTTTTTTATACTGTCCAATGGAATGGCGTAAAATTTGGGTCAATCCTGAGGTTAGACGTTGCCTGACGGCAACGAATAATATTACGTTACAAACCCGGTTGTAGGAGTTTTGGTTAGTAATACTTGGACTATCTTTGTCTGTAAAAAGCCGTGAGGATATTCAGCCTGTAGATCTTTCAGTTCCTAATACATGTAATAATAATAATAATAATAATAATAATAATAATAATAATAATAATAAATGTAATAATAATACTTTAATTTCCTTTTATAACAGAAAGAGATGTCTCCCGACCCCACACCTCAGACAAATTTTTCGCAGATGTTTCATCCTTCTACACCAAGAAAATCTTCCTGTCCAACCGGAGGAGCAAATAGCGGTATTTCAGCAGTTTTGGTATCAACCGTCGGCACAGACACAGTATTGCTTGTGGTTGTCGCTTTTCTCCCCTGATGGGCATGTCAAATTGTCAAAGGGTATAAACCAGTCCGCCAATTTTCACTTCCTGCAGAGACGGTATACATATTTGGCTTCCGCCGAGACTACCCACGATCTCTTGCTTCCTGCCGAGACTTCTGTACATGATAAATTGCTTCCTGCAAAGACTGTCCGCGTGATTCCGTTTCCTGCCGAGAGCCTCGGCAGGAAGCAGAGTCACGCGGACAGTCTCGTTAGGAAGCCATTTTTCGAGGACAGTAGTCCCTGCAGGAAGCAAAAGTTAGCAGACAGTCTCGGCGGAAGCGAAATATGACGGACAGTCTCTGCAGGAAGCGAAAATTGGCGGACTGGTTTTTACCCTGTGATTATGTGCGTTTGAAGGTACATTGTAAAAACAAATTCCTCGTTTTTATGGTGGAATAACTGGCAACCACCTACCTGTTTGTTCATTTCCCGGTATCTTTTACGGGCGCGCGTAAACATTTGCCGGAATCATCACGCAGAGTAGGGTAGAATAGGACAGGTTTTGTTTTGGTCGTATAGGCCTCCAACACTATAAAGATATTCCGGAGTGCGGCCTGTTAACATAATTCTGCCATATCGTGCTTTCCACAAATTTTCTACAGGCAGACGCCCGAAGAAAAAAAAATCAGTAAATGATCTGGCAGCCAGATGCCAGTTAGTTTACCGTGAAACCTTTTTTTCAGTAATATTGAATACCGATGAATCTCTTTGTTTTACATGTATCAGAGATACAATTTATCTAGAAAAATATGTCTTGCTGGTAATTTAAGTTGCTTTCCTTGCAATAGGTAAATTAACGTCATTCAATTCCTTTTCATTTTCAAGAATAATGGACTTCATTTCTTGTAAGAAATTCCAAACTCTTGTTGCAAAGTAATGTATCTTTTCAATGGGAGTAATTCAACTGATAACAGCTGTTAGCATAAAGAATATAGAAGATCTATCACTGGTGGTCATTTCATTTGGCGAGTTCCATAAATTTCATATGAATTGAGCATGAGTTTAAGATTCTGTTTGGTTTAAATTCTATTTTCCTTGTATAACAACATATAAAACAGTTCTTTCATTCTCAAATGTGTCATGTGTTATACAAAACGGAATTCAGAAGAAAGTCAACTGACTTATTCAAGTCTGTCTCCCATTTTGCAATAACAGAAAAGTACATATAACACGTGGTTTGGAAAACACATTACTTACCCAGTAGACACGCAACGCCAAAACAACGTCAATCCAACACCGAACCAACATCGTGATGTTGAATCAACGCTGATGAACGCTGCTTCGACGTCCCGCGTGCCCTGGGTTGTATTAATATTTTTCCTTTTACATGTATATTAAATAACAGATCAATAAACCAAAAACTATAGACTTCAATTCAATTCATCAAACTGCCGAGCTCCACGGGGTGTAGAGAGAGAGAGAGAGAGAGAGAGAGAGAGAGAGAGAGAGAGAGAGAAAAAAAGAGCAACGTTTCTTGGTCATGGACGTTATCAAATGTGCTTGCCACACTCGACAAGATAGGTCTTCAGAGAAGATGACGAGAAGTAAAGGAATGATAATTCATTATAATAATTCTTGCTAGGTCTTTTATTTGAAATAATACTTTCAAACTACATATATAAAAGTTTTGACACTATTACCAAAATATGGACTATGTAATGGAACCTTATTACTTGAATCGTTTAGACTTTATAATAAACTCTTGTACCGCGAGAAATATCAATTTGTTTTCCGCCTCTGAAAGATCAGAGTTTCTATAAAGAAGTATATCAAGAGTTGGTTCACAGACAGGTGAGATACTGTCTAATAAGTCTTGTCTTAACTCTCTGTAGCGATCACATGAAAATAGAAAATGTTTCGTATCTTCGACAGCTCCACAAAGGCATAGCGGGTCATCGACAATATTTTAGAAAACAAGCAAATTCGACGAATTTATGTCCCCCGCCTTGGAAACTAGGTCTCCACTGTATATACACTTAGGCCCGGTTTCACGTCGCATTAAAACGTGTTTTAAGCACTAATCAATGACTAGTGTTACATTACGGTAAAGGTAAAATATTCGATAAATAAAAGTTAGTCGGTGTTTTAAAGCGACGTGAAATCGGGCCTTAGTGTTTGAGCTGGAAAAGCGGCTAAGTTAAAAATGTGAAAAAAAGTAATAAAAAAAATAATGTGAGGATTATATCCAAACCACATGCATGTCTTCAAACCATGATCAAAACACCTGTGAAGTTTCAGAGGAATGAGCATAAAACTGTAGGAGGAGTTGAACACACAAGGTACCCACTATATATTCACTTTGTTAGTAAAGATGTATGAAAAATGGCTAAGTTCGATTTGTGAAAAAAAGTAATAAAAAATAAAGTGAAGATTATATCCAAACCACATGCATATCTTCAGACCATGACCAAAATACCTGTGAAGTTTCAAAGGAATCGGCATAAAACTGCAGGAGGATTGCGCACACAAGGTACCCACTATCTAGTCACTATGATAGTAAATCCGCCTCAAAATGACTAAGTTCAACTTGTGGAAAAAGTAACAAAAATGTGAGGATTATATCCAAACTACATGCATATTTTCAGACCATGACCAAAACACCTGTGAAGTTTCAAAGGAATCGGCATAAAACTGTAGGAGGAGTTGCACACACAAGGTACCCACTATCTAATCACTTTGATAGTAAAAACGCCTAAAAAACGACTAAGTTCAACTTGTGGAAAAAGTGACAAAAAATAATCTCAGGATTATATCCAAACCACATGCGTATCTTCAAACCATGGCAAAAACATCTGTAAAGTTTCGAAAGAATCGGCATAAAACTGTAGGAGGAGTTGCGCGGAAGGACAGACGGAAGGACGGACGGACGGAAGGACGGAACGCCGAAAACTATGTCCCTCCGCTTTTCTTCGAAAAGGCGAGGGACAATAAATGATAATTCAAAGAATTGCACTTCGTTCTAAGTCTTGCATGATGACCCTGTCCCGTTCTTTTCCCCTCAAAGAACGATTTAGGTTGAGTACTTACATTTGCATTTAATTTCCGCTTAAAAGTTGCTATGCTTGTTAGGTTACGTGTTTTGATAGGCAGTTCATTTCAAACATGGATAGCTGATATAATAGAGTGGAGATCTTGCATGAAGAGTTTTTTAATATCAGCTTAATTACGTAACGGGTAAGAAGAAGTATTGCCCACGATTGGCTGAACAAAAGAGGATAGATAGCCTGGAGAAAGTGTAAACTAACTGAAGCTTGTGCTTTCTCCGGCGAGAAGATAAAGGTTCCCAACCATCTTCCAAAAGAAGAGAATTGACAGATACAAGTTTCGTTGTTCCTGTCACAATCCGGGCAGCTTCATTTTGTATCTTCTCGAGCTCGTAAACCTCGTGCTGCGAACAATTCATTGTCCCAGACGACATCAGCATATTCTAAAAGAGGTCGAATAAAGGAAAAGTATATGGTTTGTAAAGATCTTCAATCAAGTTTAAACTTCAACTTACGCATTACATTTATGTGATTCCACGCTTTAGATTTTATATAGGCTGAGTCTATTTACAGTTAACTGTCAATAGCCGAAAAACGTTTAAATGGCTATTTACAGTTGACTGTAAATAGCCAATAAACGTTAAAACGGCTATTTACAGTTAATTGTCACCAGCCAAAAAACGTTAAAATGGCTATTTACAGTTGACTGTAAGTAGCCTTTTCAACGCTTTTTGGCTATTTACAGTCATTTTATTATTTTATTCGTGACGACAAGGTCATTGCTGGTTGCTGCTCAGTTATAATAAATTATGTCCGGTCGTGCTGGCCCAGGGGTTAGAGCTCTTAAATCAGCTTTAAGGATGTGGGTTCGGCGAGTTCAGCCAGATCGTATATTATCTCCGGCCTGTAGATTATTTTATCCTTATAGTAATTCCCTTCCCCGCTTCCCACCAACATCGGCTCGAAAAGCCCGAAATACCGTTGAAAGAGAATGTTAATATTCATCTCTCCCATTACTGAAATTCTGCTAAAAGGCTCGGGCAACTTCAAATTAACTATTTGCCCGTGCTTGGTTGGTTGTTTTTGGTTTTACGTCCTGTTAGACAGTCAAAACGTCTTCCAGAGAGAGAGAGAGAGAGATAGAGTGGTACAGATATGATAGATGAAACTAAAAATATCCAGACTCCATCCTGCACCTGCTGCAACCACAGCTGGCCCCTGCCCTGCTATTATACAAATGAGTAGAACGACCAGGCACTGTTCAAAGTTACCCAGCACCATCGCCGGAACCAACCATCCCTAGCTGTCTCTATAGCAACGTTAAATGTGCGTATACGTATACCTCAGTGTTTTCTGCCATTTTTTTTTCAAAGAGAAATAAATTTGTGACTTCATGGCTGACGCAGCCCTTCCAAAATCGGGTCTCAGGGTAAAGTCTTTCTTGGTATGAATGGATGGATGACTTGCGATTTTCGTCATTTTCAACAGTATTTCAGTCATATTAGGACTATGGATGGATGGTAATTAAAGGCTCTGTGCAATGAAACTCCGTTTGAAAATATTCGTGCCCTTAGCAGGGATCGAAACCGGGACTACATATATAGCAGGTCAGCTACCGAGGCTCTTCTCTTTCTTTGATTTAAACATATTTGTTTCTCTTTATTTTAGCTGCGGAAGAAAAAAACTGAAAGCCCTTGTGATCGTTTCTGTATCCCTATTTCTTGCCAGACAGGAGATAAACAAGCACCCAGACAGATTCACGAAAATATGCATTAGCCTTACTTAACACTCGAAATTTAACCTTATCATCCCCGACCGAACGATTCGGGGTGGAGGTGTATAGCGATGAGTCTAGCGTCCATAACATTTTTTTTTGTCCGCCTTGTAACTTGAATACTCCATGTTACTGTACAGGTGTGTAGTATGAGTCATGGGGTCGTCGTGGTTGGACAATGTTGCTGTTAAAGTCCCCGTAGTCCTATCAGTGGTAAAAACGTCCAAACTCAAATCATAATAAAAAGGGCTCAACCTTCGCGTTTGGTAATCAAATGTGGGTTGACGTGCATATATTGAGCCATATAACTGGTAAAGAGGAGAAAAAACAAGTTTTTGAAAAATAACAATTCACTCCACAAAATACAATTTCCTGGTCTGGTTTCCCGTCCAGCAAAGCTATATAAACATAGGTGGGATAGTGACTGGGGCTCCACGCCTGTACATTGTATTTTTACTATTTTATTCAACTTCCTAAAATCAAAATTAGATCATTTTAGTCGCCAACTAAAATGACCCAAATAAGTTTTCAAACCCTTTTTGTGTGAAACTCGAGGATGTTTTATTTGTTTAACGCTGGCTAATCGCAGTCATTTACAATGACGAAACTATAGTGAGAAGCTTGCAGCGATATGGAACGCAGTAACTATCTTACATTCGGACATGTCATTACGTTCTTTTAACAAACACTATTATATTGTTCATTTCTATAACGTTTTGTCTGAAAACTGTGATCTCTTGTCAGTTTGATATGCTGTCGGGTTAACTCGTTATTGTATACTGCTGATTTTCATAATTGCTTGTCAGAAAACCATAATGTCATGCCACCACGACATGTTGTCTGGTTGACTCGTGAGTATATGCTGTTCTCTTCTGTTATGTATTGTCAGAAAACCATTATGTCTTGTTAGGAAACCATAATGCCTTGTCAGAAACCATCGTGCTTTGTCAGTTTGTCATTCGGTCTTTTTAACGTGCAGCTGTAGGCTGTTCGTTTTCATTATGTATTTTCAGAACCCCATTTCATCTAGTCGTTTTTCGTACTGTCTTTTTTATTTGTTATTTGATGCTGCTACTCTCCATTATGTTTTGTCAGAAAATCATTATGTTGTGTCAATCTGTCATGTTGTCTTGTTAACTGGCTGATTTTTTGCATTAACTTGCCGTTATGTAAAGTTAAAGAATCATTCTATGCTATGAAATCAACATAGTTCATTCATAGAGTATCATTTCAACTTATCCTAACCTGCAGTTAAGTCATCATTATATGTTGTTGTGTTAAAACGTTATATTGTTGTCTGATAAAACCCTGTACCAGAAATCGATAAAACCCTGTACCAGAAATCCGGTAACTGTTAGGGCCTCCGGTAGTACAGTACCTACACGGAATATTCACTAAACAATATAATAGTGTTTGAATGTCGTCCGTCCAGCATTCCATCCGTCTGCACGTCAATCATTCGGGGTTTTGGCGCAGTGCAGAGGTATGGAACGCAGTAACTATCTTACATTCGGACATGTCATTACGTTCTTTTAACAAACACTCTTATATTGTTCATTTCTATAACGTTTTGTCTGAAAACTGTGATCTCTTGTCAGTTTGATATGTTGTCGGGTTAACTCGTTATTGTATACTGCTGATTTTCATAATTGCTTGTCAGAAAACCATAATGTCATGCCACCACGACATGTTGTCTGGTTGACTCGTGAGTATATGCTGTTCTCTTCTGTTATGTATTGTCAGAAAACCATTATGTCTTGTTAGGAAACCATAATGCCTTGTCAGAAACCATCGTGCTTTATCAGTTTGCCATTCGGTCTTTTTAACGTGCAGCTGTAGGCTGTTCGTTTTCATTATGTATTTTCAGAACCCCATTTCATCTAGTCGTTTTTCGTACTGTCTTTTTTATTTGTTATTTGATGCTGTTACTCTCCATTATGTTTTGTCAGAAAATCATTATGTTGTGTCAATCTGTTATGTTGTCTTGTTAACTGGCTGATATTTTGCATTAACTTGCCGTTATGTAAAGTTAAAGAATCATTCTATGCTATGAAATCAACATAGTTCATTCATAGAGAATCATTTCAACTTATCCTAACCTGCTGTTAAGTCATCATTATATGTTGTTGTGTTGAAACGTTATGTTGTTGTCTGATAAAACCCTGTACCAGAAATCGATAAAACCCTGTACCAGAAATCCGGTAACTGTTAGGGCGTCCGGTAGTACAGTCCCTACACGGAATATTCACTAAACAATATAATAGTGTTTGAATGTCGTCCGTCCAGCATTCCATCCGTCTGCACGTCAATCATTCGGGGTTTTGGCGCAGTGCAGAAGCATACATGCGTCTGTCCGTCTGTCCATCTGTCTAAATATATGTGTGTGTATTTCTGTAGGTCTATCCATGCATCTTTCCGATCGCCCATTTGCCTGTCTGTATGTGTGTGTGTGTGTGTATGTCTGCCAGTCCATCCGTCCATCCGTGCATATGCGCATCCATCTGATCGGCCATTTGTCTGTCAGCTCGTCACTTTTCTTTTATTCTACCCGAGATCCATACATTCATCTTTTTGTGTGCCGTTGCTCGTGTATTAAACAGTAGATTAGGGCGGGAGCATTTGGAGTCAGGGTATGCTAAGGAATACATAGGGCAGGGGCTAGGTCGTGGGGTTGTGTGGTGTGAATGGGTGGATAAGTAGGGTAGGAGAATGGGCTTGGGTTGATGGGATGGGTGGCGTATATGTTGGGAGTTTTAGGGATGATATGGGTATGGTAGAAAAAGTACGGTAAGTATAGGTATGGGTAGACTTTTGTCAGCCCAAGATGTTAGAAATTCACATTAAATCTCACTTGCCTCTCTGATCCCTTTATACCTCCCTCAAACCCTCAAACGAAGATGTTGGAGTATGAAGTCTGACAAATAATAAAATAAAAAGAAAAAAGAAAAGTAAAACATTTAGGGACCAACCATTTGATATTTCGAGGGTGTGTGTGTGTGTGTGTGTGTGTGTGTGTGTGTGTGTGTGTGTGTGTGGGGTTATAATAAAACAAAAAGAAAAAAAGAGAAGTAAAATACTTAGGGACCGACCATTTGATATTCCGAGGCCGAGGGGTGGGGGGATGCTGGTATATTTTTCAAAATAAATCTCTGTCTATGGATGTGCAAAAAATATGGCTCATAAGGGGATTTAAATAAATATTCTTGCCTCAAAAATAAGTGAAAAAAAATAATCTGGCTCCACCAAAAATTTCCAAAACAAAAAAAAAATAGTCTGCAGTTAATTCCATTTGAATTGAGTTTTTAAAATGTGGCTGTCTTCTGGGGGGGGGGGGGGTGCGACCCCCAGACCCCCATAGTTATAGTAAATTAAATGTTTTACCAGCAGGCCCGCATGTGCATACATTTACAACAAAAAAAATGCTATACAAGCATTAACATACATGTATTATTGATCTGCCGCATTACTAAGTAAATGTTTCCACTAAAGAGTCACTAGCTTATGGGAGACAAAAAACCCATTGTGGCAAAATAAACACTCTAAAAGGCAAAAAACTTATTCTTTATCATCATCCCTAGTTTTTATATGCCCGTTTTGAAAAAAACGGACGTATTATGTCATGGCATTGTCCGTCCGTCCGTCCGTCCGTCCGTAAACATTCTTGTGCGCGCAATAACTTAGAAATCGTTTTGGATATCTTCGTGAAATTTGGTAGGAATATGTATTAGGTTGGGACAATGTGTATAGTCGCGTATAAAATGGTTGCTTCCCCTTCCTTAGTTTCCAAGTCATGCCCCTTTGATCATTTTCCCTACAAGTCTTGTGCGCGCCATAACTAGATAATCGAGAACTCCTGATGCTAGATCATGGTTTCTTGCAGGAAGACATTGTCCAAGGTGTAGATGACCTGAATAAAAATGTGAATTTTTGACCGAGTTATGTCCCTTTTTCAACTTAGTGCATTTAAGTCTATGGAACCTTGTTGACAAAACATCTCGAGAGCCCCTGATGTTAGGATCATGATTTTGTGGAGGAAGACATTGCCCAAGGTGTAGATGATTAACTTTTGAAAAAGAAAAATGTTAATTTTTGATCGAGTAAGGCCCCTTTTTCGACTTAGTGCATTGAAGCCTATGGTACAAAAGTACCTTTACATACAGTCAAGAACTGTTAGAGAAAGGAACTTAAAATTCTATGTGTGGCATATTCATGAAAAATAAGCCGTGCTTGCGAACAAAATATCCGACTAAGATGTAGATGTCAAAGCGGTTAATACCCCTTTCTGCAAACCTCTTTAGAGGCAAGCATAAAGTTTGGGGCATAGTGTTTCATAAACACATTTTCTAGTGTCTCCCGAAATCCGTCTATTTATCTTCCGGTCTGCCTGCATGCCTGTCGTTGCTTGTGTATTACACGGTAGATTAGCGTTGGGGGGGCGGGGGAGGGGATAGGAGTCAGGGTATTCTACATGTAAATCATACTAAGGGAAGGGGCGTGGATGTGGAGATTTGTGGTATGAATGAGTGGGAAGGTAGGGTAGGAGAATGGGCTGGGGTTGTTTGGGATTGGTAGAGTGTATGCTGGGAGTTGTGGGGATAAAGTGGGTTGGGTAAAAAGGATAGGGCAAGGAAAGATATGGGTAGTGAGAGGGGTAAGAATGGGTGTGAGGAGTGGTGGTGGGGTGGTGGTGAGTGTGTAGACTTCGGAAGGATAGATGAATGAGTTTGGCTGGCGTTGTGTATGGAACCGTTAGTGGCGGGAATAGGGGTCTGGATGGGAGTGGGTTCGGGCGGGTAACCATCAAGAGTAGAGGTTTGGTTGTGGTAGTTATAGACTGGGAAGGTGTGGTAAGTAGGGTAGGGTGAGTGAAGAGGTTTTGGATGGCACGGTGTGGGAAAGAACAATTGGTGACATTGGGATTAGGGTGGAGCCGGGAGCATGTTCGTAAGATAGTGTAGTGTATGATAGGATATGGTATAAGAGGGTTTGGGTTGGACGGGCGCAAATGGGGTGGGGTGAGGAGGGGAAGAGTAGGTAAGGTAAGGTATGTGAAGGGGTTTGGATTGCATGGCATGGGGAAGAACAAAAGGTGGGATGGATATCTGGGTAAGGCTGAGAGCATTTGGGTATGGTAATGTAGGGTAGGACGGGATATGGGAAGAGGACTGGGTGGGATTGGGATGGATGAGGGTTTGTTGTGGGATTGTAAGGGTAGGTGGAAGCATTGAGTTGAATATGTGTGAGCGTAGGCATAGGCGTTAGCATAATGAATAGTAGGATAGAGAAGGGTAGGGGTAGGGGTTGGGATATTGATGCGTATAGAGGAGGTAGGCGTAAGGATTGGGCTCGGTTTGGGTATTGTTGGGTGTATGTAGGGTAGAGTAAAATGGAGTAAAGCAGAGCAGATCATGGGAGGGGAGGGAATGGTATGTGGTGGTGGTTAGATGGGGCTGAGGCTTGTGGAGAGCCTCTTTATACTTTCAGTAGCTGTCTTACTTAAGGGTTTCGAATTTAATAAGCATTTTTCATTTTTGACTTTGGGTATGAGGGTATGGTGAGAATGGTTTGGTAGAAAATGGTGAGTTAGGGTAGGGAAGGGTAGGCTAGGGAAGAGGTAGGGTGGGGTCCTGGGAGAGGGTTCAGGGCAGATAAGATGTTAGAGGTAAAGTATTCTATTCCTGTTTGTCCTGCCAACCGGCATATACCACCCCACAGCACCCCACAGCACCCCACAACACAAGACTTGACAAGAGAACATGTCAAACAAACAAGACATAATAGTTTTTGACAAGGCATAATGAAAATGTACAACACACAACAATAAGTGGACAAGACAACATGTCCAACTGACAAGACATTATGTGATTTTAACAAGAGATAGTGAAAATGAACAGCGTATAATAACGACTGAAAAAGACAGCGTGTCAAATTGACGGGACACAATGAAAATGAACAGCACATAAAAACGAGTGAAGATGACAGCATGTAAAACTGACAGGATATAATGGTTTTCAGACATGACATAAAGGCTTTCTAACAAGATAAAAATGAAAAATGAACTGCATATAATAACGAGTGGAGAAGACAGCCTGTTAAGCGGACTAATAAAGACTTTAAGACGATACATAATGAAAATGAACAACATAAAATAACGAGTGAAGAAGACAACATGTCAAATTGACAAGGTATACTGATTTTCAGACAATACATAATGAAAATAAACAACATATAATGACGAGTGAAGAAGACATTATGTTAAACCGAGATGATATTATGGCTTTTAGACAAGACAAATTGAAAATGAACAGCATATAATAACGAATGAGAAAGACAGCATGTCAAACTGACGAAACATAATGTAACTGAACAGCATATAATGCTTGTCCATATAACATAATGACATGTCCGAATATAAGACATTTGTGGCGTTCCATACTGCGATACCTCATGATAAAATTGTTCATGTTGATAGACCAATGGAGCCTTTAATTTTCAGTGCTAGAGCGTCCAACTAATTTGGATTAATTTGGATTAAAATAGGGCAGCAGCCCCGGTAGCTCAGTAGGTTAAACGTTGGCCTGCTGATCTAGCGGTTCGAACCCCGCTGTAGGCGGGATTTTTTTCAATCGTAAACATGTTTCCATTACATACAACCTTTCATTATCACCCACCCATCGACCTGATATTACTGAAATACTGTTAAAAAGGACTTAAAGTCGCAAGCCATCCACAATTAATACAACCAATGATGAGGAAAGCGATACTTTCTGCTTGGCATTTTTCACGTGCCATAAACAATTAATATTTATAGATGCAGATTATAAATCCTAAAAACCGTTTACCATTAGGACGGTTTCCGTCTCCAGCTGGTCTCGAAACCCGAAACCTCTAGATTAGCAGCTAGAGCTTAGCATACTGTACGCGCAGCCGCGTATAATTTTGGTTTTGTTCCACATTTCACAAGATTTCATTGGTGCCAAAATTTAGCCAATAATATCAAAAGGTCAATGAATATCTAATCTTCGTTTTTCCCGTCATACCGCACTACATGAATACGAGTACTAGCACTCTGTCAGATTAGATAATAATGAAAACAAGAATAATAAAAATACTAGACGTCTTTCATGATTATCTAAAATATAACCACGTCCCCTTTTAAGATTTAACTATTATATTGGTCGCATGTTTAAGGTGAGGTGGGAGTAATTCAGCGCCGCCATACGGCAGTTTCTGTCGCTATGCGACGTAATGACGCCAGACGTTCCGTTTGATAAAAACAAGATGGCGGCAACGTTAGCCGTCACTTCATGATAGCTCAAAAATGCAAGGAGGCCGAGTGCTGGGAGAATTTTAAAGGCAATAGAATGTGACATAGAAAAGAAAATGAAGAAAGTATAGTTACTTTTCCTTGCGAGAGACTACTTGCGGGAAAGCCGACGGCTTCTTAGTCTATTAGACGGCGTTCGCAGCTGTTGAGTTGCAATAATTTTATTGCAAATTTTCATACGACAAAAAAAAAGCCTCAGAATCTACAGTTCGACCACGAATGTTACAGTTAACATGGTAGCAGCCATACCACCAACGCTTAGCCTAAAACAATAATCAGCAACAAATATGCCAAATTTCAGTTGTATTAAAATTCTTAGACTGTCCCTATCATTTGAACAACGCAAGGCAGCTATATCAACGTCGATTCAATGTCGTCAGAATCTTTTATCGACGTTGATACGATAATTCAACGACCTGTTCTGTCAATAAGCTGAAAACAACCTGGTGTGTCTTTTTCCTTGACATTTTTTTCACTTTTCTCGCTTTCATTTTTTCTTTCTGTTTCAAGTGTATATCAGAGTCGTTTTATTGTGTCTCCTAGACACTAATTCAGAGAAAAGTGAATCTAAGCTGCCTACTATGTTTAAAAGAGAGACAGGGAGAGAGAGAGAGAGAGAGAGAGAGGAGTCGCCGAAGTCCAGTCGTTTGATACTGGGTTATAGTGCAGAATATTATAGGTTCTTACTTGGGTCGGGTCAGGAATTGGAAAACTTGACTCGCCTACACTGTACAAACGACGAGTGGACAAGGGAATTGTTTAAATGTCATATATTCTGAGTGGTCGTGCCAAGTACAATCGTCAGACAAGACAACTCCTAAATGTTTATGTGAATTTACCTCTATAATATGTTTATGGTTCATGGCAAGTGGATAAAAGTTTGTGATGGTGAAATGGCTTGGTGCAAGTCTCAGATACTAAAAGAAATATATAGTTATTCATGACCTGCTCTCAAAACTGGAAGAAATACAGACCGTGAAAGACTTGATCGAGCAACATTTGACGTTTTTCGCTGATTTTCAGCCGGAGGGACCAAAATTGTGACGTCATTGCATTATAACAAGCAGAGTCTTGGAAGAGTTGTATAGCAGAAAGAACCAAAATTATCCTGTACTTGATAACTGATCAATTAACTTTAGCATAATAGTCATAATACTAGAAATTACGGAATTGAATGCCGAACTGCCTAAAATCAATTATTTTAACCCCTGTTTTAGCTTTAACTCATGCCAAATTTCAGAACGTTTTCATTAACAGCAATTGTATGTATGTTTCTAAAGCCAAAACCTAACTTAAACGGAAGTTGTTCCTAAATTTTCAATTTCTCTTTACATATCGTACACAAAAAGCATAATACAAGCACCCCCATACCAAAATGACGTCGAAAAAAATCACAGGCGGCATGAGCGTGACGTCATATGTTGCTATGGCAACACATTAAAATTTCAATTTCAAACCTGGACTCGAAAGCTCAAAAACGCTCTTTGGTGTTACATGAAGGATACTTATTTCAGTAAATAATCAATAACCTTATTACATTACCCAAGTAAACCAGTGGGATGGGCTTTGGGGCTAAAGCCCCGCCACCTGGGATTTTGTGTCAAATTTAATGTAGGAATGTAGGTAAAAAGGAGCACCTGATGATAATTTGAGACGATATTTCATAAGTTTAAACTGAAATATATGTTGTCGCTGAGGCGATTCCAATGAGATGCCATAACATGTATTCAAAGGTAAGCATGATAGCGTCTTGACTTTTCACCGAATATTCTGTTTTATCCGGAAGCCTGATTATAGCCTCTTTCTTTGACCCCTTAGTCCCACCAGTGGTCTAGAGAGAGTCCTGCCGGTAAGTTTTACTCTATATCCGGGCCTGTATATCATAATCATGAAGTTATTAACCCATTTTTGCCTAGTGTTCAAGTAAACAATCAGACGCCGTAAAATGCGGCGTCTGATCAGGGTCTACACCTTTTGCATATTTGCTTTGATTAGATGGGTATTTCTCTTTAAAAAAGGTAAATTAAAATGACCTAAACCAGGTGTACTTTATTAAACTGACAAAAGAAATCCTATATCTACCAACACAGACGGAATCGAATTCAGTTCTGTTCTGTTTCAATTCTCCTAACGACGTTCCCAAGAATGGTAAAAGCGTGGCTGCATCAAGGTCCTGAGATAAATATGTACACTTTCCGCGGAATCAACTAACATTTTCATATTTGCCGTCATTCCCAAAATAGGGGCAAACGTGTAAAGAACTAATTTGCTCCCCTAGAAGTAATTTTCTTTTATTTTAAGAGTAGACCCCTTTTCGGAGGGTCTATGTTGTCCAGGGAATCAAACAGAAAATCACACACACACACACAAAATTCTGCGTTTGAGAAAATGTTGGAAAACATGGAAATTAAGCCGTTTCGGTTTGGCCACTTTCATAAGTTTTGCGATAATTTGCTTATTTCAAAAGTAGACCAGTTTTTGGAGGGGCTATGTTGTCCAGAGAATCAAACTGGGAGAATGTTGGAAAACATGGAGGTTTACCCATTCCGGTTTTGCCATTTTCAGAAGTTTGACGATATTTTACTTCAAAGCAAACATTTTGCACAAAATGAGCGTCGACACGACAAAACCAACAAAGTGGCATGTGTGTCCAGCAAAGACTCAGATCAGCCTGGGCATCCACCCAATCTGATCAGAACCTTTGCTATGCGCTTAAATGGTAGCTAAGGGTCCAGGCTAGCTCCTTGTGGACAACAAGGACTGATACGACTGGGCAGGTGCCCAGGCTGATCGGATTCTTAGCTGGGCGCACATGCCACTTTGTTAGTTTTGTCGTGTCGCGGCTCAAATATGCTTGGCATGCACATGAGTCGAACGGCATTCAAATATTTTAGAAAACTTGTTGCAGAACCATGAATTTCTAATTTCCAAAAATGGAATGGAATTGCGCGAATATTGGGCGTGATTCAGCAGACTGAAGAATGACTCCTCTGATGCAATGGGGGAAGAGAAGAGTACCCTCAAACCCCCTTGAGTTTCGTCCAAAAATGTCAAACAAGTTCAACAAGTGCCAAAAGAATGACTTCGCAGAATGTGCTTCTTCACCTATACTGAAAGAAAAAAGAAACGAATTTGACACAACGAACAGAGTTAGACCGCAAATATTTTAAGATACGAAAAACAAACTGATATGTAAACATATCACCTCTGTGGGTAGTTACTTATCGGGCATACAACTTGAATCAACATTAAATCAACGTTGATTCAACGTTGTTACGTTGGTAAACCATTCACATCAACTACTTTTGATCCCATCACTAACAACATATAGCTATGTAAAAAAGAACAAATCATAGTGGCTTTCAGGGTTGGTTTTCTTTTTTTCTATGGGGTTTTCAATGTCGAGCCAATCGTTAAGAAGAGGTAGACAAAAATGCTGTTTCCCTTGGCGAGGTAGTCCAACAAATGATGGATCTACTCTAAAAGGAAAGAATTTGCTCATACAGGAGCAAATTCTTTCCTTTTAGAGTTGACTCCAGTAAGAAGGGATGAAAAACAAAAATTACAGTAACACTTTCTGCCCAGAAAGTTTATACATTCACCTTAAGAGCATTTTTATGATACGTTCTCTGCCAATCCGAACGTGGAAGCTATAAAACAGCTTATAAAACTGACTGTTATTGATCGTATCATGGATGACGAGACCCGAATCTGTTTACATGCCAATGTAATTCGTGTTTAAAATCTGTATGTTCTTTACAGGATTCAAGTCTATGACGGTAAAAAAATGTACGGCCCCAGCACTCGAATATAAACTTCTTCAGACGGTGGCTCAGCTGCGAGATTCTAGTGGACACCTGTTGCAGCCAAGCATAGTACAGTTCATTGCCAATGAACTTCAAGGATGTGCTATCTAATAAAATATTACCCGGTGGGCACGCAACTCGAAACGACATCGTAGCAACTTTCGACCGACGTTTTGACGTCACCCCGGAGTTAAATTGGTGTTATCATAAATAATAGTGTCATGACGTACCGCCGACGTTTCGACGTTATGTGCCTACTGGGTAGACAAAGGAAAGTGTGCTTTGGACTTATTTTATTTCATCGCTGTACTGTGTGACCATTTAACCCGTATATGATTGCAGACCCATACAAAGGGACACCGGCAAACAGTGTAGACCCAGATCAGATGCCGCAAACGCGGCATCTGATCAGGGTCTACACTGTTTGCCTTTAATATTAGATTTCTTTTAAAGATACAATTACTGAACTGACACCCCTTAATTTGGAAATGGGCCTGTCCAAAGAGTCAGGTGGATGAATCGACTCGACTTAGCCCCCCCTTCCCCCTTCCCCACCCCCATCCCCACCTATTATAATAGTTTTAGGTCAATAAAGGAAAAGAAGTAACGTTATCATATGACGTCGCATCTGAGGGTGTAATAAAGCCATGCATTAAAAACGATAATCCACTAGTGGATTAAATATGCAAATTACGTCGTAACGTTATACGCTGACATTCATTAAAAGTCGCGTTTTCTAATGGCGAAATCGTGACGTTTAAGTGCAAATTTTGCTAATAAAATGCAATTTTAGTAGTAGTATAGGGGTCTCTTTGGCGCCAAACAAATGACGTCATCTTGGATGGCGTAGTTTCTATATTTAGTAACAGTCGGCCATGTTGTTTTTATAAATAGTAACTCATTTGCATATAAGCAATTGGTGGAAAAACCCCATCATCAGTCCTATTAACCTGAAATGTGAGGAGGTCTGCGCATCACGGTCTACTCGGTATAGAGAGCTGACTCATGAGGTTTCTCGATCTTAGGAATGATCTTGAGATCCTGGTCCTTGTAATACATTGATATAGGTAACAAGCAACAATAAAAATTAAACAGACACTCTGCTATCGTCTCGGACTGAATGACTCTGATAGTTTCACAACGTGTATCTATAATGTTTATTTTGCAAAGCGGAACTCGATGTAAGAAGCCCGGACTGCTGAATAGATTCCAGTCACGATGTCTAATAGAAACACCCAAACATATTATTTTGATCAATCAGAGTTAAAGTGCCATATCAAGGTCGTAAAATGGATAAGCGTTGCCGGTGTGATGGTAGTCTTACTCTCAACACCGGCGTTTGTCTTGGCAAGCATGAACTGGCCAAAAAGCCATCCCGTGGATTACGAGGTGAAAGTGGACGTCAACCAGACCGCATGCTCCTATCTGAAACAATTTGATCTCAAAGACCACGTCAGTTTATCGGTGTGTAACAGAGGCGGTAGAACTGTTTTGGATATACGTCTGTTCGTAAACCAAACGGCGACCAATCGCGGTATTGAGTTGAACCTGAGACAATGGACTATTCTCCAACGAGTATCTACCCATGTGAATAGAGCCATCAAAGAAGGGAAACGGGTAAGAACAAAGATACCAGGGATGAATTAACATTCAGAATGGATTTATCCAGTGTTTTTGTCCGAATTTATTACCTTACAGCTTTAGGGAATGAGTCACGAGATGGCAGAATCATCATGCTGCAAACCATAACTCCGGGACAACTGGCCTGTATAGGAGAGGTAGCCCGTAGAGTATACCGCCAGACGTTTCCTTTGCTGACACGTGACTTGGCCTACTTTGATGACAGAAGCTTAGTGCTAAGAACTTTGTTTTCAGAAAGAGTCACTTTTCGCAGAAAAAGAGCCACCCTCCTTCATTACCATACTATGATACCAAGGCTTTTGAGAAACTATTATCTCCAAGCCACTATTCAAGATCAAATACGGTCTCAGCGAGAAGCCTAGAAGTACATCCGAGGGTGCGTAAGATTCAATCATTTTAGGGACAACTTAGAACTTAGAAAAAAAAATCTTTTAGGAGGATTATCTGATCAACAAGCTACTAGAGGCACCACAGCTTACGCCATCAGTGCCGTCAACGCCGCCGCTAACGCCGCTGCTAATGCTAACGCCGCCGCTAACGCCGCTGCTAACGCCGCCGCCGCCCACGCCATTCTTCCACAAATAACGTAAGAAGGATGAACGGCTCAGTTCACGAAGAGAAGATGGACCGCTGTCCAATTTGTAACCAGACCTTCAGCAGGCGTGACGTTATGCTGAGACATAAGCGCAATGTGCATGGAAATATAAATGATGCCGATTCAGCACAAACATCAACTGAATCCACGCGGATGACCTTTCAGCATCCATTTTCAATGGTTATTACGGGTCCTAGTGCAAGCGGAAAAACGGAATGGACTAGAAAATTGTTATTGTCCTCACTGATACAGCCGCCACCTGAACGCATTTTATGGTGTTTTGGACAATGGCAACCTCTGTACGATGACATTCAGAGCAGACTCCCTTGGATAGAATTTATGCCCGGGATCCCTGACTATTTAAACAGTTCTCAGTACACCAACGCCAGGAAAAGGAACCTGCTGATCTTTGACGATTTAATGACGGAGGCCAAATGCGACCAGAGAATAGCCGATCTCTTCACTAAAGGAAGTCACCACAGAAACATATCCATCGTGTATCTGACCCAAAATTTATTTCCTCAAGGAAAGGCTTGCAGGGATATCGCTTTGAACACGCAGTATCTTGTGCTTTTTAATAATCCGATCGACAGACAGCAAGTGGCGACCTTGGCCAGAAGAATTTATCCGTCAAGCAGTACCACCTTTATGAAACGGTTTGAACAAGCGACTTCTCGCCCTTATGGTAACTTAGTGGTAGTCTTGAAATCGAGTACACCAGAACAAGACCGTTTACGCAGCGACATACTTGAGTCCACGGATAAACTTGCATTAGACAAAGAAAGCATGTCAGAGGTCGACTACGCAAATAGTGAAGACGAGGACGAAGAGTCTGAGGATTTTATTAATAATCTCGGACCTCCCGGTAAACGCAGAAAAGTGGAGATTAAAGAAGAACGCTTGCGGCGTGACATATGGAACGGGAGATTTCAAGATCCTCTCAGACAGGCCAATAAAGAACAATTTAAAGCTAAAGTGAACAATTACCTACAAGGAGGGTCCACTCTGAACCAAGCCGTCCATCACGCTGCCAACGGTGATTTACCTCATCTCAGGGGGGGTAGTCGGGTGGTGCGAAGGTGCTGGGTTTAGCTTCCAGTGCCGGGGCGTCCTACTGATTTGGATTATAGTAGGGCAAGGGCCTACTGTGCGTGCAGCAGGTGCGGGTGGGGTTTTTTTTTTGACATTTTTTTCTCGACTATCATTTCTCTCTTTTTTCTTCCTTTCTTTGGGAGACGGCCCGATATAGACTGAAATACCGTCTCAAAGGGCCGTTAAACAGTTAGACAATAAACCAATAAGACAACCTCATCTCAGAAAAAGACTCAGACAAGAGTACTCCCGGTTTCTGATCGACTTTTACGAGTTACAAGGGGATCCTATTCAGCAGCAAGTCCTGGAATCGGCGAGCACGTTTAGACAACAGCATGATATGAGTCAAGCAGAATCTATCAGACAGGCCGTCAAACTCAGAAAAAACTTATTTGACGATGTTTGGCCCGATCATAATATCGAGGAAGACGCTTTAAAACAGAACGAAGACACTGAGGAGTCAGAAGAGGAATAAAGAGCGTAAGAATGACGAGTAACTACCTGTTAAACAAGAAAGATGGGTTCGATAGAGGTGTACGATAACAAGCAGCAGAAATGGGTCCCTTATGTATCGGACCCAGAGAAATGGTATCAACATTTTAAAGACTTGAGAGACGGGTACGTTGTACCCGATCATATGGGACGATATATCGTCGGTAGTGGAAGACGAAACCGAAAAATGCAAGAAATAGAAGCTCAGCGACCTCGTGTGAACTTGGTCACACCCGTGGCTCAAGCGTTAGAGATAGCCCAATCTGAAATAGAACGAGAACGAAAAGGGAATAGTATGCCTGCGAGTACCAAGGGCGGTCGAAAGCGTAAGAAAAACCATACCGTGGACTGGGATTCATTCAGATATTAAAAAAAAATGATGAACAGTAAACAACTAAAAAATATACTTCTCGGATATCCTGTCACTATATGCTCTGCGGATCAAATTAATACACGTAAAGGAAGATTTGTCATTTCCAATACGGACACGAGTGATGGACGAGGAAAACACTGGGTTGCATTTTATTTTCCGCAAAGGGGATCATATGAATTTTTCGACTCTGTGGGAAACAGACCCGAAGACTATGGCGTTGGATTTGAGAAGATTCTCAACAAGAAATATTTCATGTACACTGGACAGTTACAACAATCCTCATCTAATGTATGCGGGCAGATTATATTTTATTTACATCCTTTGAGATCAGAGGATAGATTCGGAGAAATCTAAAATTTGAGATCGATTTAGACTATTATTCTAGATCATCGTCTTTTATACTATTTGGATCCTTTTGAAATTAAGCAGTCTTTGAATCGACTGCCCAATTAAAATTATGAAATTACAGTATGCTTTTTTTCTGGTTTCGTCACCAGATATTGTCAGGGTCACTGACGAGGCTTTATTAGCCGAAACTACGTAGTCTGGCCCATGTTCCTACTTCTGTATGTATTCTCTGCTCTTGAAGGAACTTTTTTAGATTTTAATTTTACTGCGCCTATTATGTCATAAAACGACATGAAGGAAAAACAATGAAAGACATAGTGAAAGACTTTAATCTACGACAACAGAAGCGCAATGATCGCTTCATAGTGACTAAAATGATGACAATGTTAGAACGAAAACGTCACACAACTAAATAAAACTGCACAAGTGTGTTTTCTTTTTTCTATTGTTATAAATAAATATGAAAAAAAAAATAATCGGTGTTGTTTTTTGTTTTATGCTCTTGGTCATTTTTTCCCATTGTAACCCCCATCTGTACATTGCATTACAACTGCGGGATATGAAATAGAAGGATGACTTGCGACTTTACGTCCTTTTTATCAGTATTTCAGTCATATCAGGTCGATGGGATAATGGAAGGATGTGTGCAGTGGTAACCCGCTTGAAATGATTTTCGCGTTCAGTGGGAGCTCGAACCCGGGACCGCAAGAACAAGCACTCAGTAATTGACCTACTAAGTTACCAGGACTCCTGCGGGAAATGAATTCAAAATAACGCAAATCAATGCTTGTAATGGTTTAATTTTGAAAAGTATGGATAGAAGTCTTATATAAGTATACACAATATATTCCGGTAACTACACTCACCACAGTATTTACTTGTGTCATTCAAAATGAGTAGATTTATCTCCATGTTGACGCTTTAATCTCTGATTTGAGAATGACATTGGTCGTGCAGGAACGTTCTTAAATACCCTGTTCGTTCTATTTATAGTAGCAGACGTCATATTATTTCACAACTTTTTTGTAGCAGACACACGTTATGTTATATTTATAGTAACAGACGTCATATTAAAATCAAATAAATAAATAAATAAAAATCTTGTTATATTTATAGTAACAGACGTCATATTACAATATGAAAAAATACGTAAATTATAGTCGGTCGTATTTACAACGTATTGAAAAGCCGTAAACTGAAACGTATGTGCTTCGCATTATTGATTATAATTTAATCTGGTCCATGTTCCTACTTTTGTATGTATTCTCTGCTCTTGAAGGAACTTTTTAAGATTTTAATTTTCTCTCGTGTCTCGATAAAAGTCTGAAATAGTGACCGCTGGGACGTTAACATATAGTCTTGAAAGGCCGTAAAATCTAATACGGATATTAGATTGAGCAGTATTTTTTTTTTTCGTCTTTTAGGACCATTATTTTTTTTTATTTTTAAATCTCTTAGCAGAAGAAATCAGATTTTTAAAACGTCGATGTACCTGCTGAACTACCACATTCACCCAAAGTATCTAGACAGGCTATATTCCGGACAATTCCCAAGAATAAGGGCCAGTACCGTTCTATATGAGTGAATTTAAAGAGTAACTTTAACTGCTGATCATGACAATTTGGTCCGTATCCTATAGTTTATGTCAGTACCATTCTGTAGGAATACATAGTGAAATCGCGTGGGTGCACAAGCTGTGTCGCATATTCACTTTATACATAGTTCATAAGGTACATTTTCTCATATATTAGATACATGCCTCTCGTATAATGTTAATGGCTTTCACAGAACGTATTTCCCATGTGGCTATACAGTAAAAAGGTCACAGGGTGCTTAATTCCATGCTGAAAGAGGTTCAATTTTTTTTTCTGACATTGAATTGTGCAATTTAAGTAAGTTGCCGAAATTCTAATAAAAGATCATGACCCACACACTTCATGACAAGAGAATTAATCTGATGTCTGTAAAAGTGCGTGTAAAAATTTTGTCAAATTTTCTCAATACGCATCTGCGTATTTGCGGTTAAGGTTGCTGCAGCCTTGCCGGATTTTCACACTCTTGCGTAGTTAGCTGATCAGTCTACGCATTGTACTGAGACTGGTCATATGCGAGCTAAAATTTCTAAAAGATTCCAGTTCCCTGATATGCATATGCGATGATTAGTCTGCACATGATCACGGGCTCATAGGTAGTAGGGTGAAATTTCTCACGACGCAATGCAGTTCGAGGTGAAATATGTTACTATTTTCCGAAAACTAATCGAAGGTCACCGTTTATCACCCTTAAAAACAAGAGTTGGGGTTATTGGTATCGGTAGTGACCATTTTTATGCGATATTTGTCGGCTGTTGTGAAATACAGAAATAAAAGGTCACAGATGTTTAACTGTACATTTTCTTTTTTTTCTGATGTTGAATTGTACAATATTGTGTGTGTGTGTGTGTGTGTGTGTGTGTGTGTGTGTGTGTGTGTGTGTGTTTTATATGTGTGTGCGTGAGTGTGTGTGTGTGTGTAATTACATTGGTATAAAGGGCTTCACTGCTCATGACTAGTATACAACCATATATTTCCCATAGTTAAGGGGAATTAAATGACTAAGAATAATTAATCTTTTGAGAAAAAATGAGATTTATGTTGAAAGAATTCAAGTTTGAAATGTCATTGAAAACTTTATGGAGCATGGCCAACACTGTTTTGTCATGCTCCGATATCCACGGCATCATAAATCTGTTACTATAGCAACTAATAAGTCTTATTGATGCCAAAGGGATGTCATGTAGACGCCATTCTGACAAGGTACTAGGCATAGCAGTTGGTAATTTCATAATATCTCTGACGTCACTGGTATAGGAGCATGGCAAACAGTGTCGCCATGCTCCGCCAATTTTTCACTGATATAACATACTAAAATTCTTTAAACAGGAACTTCAGATTTTTTTAAACAAACAAATACATGTATCCTAAATTCATTTAATTCTTTGTGAATTGTGTCCCACAAGCGAAATCTTTGCTTCTGCGTATCCCACACAGTAGGCCTAATTCATTTTTCAAAAGGAGTTAATTTCAGTCATACACCCATAAACTTCAACAAACAAGAGGGCCAAAATGTCCCTAAATTGTTCACCTAAGTTTAAGGTTGTCATTGTTAAATTTGTATGTGTTGGAGAAATTTAGCTGGAAGGCAGTAAATGACGACTGCCTTGGAATTTTAGCTTCAAGGAAGTAACCTACATTCAACTGCCTTTTTTTAAAATCAGTATGAGTTAAAGGACCTCTAGGCATTGCTGCATACCATATTTCAAGCATCTGAACGCTGTTCTGAAAGATTTTTAAGTAAATGTTTTCTAACTCAAAACCTTGCAACATGCCACAGAGCCGTTTTGGACCGTGAGGCTGCCGTTGTGACAGACTTAATAGAGGTACACAAGGCAATGCTTCACACCAAAATTCAAGCAGCTGAGCCTAGTTGTTCTGAGGAAGAAAATTTTTGAATACTTATTCTATGTATTTCTGTTCTTCAAACCCAGGACCCCCTGAGGCAGGACCATTTTGGACCGTGGGTGTTGTTCCATTTGACCAAACCTGGTAAAAGACCACTAAGCAATGCTACATACCAATATCAGGCATCCGAGCCAAATGTTTCTGAAGAAGATTTTAACATTTTCCAATGTATTTTTATGGTTCGAACCACTCCCTGGAGCGTGGCTATTTTAGATCCTGGGGCCACCGATTGAACAAACCTGATAAAGAACCACTAGGCAATGCTACATATCGAATTTAAAGAATCTCATCCTAGCATTTCCGCGGAGAACATTTTTAAGTTAATTTTATTTTCGAACATAAAACTATGTGCCGCAGGACCATTTTGAATCCTGGTGCGGCCGTTTGAACAAAGTCCGTAGAGGTGTATTAGGCAATGCCTAATACCAAATTTCAGGTATCTCAGCCTAGGGGTTTTGACGAAGAAGACATCTGAATAGTTTTGTATGTATTTCTATGGTCCAAACCCAGAATACCCTGAGGTAGACGCTGAGGTAGACAGACCCTGAGGTAGATCCATGGACCTGTTTGAGCAAACTTGACAAAGGATAACCGGCAATGTTACATACCAAATTTCAAGAGTCTGAACCCAGTGGTTCTGAAGAAGATTTTTGAATATTTTTCTATGTATTTATATTTTTCAAACCCAGGAACCCCTGGAGCGTGGCCACAAATAATGTCGAGTCCGTTTAGCTTTAGTGCAATCTGCACACATCCGCAGTGTTGTCCGTGCATCTGTACCTTTGTTATCGCGTTTCCCACACTGTAATTCGGTTTTTTTCAGTCCATACGCCCATAAAACTTTTCGGGCAGGTGACCGTTAGTCAAGGACTGGATGTTGTGATGGGGGATGGTTAGTAGCTGAGATGCGCGACACCTGTCAGTAAGTGGTATAGGCGTGTATGTGGCGTAACCTAGGTCGCGGCGACCTACTTTCTAGAATGGTAGGGTGGATGACATGTAAGAGTTTGGTATAGTATTACACTTTTGGGATGCAAATAGACAGAGACAGAAATGTACTTACAGCCTGCCGGAACAGAACATGTTCACCAGTGTTAAAATGAACAAGGTTGTGGCAACTTATATTTCGGGTATGTGACCTTTAGTTGTGCTTCAAATGCTCGAGGTCACTTGTTCGGATACTGGAAGACCGCAGCGATCTAGTGAATATGCATAGTTTTCTCACCATCTCCTATGCATAGCAGACACTAGGTGCGTCAAAAAGAATCAAAATCCCTCAATAAATCTACCGACTGAATACAGGAAAAAGGCCTATACTTCATTTGCTCCGGTTTTCAGGTTGAGTACGTTACGGCGATTTACTTTTTTTTGGATAAACCACCTGCAGTGGTTGGTGTGTTCGGGATATAAAGGGGCTGAAAGGGAGAAGGTCAATATTATATGAGCTGCGACACGAGAAAAACAACAAAGTGGTTGTGCGCTCAGTGCAGACTCAGCTCAGCCTGGGCATCCGCCCAGTCTGATTAGGGTATTCGCTGTCCGCATGGATGTAGCTTAGTCCCTTAGCTACCCTTTAAGCGTTTAGCGGAGGCGCTGATCAGACTTGATCAAACCACACTATTTCATACCATATGCAAGGGAAGTTACCTGTAAGTCGCACAGGTAAAGACACCTGTCTGTGTAGTGTAAGTGCAGTTGTATCCCTTAGATTAGGGGACTGCGGCAGCCGTGACTGGACAGGTAGATCAAGGTAATCTACCCAATATCGGATATTGAAGCGACAGTAAAACTTATCAGGTCTGAAAAGCTCTATTCAACTTCGTTAACCTCAGCTCTCTTCCCCGGCCCCCGCCCCCTTTTTCCCCATCGCACCTTTTATTTATTCACATTTTTTTTAATTAATTTGATTTTTTCTTATTTCTATGAATTAGTATGATTAAATTGTTGTTTACAAAAGTTATACTTTTAAAACTATGTGCGGTAGTATATAAATGATGATAATAATAATAAGAAGAAGAAGAAGAAGAAAAATAATTTGCAATGAACTTATTATTTTCATTATATAGCACATGTGATGTCAATTTTTAGTATATTATCTCTAGATGCTAGTGCGAAGTGACGTAGCTCCTTATTATTATTATTTTTATTATCATTATTATCATACCCCAAATACCGCGGAAAAACTGACAACCGGTAAAATTGCTGAAGCTATCCTTGAACTTGGATTCATGTTGATCAACTGAAAACAGGAAATATATACACGTACGGACGGCCAGTCCATCATTTGAGGATCTTTTCTTTCTTTTTATTTATCGCCTCATTTTTTCAGTCTTCATCGAACTCGCTGAATAAATTGATAAATGGTAGACACCAACAAATAAGGTAAATTTTTTTAATATATTGCCAAACTACAATTCATAATCCAAGACCCTGTCCTTTTTTTTTCCAACAGAAAGGATTTTATTGAAATTTGTTCAAAAAGAGTCAAGATTTTTTTATTTTATTTATTTGTTCTATTTTTATTTATTTGTTTATTTATTTTCACAATGCTTACATTTTAAATAATTGATTTCATTCAGAAGTGAATGCAGTTAGAAATCAGTAGAAGTTATGCAAGGGAATATGAAATTTTGACACTTTTCACACTGTATATTGTATAATCAGTGATCCTTATCAGTTATGACACTCTCGGTCACCTTTACATTTCAGACCCCCGGCAATATTTCACAAGCAGATCAAATCAGTCGTAAAACCTGCTTAGACTGTTCAGGGTATTCACATTCGCTTTTTAGCGGTGCAGGTTGATTTGAAAAACTCACTGTTGGCAACTTTTGTGTGAACAGTAGATATTCAAATCAGCGTTCTCTTCTTTGCTGACTGATCAAAGCCTTCGGTTTTGCTGTTTGGATGTGAGGGCTGATTTGAATACTCACTGCTGGCATAAATTTATGAGAACAGTTAATATTCAAATCAGTTATTAATTTGTGAAAACTGATCAGGGTCTTCATTCCTGCTTTTTAAATTTCAACGATCGCAGACGTTTCAGGTGAACTTAATCCATTCCATTCGGGATACCCCCTTAGGGATATCTGGTCAAACAGTTTGGATCCAGATCATGCTGAGATCCAAACTGTTTCTGTCTAGACATCATTTCTACAAGAGTTGGTTAGACCAATCTTGATTTTTGATGCAGACGACAATTTCAACAGACCACAAAAAATACCCAGAATGCAATGGGTAAATGTAGCCGTCACTTCTGTGTAGACTGACTAGGGTTATCGTTTTTTGTAAATACTCAGATCAGCCGTAATACTGTTTAGAAAGATCAGAGTTTTTTTTTCTTTTTCGCTTTTTTAATGTCCAGGAATCGCATACAGTTCATGCGAACCGAGAATACTCTGACAAGACTGCAATGGCTGATCTGAGTCTTTGGTGAGCGAATGTTGCAATGTAGGAGTACTTATTTGCATGTCACTCTGTCATCATCACTCTATATGTAAACCAGTGTCTTCGAGAATTTGATGGTTACTATCAACACAGTTCCGTGCGGATCTACAGCAACACAATAAGTTTGGTCCAGTTATAATCCGGCATTTCTAGCTATAATCTATTTACATGTATAAGCATATTCTCAGGAGCGGCTGTAGCGTAGTGGATAACACTCCAGACTACCAATCAAGGGGTCGCAAGATCGAACCCCCCGCTTCTCCGGTCTTTCGGATGAGACTTTAAACCGAGGTCCCGTCTCCATATGACCTCATTGTTGGTGGGACATTAAACCCGAGTTCACTCACTCACTCACTCACTAAGCATATTCTCTCTTCTCTTTTTCCATGATTATTGATTTCCCTTAGCCTGGTCCAATACCTGTAATTGAAGTCTTCTTGAAAGTTTTATTTCCGAGCAGTATGTTGGACACCCGGTAGGCCAGTAGGTTAAGCGCTGGCCTGCTGATCTAGCGGTCTCGGGTTCGACTTTTTCATAGCGATTGGAAAATAAATCCAGAGGAAACACAAAACACTAAATTCCATATAATATTCTGTGATAGATGAACAAACTACGAACTGACCTTAAAATGAGCAAACTTAATAGTGTATCTTTCACAGTTGGCCAGTTACGTTGAGAATGAAGCCATTTAATGGCAATTAACTAACAAAGTGTTTAATTGGTTTTAAACGATCATTATCGAAATGACTGCTTACCAACCTGTTAAGAAAGAAAGAAAAAAATGCAGATAATCTAGTCATTCATATATTTGTTTATCTAGAGAACGTAAGATGACATATTACACATTTGATATATGGCAGTTTTGTTTGTTTGTTTTGTATTTATTGTCTTATTTTTAATTTTTATTTACTGATTTTTATTCAACTTTTTTTTTCTTTTTTTTCTCTGCATTTCTTAACATTTTCTGTCTTTCTTGTACCGCCGGATTGATAATAAAAGCAATTTCGCATCGGCAACAAATAACATTTCGCATACTCTGCCTGACCTCTGTTTAGTGCGACATCAGGTTGGACTTAGAAATTTTATGCCTAAGAATTCGGCAGTCGGAAGGCGCGTGGAATGTATTTTAAAGTTAATAGGGAAGAATCTTAACGATAATTTATTTCGGAATTTTTCATATCTGTGGAAAGAATGCAATGCAAATTTTAAGAAAATATCAGGGGAAAAAATTAAACTAGACACAGTAAAATAATGTTTTACCGACAAAGTCTAGGAACACGCGTTTTGTCAAATTTTTATATGCGCTAAATAGGAGGCGATGGGCTTATTTTCCACTTCACCTGGAAGAATGAGGGCACATACTTATTTTGATGAAAATTACATCAACTAAAAGAGCGTAAAATGAGCTATATGGTCATATCAGAATAAATTTTGGCAGAATTTGTTAAAGAAATGATTTACGTTGTCAAAAATTGTTTTGACATTAATTTCTATACAAATTGAGTCATAGATTTCAACAGGTAAAGAGACATACGCGTTATCGGTACAGGTGTCACATCGTCGGGCTGGGATGATACAAATGAAGAGATTAGTTTAACATGGGATGCCCGGGCTGATCTGAGTCTGCGCTGAGCGCACAACCACATAATTGGTTTTCTCGTGTCGCGGCTCATATTTCAAAAGTCATGTCCACATACGCACAAACGGACGGACGCAGCAACATCAAATAAATGTCTATGCCTCGCTCACAAATTCGGCTTGACATGAAGTGAAAATACCACACGAACCGCTTTAACTTATTGGTTTTTATACTTCTATGCTTCCGTAGTTTCATTTTATCGGCAGTAGCGTCAATAGCGTGATTAAGGTTATACGAAAAGCTTAACTGGAACATCTCTATGGAAAGGTTGCGTCTACGGTATGGTATTCGAATGCTGAGAATGGTATTGGCTAGCAGCCGGTTCGCTATATGACAAACCAAAATCTTAAAGTGTTCCTTCGAGAGCAGAAAACACATTCGAAAGAAGGAACATGGGCCATACTTCGACGTTGCGGCTATTCAACCTCATAAGTGACCCTGATAATATCTGGCAATGGAAGTAAAAAGTATGCAAAGACCAGGAACTGAAACAATCAAAATCCAAATCCAGCCCTCAAACCATAGTTGGAAACAACTAAGATTACAAATAATCAAGATACAGTGAACATATGGCCAACCGAGTGAGCAGCTTGTTCCCAAAAGGTGGCCACTCAGCAACCCAAACCGAACCAAAAATAATAATAACATACATAAGGTAAAACATCACAGAAACTCTGACACCAAAAACAGGCAACAAAGAACCACAACAGAACTACCGCCTTGGAACGGTCAGTAATGAATTACTGGGGTGCTTAAATCGATTTTACAGGCCCAACCTCACCCTCAGTTTCTGAAGTGGTACAAAACATTTAGTTGGTTGTTCGGTTCGCATGATAACCCTCTAACTCGTCAATGAATCATCACGGTAAACACATAAATCAAATTTCAACACCATGAAGAAGCAAAGACGAGGACTCAACAGATACAACGGGCCGTCTGACAGGTGGAGATCCCTGTCCTGCCAAACAACCCCACTGGAAATCTGAAGCAAAAGAAGGTCACCAGTTGAGCCCCGGTGGACCAAGAAACAGACAAAAAGGCTCCGGTCCCAACCAACTAAAATATATAGCTTTAGGTCGGGGCCATCATAGAGTCTGACGACCGATCCCCCGGTGTGCAATTAAAGAGTGCAGCAAAGCTATCAACCGTGATTGGGTTAATCACTAAGCATGCAGACTGTCGCATAACATTTAAATTATAGCCAATACGTTTGTGACGTATTATTATTTTTCGGAATTGATCAGAAAAATCAGTCCTACCCTTAATCTTTTTGAATTTGTATACTAAGTCACCATAAAATTCTGGTTCCGATAGGCCTTGGTGTAAAAGAAATTTTAATCCGACATCAAATTTTGAAACCAATTCATGGTGTCTGCGATAGAATTTAGAAAAAGCCTTTCTAAGCTTATGATACCGATAGCCCTGTTGAAGAAGTTTAGCAGTTAAACATTTATTAATATAAGCCTGAGAAAAGCATACTCATATTTCCTTATTTCACTAAGAAATAAGTCATGCATTGTATTTGCCAGCATAGTGTCCGAAGCCCGTACATGGTATTGTCTAGCATAGTATTGGCTAACATGACGCTTCCAGTTCTACGAATCCCATGCTTGGTATTGTGCAGAATGATATTGGCTAGCATAAGGTATTCGAATCTCAGGCATGGTATAAGCAGCTATGAGGACCTTCAACGGAATAATCTTGTGCATGGCATTGCCAAGTATGATATTGTTAAATTTTGGGATGATGGAACTAGAACACCGTTGGGCCAAACTGTATCATGCTGTTGGGTATTTAAAGGTGTCTCGGGGGCCTATCTCGACCATTAGTCAAAGAGGCTTGTCACCTTCTGACGCGCCCTCGTATTTATACACGTATGTTTAATAATTCTCTTCGTTTTCTTTTGCATGAAGCGTTTTATTTCCCATTTAAAATGCTTATGACAATCCCTATGCCGCTCATAATAGCAGCTCGCAGATCTCAGGACCTCTAAGTTCCCGCAACCTTTCCTCCGAATTCCGACATCCTCCTGTCAAAGTACCTCCGAAGTTCCTGTAAACAACAATTATGAGGAACCTCGTTTTTAAAGACTAATTTTACCCTTTTATTTATGGTTAGATTCCTAAAGGAATCGCCAAGTGTATACAGGAGACATCTCATTTTAATTGTATGGTGAAAGTCCTAAAACTAAACGGCAGATATTTTGAGTGGATTGTCCAAGAGAAACTAACGTTTGGAGGTAAAATTCCATCTTTTGTATTCATGTTCTTTATTTACTGTTGTAAGGTTGGTCGTAGAATACTTGCCAGTATCAAGTATTACATCATTGTCTTCAAAACTGACCTATCCATCCAATAAAGCGCCTAGACGTTCGTTTATATAAAATAAAACAGGGTGAATAATGACTCTATTACTGCGTGACCTATTTCTTTCCCTCCAAATTCAAGCAATCGCCGAAATCCCGATATCGAGTTTCCCTGTGTGAGATGGGGAACAACGGAAGTTTAGTTTTTTCGACAACTGACGCTTAAAACAGGTAACGTTGAGCCAAAGTTTAAAACCAACATCATTTATTAACTCAAGGGAATGGGGGCACTTTGTATCGACCGTTTTTTCATCGAGAAATGAAACACGAGAAATCTAACGGCTTCATTGAAGGCAATGCAAAAAATGAATGTCAATATGTTCTGAAAAGTAAGATCCTTTGGAAGCAAGGAATACACAGAAAATAGCAGACTCGGTTTAATTTAGTCTGTTCATGACTAGTAATGAAGTGTGCGACACCAGCCACGCCCCCTGAGACCGGCATAAGCGGAACTCTTTTTTGCAAAAAAGCGAAACTCTATTTTCAAAATTACTCAAATAAACTCAATGATCCCAAAGGACAAGAAAATATAATCTGCACTATGATGATGAACGGGGAGACGTTTACGGCCGCCATACGACACAAACACCAGCTGCAGTGAAGATAAATATGTTCTGAAAGTAAAATCCTTTGGAAGCAAGGAACACACCAAAGAACAGAAAATAGCAGACTCGGTTAATTGAGTCTGTTCGTGACTAGTAATGAAGTGTGCGACACCAGTCACGCCTTCTAGCACCGGCTGTATATACTTTATATCACCCTTTAGAAAGTTAACTAAATTTTTACATCGATGTGCTGTTTAAAGAAACTATTATCAATATGTCCGTGTCATCTGCAGTTCTTCTCAAGAAACATACGTCAATCAGGCGATTGTTTTGTAAAAACAAAAGAGACCGAACATTTGTAGGTTAGATAACAAATATGCATTGTCTGAGACAGACCAGATGTTTCTTTTTAGTAGCCAAATAGTTTTAGACAGTATCTTAATCAGTTAACTGTCTCATTTAGTCCGTTATGCTTAGTGCCTGTTTCAGCTATCACGACCACGTTTACAGACGCAAGCTACTTACCAATAATTTGGTGTCCCACGGATATTGCAAAGCAAAATTATGGTCAACACTTAACATTTTCTTTTGGAGACATCATGACCTCGTTGATCTCTGCAATGTAGCCGTCTCTAAACTTATTTTTCGTTTGATGGCCACGACTGAAACATTGGCAGGCTTTCATAATCCATGGGTGGGTTAGAAGTCCTTCACTTGGACGGAATAGCTTGTATATTTTTGAACCACATCAGAATCAAGGGCGAAATTGATGCTGATGCAAAATCGATTTAAGACCGAAGTAATTCATTAAAAACCATTCCGAGTCGGTGCGTTGGTTGTGGTTGACTTTAGTTGTCGTTGTTTGTCAGCTTTCTTTTAGTCTTTGTGTTTTATACACAGCTGCTGGGAAGGAACTTGTCTTATCTTGTTTTGTTTTGTGTGCAGTCCTTTTTGTTTACCTTTCCCATTTCGTGTTTAGGGTAGAATGTCGTAAACAACTTAGCCCGTTTCTGAGCATTGCCTTCTCGTCTTATTTTGCGTTATCGGACTTTTTTTTTGACTAGTCCCCTAGAAAAAAAAAACAAAACAAACAAACAAACATAAACGCCGTATGCGGGTGCCATTTAAAAATGGAAAGTCACTTATGGGGAAAAAGAAACCGTCCCTCTGGTCATAAAGCCTAGCAACAAGCTGTGCCCGTTTTCAATACAGGTAACACTATACAAGCATTTATAAGCTTCTGCACCAGTCTGTGTACTCCAAACCCGAATCATTTTCGCGAAACAATTATATACAGAAGTGAAAAAAGGAATGTATGTTTGAATGTCATAGTTTTCTTTCTTTACAATACACAGAGAAAATATTCTGCATAATAATTATTCACTCAAGATACAAGAATGTGGTATAGTTAAATAACTGGGTGAAACGCTGGTCTAGCAACACTATATACGCATACCGATTTTGCACTTTTTAAACGTGCACCATGTTGGACAATACGAATTAGCTGTTAATCAGTATTTGGCTTCTTGATTCGTTACTAAGCAAACCAAAAAGTTTGTGTTTTAGTTATATGATCACAAGGCTCTCAGTGACAGGCAGAAAAAAAAAATCGTAACATGAAAACCTTTCAGTGCGATTTGTGTTTGCATAAGAAATATACTATTTTTGTTCTTTTTTTAGTAATGTCAGTCGACGGCCATCTTCTATAGATTTTAAAGTACTTCATTTAAAGAACTTTCTGATTACATTTGACGAACATCCTTTCAGCGTTTTCAGGGAAATTTGCATTTCAGCACATGTGTACATGTAAATAGAAAACTAGGTCACTGTAAACTTATTCCACTAAACATTTTTTTTTCATTTCACAATATTGTAAAGTAATGCCCCACTAATGTTTAATGCAACTTTTTTAGCCAAATGTACCAAGTGTTCTGGAGAAAATGGTGATTTAGTATGCTAATTTTAGTAAGGGCTATTTTTGATTATCGATCTGGCTGAATTTTACCATTCTGAAGTCCTGCAGTCTGATCAAGAGAAATGTGATAATGTAAAGCTGTGAAATGAGAACCTTGGACGCAGTGGTTTCAGAGAAGATATCATTTAGGGTCGATGTTAATATGAACAGACGGACGAACGGTGTGACGGACGAACAGATGGACGGAAAACCGGACGTCTACTGTTATATCGCACCTGGCTAAAGCAGGTGCGACAATGAGATCACACAATTAACGTAGCTAGACTGTATTTATACTAGGAGTACATTTCTTTGGACATACGTACACAGGAAATCGCTTTATATTTTGAGTTATAATATAATCCAAGACTAGACCGATTTTCATTGATGTTGAGCATGATTATAGGCCCCATTGCTGTATCAGCATATAGACTTTTATCATGAGGTATCGCTGGAGGCTTTCCAGAATAGTTTCGTCAGTGTAAATGACATTGATGAGCCAGCTTACAACAAATAAAACACCCTTGAGTTTTACATGAAAAGGGTTTGAAAACTTATTTGGGTCATTTTGGTTGGCAACTTAAATGACCTCCTTTCGAATTCATTAAGTTGAATAAATTGGTAAAAATACAATGTACAGGCATAGAATCCCAATCACTATCCCGTCTATGTTTATATAGCATTTCTAGACAGGAAACCAGAGCAGGAAATTTAAATTTGTGGATCAATTTGTTTTTTTTTCTTTCAAAAACTTGTTTTTTCTACTTTTTGCCAGTTATTTGACTCAATATATGCACACAAATCCACATTTTTTACCAAACGTGAAGGTTGAACCGCCTTTTACAACGATTTGAGTTTAGAATTAAATTTGATTTCCTGGAATTTTCAGGGGTGTCACTAGGGGCTATTTTGTGTTACGCACAATCATGTTTTAAACTTTAACCCTGAATGAAAAGGTAGCATTTCAGTCACTTTGGCAGTTGGTATTGAAATCTAGTCTAATTTATAAAATTTCAGTTTGCAAATATGCAGGTGTGATTTGAAATTTTGTCAATTTTGACAAAATTTCAAAACGCACCTGCGTATTTGCCGTATAGGTAGCTAAGCTCTTGATTTTGGTTGAGTGAAGTCTGCAATATTTGGCGCTGTTATTTTATCGTCCTGTGGATCCGCAAACCAGTGACGTTTTGATGCCAAACTATCGTGATGTTAGACTATGCAAACGTTATTGCCGTCATATAAATTAGCAACAGAAGTATAGAAATGGTTAACGGAAAAAACTGTATTGCCCAGATAGGCAAACCAATATTTTGCTGGATTATATAATAAATTAGTGTTGAAAAGCAAGTCATTAGACATTATGTGATGTCATCCACAGAATATCAGTATTGCCCTCCGCTGTCGCGTCGATTAATATTGATATTTTCTGGTTGACTTCACATCATATCCAAGGCGGACGTATACGGAACAACCCTGTTCTTACTTGTTTAAAAACGAAACAGTTATTGTTCATCATCAAATCGATTAACTGTGGAGTATAAATAGTTATAACACACACTAACAATATCTACCGTAAAATTCCTAAGTTTTCGGGCACATAGGTCTGTTCAAACAGTGGAAACCGAGATCAGACTGTTTCTTAGGAACAAGAATGATCAAGATCTTCACAGTTTCCATTCCATCTGCGCATTTTGTCGACATTACTCTATGGTAGAACCGAATGACAGGAAAATAAATAGTAGGGCAAGGACCGGCTGTGCTTGCAGCAGGTGCAGAATTTGGGCAGTCTGTATTGGGGATATTTTTTAATTTAAACAGGAAACGAAACGGTGAAATGTTTGTTTTTTGTTTTATTCTTTAACATGCAATGTTAGTTTTACTAAAATAATATGCATAGGCATGCCCCATCGCTTGAATATATTTTTCATGACGTTTTTCATGAAATTCAAGTTTCTTGCATTTTTTTAAGAATGTAAAAATATACTTATAAACAAGAAAATTGCATTTTTTGTTACCAGTTTGTTTCAGATATCCTGTATTACTGATTATATGATTTGCTGAAATGAAAGTGCGTTCATGTGCTAGAGATATGAATTTTAATGGAAAATGTGTAAAAAAAAAGTATGTAGAAATACAAAATATTGTTTTGTTTTAGGAAAACAAAACGGTGAAAATTGTTTTTTTCTTATCCAAATGTTTTATAGCTCTTTGGGTTATTTAGACGGTATAATGGTTTAAATGCCCCGCCAATATTTCTATTCAGTATGCGTCTACCTTAAATAGTCAATAATTGTTTAAAGGAACAGCATATTAACGAAGAGACATAGTCTTGTGTCAGTGTTTATGGATAAAGGTCATCCTACCGATAGGAAGAAAATCACTCAAAGATTTTACTGGCTATTTTTACGCGCATCTGCCAATGGAATCCCGTGTAGGAGCAGCGTTTCATGCACAATGTTGTTGTGGTCCCTTTTTATGTGGCATTTTAATATCTTTCAGTGTCTTGCATTATTTCATGTCCACGTTTATGCTTTTGGATACGACCCTCCCCCCCCCCCCCCCCCACACACACACACAGAAAACACATCAACGTATGACGTATGACGTTCATAGGCCAGCTGCCTCGAGAGACGATAATGTGCCTACTCGTACAATCCATCGCGAGGTCATTTGGGTTCTATATTTACTTTAAAAAAATTATCGTTCGACGATTGGTTAATCTTCGAAACCATTATTTCTAAAAACAGGGGCATTATAATAATAGTGATATAACCGTCCCCATCGAGAATTACAAATTGAGGTATTGCATTTTAAGGTACCATCGTAAAACGGACAGAAATAAGACTAGGGGAAGAGGGGTGGTACGGCGCTAAACCGGTTTTACGTAGCAACAAACCTGAAGATTTGTACAAGGAGAGGCTCGTCAGGAATATATGCCTTTTAGCGTATCTGCTTTGTACCAGCGTCGTCAGTACAGGAGATAGTTCACAAAGAAATTGCGTTGTTAGTTTTGAAGTTTTCTTGTTTACTGACTCAAGGACAATTTCCAGGCATGCTAAATGTGTTAAAGGTCTAGGGCAACCATCTGACTCCATAGCCTAGTTCGGTGCTTTAAAAGTAAGCTATCTGATACTCGTTATCAATCGTGGACTAACAATAGCAGGTAATTTGAAATACTGTTGATAATGAAAAGCAGTTATTCTGTACTACACACATTTTATATAAGCTAATTTAATGCCAGTATATATCAACCTTTAAATTTTGTTTGTTAATTTCAAAATTCGTTCAAGAATATATTATATTTGACTACTACGGCACTGCTCTACAATGACCCATACATTCAACCTCCAGTGGCCGAGAATATCCCATTCTTTTGCAGCATTTTTAAGGAAGGATTTCAATTCCACCGATTCCTTTGTCATTTCCAGGGAACAAACTTTGGAATTAGCGAATTTTCTGAAATAGAGGCATTTTTAGGAAGTCTATAACATCTCATAAACTCGAGTTTAAAGTTATCCTTTCAAATAGTTCGCCTAGAAAAACATTTAGTTTCACAGACAAAATGGTCGTTTTCATTTTGGTTATAAATTTTCATACTTTTTATCTGTTCTGAAAAAATACATTTTTTTACCAAATACAAAAAATAATCTTTTGACATGGGCAGGGTTAATATCAAATAAAACTTGTTCAATCAATAACCTCGATTTAAAGTATGGCAAAATAATGGGACACTCTGTGTCTTTGTCTAGCGAAAGTTAATTACGGCAATTTACAATCTCAGACGACGTGCACGGTTTACAAGAAGCCCTAAAGACCGCCAGAATAGTAGCTAAACAAAACAGAAACCAACCAGAGGCCATGACGTTAACGTCCATTCGACACCGTCTCCGTAATAGGATTTGCGCGACAGCATCGGCTGCAATCATAATTGCAAACCAACGTGGATGACGTAACAATATAAAAACAGTAAGAAACCGTCTAACAATGTTGCATAAGATAACAGTGTCAGCTCTTTATGCATTTCAGATATGTTACGCTCTTTTACTGACGTCATTTAAATAAATGATTCAAATAAACTGCATTATCTTTAAATCTGCTGAGTTTCAAGCATTTTGTCATAAAATGTTAAACGCTGTCACTCGTGAAAGGATCACCAGCCAGCAATTAGAAAGTGGAAGTTTTTAAATCCTTTCAGTATATTTTGATCAGCGCATTATTAACACATCTAAGCGAGCCAGAGAGCAAGTCAGACCAAGTAGGGGCATCAAACCTCAAAGCATTTATTTTACTGTGCAGAATGCACTTCTCACTGTGATATTGCATTGCTCGTTATCGTTTTAAACGCGCAGAAATCTTATCTGATTGTTTATAATCAAGGCAAATGAAAACAAGTTAGCATTAATGAAATGCCGTCAGAGTAGACAAACAACAGAGTGAGAAACTACCTTTGACTTCGCTAAATGAAGGGAAATGTTGATTTCACTTTTAGGCAAGATAAAAATCTATTAGAATGACAAACATTGCAGACACTAATTAGATATTCTGGCTCATTATAAACATTCTGAGCTGGACCTGCTCTGTTTGCTCAGATATCACTTCCAGATAGGTGTCGATGACTTTCTGTAAATGGTGTATAAGAAATTAAAAAACGAAAAACAAAAACCAAACAAAAAAAAAACCACAAACAAAAAACAAACAAACAAAAACCAAAGAAATGTTTCCAACGAACACAGATACCCCCGCCTTAGGTACCACCATAAAACGTGACATATGGGTTATTAAGTCCTTATTCTTGTATATTCTTGTTATACGACTAGATATAAATTATCATACCAAATTTCCAGTTGCTACAATAATAGGAACCCTCAAATTTTACTCTAAGAAATGTCTTAACCTTGCAGAACTGGCCTAAGGCCAAAGTCAGTAGGGCGTGACATATTGATCACCATACCCTGATTCTTGTATATTACTGCTGTACTTACAAATATAAATCCTCATACTAAATTTCCAGAAGCTACAATAATAGAAACCCTGAAATGTACCTCCTAAAAAAAAATCTTAACCTTGCAAAGCTAGCATATGTCCGAAGTCAGAAGACCGCGACATTTGGATTATTATACTCTTTTTCTTGTAAATTCTTGTTGTAATTATAGATAAAAATTCTCATACAAAATTTCCAGTTGCTATATAAATAAGAAACCTGAATTCTACCTCATACACAAAATTAAAATCTGAGTCTTACATGAACACGTACATACTTAAAGACTTACACCCCACCCGCCGTCCGTTGACATATTTCTGTATTTTCATCTGCATAATTAATCATTATGAGATGATGTTTAGAGCTTTTTTCTTCTGAGTGCCCATAGTACGTCATAATTACGTGATTTCAATTAGAAGTATCTTAATTTTGGAAAAAAGATGTTTTTCGAACTGGATGAAAAAATCAGACTTATCTGTTATCGATGTTAATGCCATAAGTACAGTTACCATAAACTTATGTGATTATGTCTAAAGCAAATGTCATCATTTCTAAAGCTAAGACTGGCTTGTCATAGCGACATGAATCTTAGCGGAGTTTGGCTTCCATTCTTTTTATTTGTTTTGGCTTTTTGCGGGTTCTCGCTGCATTGGACATCTCTTTCCTGATACCCTTGTCTGTCACCTTTCTCGGGACGCAGAGGTTGAGGTGGCTCGATGGGAGTGGGGACGTCTTCGCTCGCGAGTTAATACGTAGGCGTCTCTTACCTGATGTCAGCAGCTATTGTGTCCCTCGGAATGTGACAGTAAGTGTGGCTCGGAGAGGGATGCTCGTTGCCTACCGAGACCTGCCCATCATCTCTTTTCTTTCATTTTTTTTGGAATTTAGCGACTCTGAAGAAGTTAAATACAGAAACGCGCGTCTGTCGCACTTTTGGTATGATAGTTTATATGAATAAAATGAAACCACTTACCAGGTTTCAATCAGTACGCGGCAACTGGTAATTATAAAATCAAAAATCGGCTTCGTGAGTCCTGAGACATAACGAATATTCCTACCTAGTTCAAGAGCATTTTTCAGACCAAGAGAGATTAGCAGTTATAATCACTCAACCAGGTGAATAATAGCCACCTTATTTTCGTATATTCAGTTTTATATCGAAAAGTATTGAATTGCAAGCATGCTATCAGATAAATATCTTAAAACCATTAATTTATATGTTAGTCAACCTCCTTAAGACTTGACTCATAACATATTTTCAATCAAGAACTGTCAAAATATATCCCTCGCGGAATTTCCAAAACGTCATAAAAGGTCAATGACGCATGATAAATACACAACACAGAATTAATCGACTTGAGAATGATTATTTGTTTGAGAAAATCTGAAGTTTCTGTTGAAAGAATTTCAGTTTGTAAAGTCATTGAAATATTGGTGGAGCATGGCAAACATTGTTTGCCATACTCCTTAATTAAAAGCATTAATTTATATGTTAGTCAACCTCCTTAAGACTTGACTCATAACATATCTTCAATCAAGAACTGTCAAAATATATCCCTCGCGGAATTTCCAAAACGTCATAAAAGGTCAATGACGCATGATAAACACATAACACCGAATTAATCGACTTGAGAATGATTATTTGTTTGAGAAAATCTGAAGTTTCTGTTGAAAGAATTTCAGTTTGTAAAGTCACTGAAATATTGGTGGAGCATGGCAAACATTGTTTGCCATACTCCTTAATTGATGGAGTCAAAGATGTTACAATAGCCACCAAGACGTCATGCTGATGTCAAAGTGACGTCACGGAGACTTATTCTGTCGAGGAACTAAGTAGTTGGCAATTCCGTAGTTGTTATGGTCACAGATGTATGACATCATTGTTGCAGGAGAAAGGCAAACAAAGTTTGCCGTGCTCCTTCAATTTTAATGACATTGCAAACTGAAATGCTTACAACAGAAACTTCAGATTTTCTGAAACAAATAATTATTCTCAAATTTTCTTTCTCGTCTCTCTACCTTTTTACCTCCTCGGCTAGGCTCATGATGTCTAGAGCTAGTAACTGGTTTCACATTAGATATGCTAATACACGCAATCATCCATACAATAACTAGAGATGTCTCTGGATTTTGAAAGTAGATGAAAAGTCAATGATCAGGAACGGATAGAACAGTTTGGCACATCCTGCTATAAACAACGAAAAATAAACTCTTTAAACCGACACACAAAAGGACAAGGCAAATGAAAAGCCAAGAGGCTAAATAAATATTAAGGATAGCATCTCGGCCATCTGTTGAAAAAGAGCTGAGTTCTGTTAGGAAATAATGATTGTTTGTAATTTTTAAACAGACAACATTCGAATCCCTGCTCTTATAAACTTACTTAAAATGACCCGAAAGCCGTTTCTTGTGTGTATTACCAAGCTTTAATCGCCAATTGTCACAACATTTTTGATATAGAGCAAACATACTTTCACGTCGCCATTAAAGCTAGCATATACATCACAAGGCAATAGAAATAAGCACTATACTTATATCCTCTGACAAAAGCCTTTGTTTAATTTTCAGAGTTTGACCAAAATGAGAGCTGTGAATGTGATTGTTGGTATCCTTTCATCGTTTGCTTTGGTGGAAAATAGAAAATTGCCTGCTGAGTTTGATAATCGTAATTACTTTTTGTGATTATGTCAACCAACAAACTACATTCAGACTTCGACAATTTTGTGCACACACGCAAAGACACAGACAGACACACACACACATCTACAAACCCGCTTGTTATTATGGCCATTTACACAGACAATGCATTTTTAGGGTAAGAAAGGCAAGACCTTTTTGAGACGCCAGAATTTCTTGTTATTTGTTTGAGCTTGTTCCGTGTCATACAAAGACAGGTGTCACAAACATACATCATAATTTCACTCTACGAGCTGAAGTGTCAAAACAGTGACATCTGAATGCAAAATTAATATCAAGCGGGCCATTAGGCCCTGAATGCATCTCTTCTAAGCTTATGTCATTATGAAGGCAAGTAGACTCCTTGGATCGTAGATCAGTTTTTTTTTCAGTATATATTGTCATAACTGATATTTTGATCATGTGAGCATAATCGTTTGAACACACTTTCCTTCATCTTACCCATAAAGGCTACTTGGCTTCGATTGGCCCAGTGGTTTTGCTGCAGAGAAGATGCACAAATGAGGAACGTTGAAGAATGGTCAAAGAATAACCCTGACCTCATGTTGTCAAAAATCATTATGCACATATTAAGTTTACTATATCTACGAATTTTGATATCATAGGCTCCAATTAGTTTAGAGAAATCTTTATTTCAGCATTTTCCCATATAAAAGCACAAGGAACCAATTTTGATATTTCTGTAAAAAAGGTCAAAGAACAACTTTTGATCGTCAGTTGACCAAGCTAGACAAAACATGAAATTCAGATGCTGCATTTGAAGTTTCAATGTCATCGTCCATATTTCTCCAGAAAAGACGATTTTTTAAAAGGTTTTACCATATACTGTCATGAGGTACAGCTTGATTTAGATAGTAGTTACAAGCATAACATTTACAAAGTACAACTGGTAAATTTGATTTGATATCAAGCATGGATACTTATACAATCATCTCCTGAACATGTAAATGATGTTACCATAACTAACCAAAACACTTTTGTCCCATAACCTATGAAGAGCCATTACGCAGTCCAGCTTCAAGCATACCAGTGGCCTTGGAGACTTGTCAATATTTGAATGTCCTACGACAACGGTTAAAGAATGACCCTGATCTCCGTTATATGAAATGCTTTATGTGCTTATTCAATTTACGACATGCGCTGGAATAAATATAATATTATTCGCCGATATGGCAATTTTTCGCGAAATAACCTCAAGCGACGCTTTTGACACCATGTTTGTTTTTTCGGCAAAGTCTGTGAGTGTAGCGAGCAACGAAAAGTTCGATGGTCGTTGTTAATTTATTCATGGCGCAAGTCTTTTTGCTGGTCGTAGGTTCTGATCAGCTGCGCAGGTTGATAAAAACATGAAGTGTTGAAACATAATCAATGAACTTTCTGTGTGATGTTGAGTACAGATTACGTGAAGATGATGGCGTATGTGAACACTGAAAGCATCAAACTAACCCGAATTAGACTTAGCTGTACCCTCCTGATAAACTTCTTTTGATATTCAAATCCGCAACAACATTTTTTCTTAACCCCTTTCGAATTGTTTCACGACCTATCTTTAAATGCAAAAGGCGCATTTGTTTTGCTCACATGAGCCAAAGCCTTACAGATGAGCTTTTAGTAAAGCCAACGCCCCCCCCCCCGTCATCCACCCGTCGTTGTCCACCATTTTTAAAGATCTCCTCCTCCAAAACCGCAAAAAGCTAAATTTCCTATGAAGCCTCATTGAAATGTATGGGATGGAAGTTTGTTCTCGGAGAGTGTGTCACATGACAAAGATGGCCGCCACGCCAATATTTGGTAAAACCCTTCAAAATTTCTTTTCCTCTAGAACCGAAAAGCCAATGAACTTCAAACTATGTATGTAGCATTGAGGACTCGGCCCCAGTTTAGTTTGTTCAAATGGTGATTCTGCATTTATGTTTAACTTAATGAGCAGATTAAGTCATTATGTTGCTAGAGGTAAAAATCATTCTGTAGCTTTATAGTATGCTTTTTTTCTGGTTTCGTCACCAGATTTTGTCTGGGTCACTGACGAGGCTTTATTAGTCTGGTCCATATTCCTACTTCTGTATGTATTCTCTCCTCTTGAAGGAACTTTTAAGATTTTAATTTTACCTCACTGCAGCTGGTGTTGTGCCGTGTGGTGCCCGTAAAACGTCTCCCCGTACATCATCCATAGTGCAGTTTATATTTTATTTTTATCTTTTGAGATAAGAGGATAGATTCTGAGAAATCTAAAATTTGAGATCGATTTAGACTATTATACTAGATCATCGTCTTTTATATTATTTGGATCCTTTTGAAATTAATCAGTCTTTGAATCGACTGCCTAATTAAAATTAAGAAATTACAGTATGCTTTTTTCTGGTTTCGTCACCAGATATTGTCAGGGTCACTGACGAGGCTTTATTAGCCGAAACTACGTAGTCTGGCCCATGTTTCTACTTCTGTATGTATTCTCTGCTCTTGAAGGAACTTTTTAAGATTTAATTTGTTCTAAATCACTGAGATTTGTCGCCCATCGACAAGTTCGAATATCCCTCTCTAGAACCAGTGGGCCGATAAAGCCTATTTCATTTGGAACCTCGCTGGGACAGGGGAAGGAAAGATTGTTTAGGTGGTCTTGGTCACTTTACCAAGATGACCACCATACCCATATATGGTGAAAACCCTTCATAAATCTTTTTATCCAGAACTGAAAGGCTAATGACCAAGGGACTCGGGACCACCATAACTTATTCAAATTATGACCCTGCATTGACCTGATCTTTTTTATGGTAAGGTGAAATTCGGCACGTTGCGCTTTTATAATAGACAGTGCTTAAACTGTGGATTTCTCAGAAACTATTTAAGTCTTAGGTATAATTTGGTATATATGGTTCACTAAAGAAGCAGAGGAAAAAACTGAACCATGAGTGCAGGGACGAACCTCCCGTATCCCATGGCTTTGTCTGCCCCTGCATAGGGCTATATACAGGTGAGCGTTACAGGATCGTTGGTCCTTTGGTTATCTTTGTCGGCAATACCTTTAGTGACTTGTCCTAGCTGTCTGAGTAAATTATGTAATTTGAGAAGCGGCATTCGACTGGTCATCAAGTACATAATTTCCGTTGATAACAATAATAAATGGCTGTGTAAAATCAATTTAAAGACTTTGCAGTGACAGAAATTGTTTTTGAAGTATGTTTTCAGACCATAACGATACATTTGGAATACCTCATGGCGTTATTTATGCTAAATAGTTTGCCAGTAAAAGAAAGTTTTGTGCAATATGGATCTTTTTCATTTTTAAATAGGGATAAATGAATTTGTTTTCTCGAGTCATATACACCCAGCTATTATAACTGGGAACGTGTGTTCCTGTTTTAGGAATGCAGTCTTGCCCAACTGGATCAGGATACCAATTTTAAAGCAAATATAGAGAATTGTAAGCACATTACAATACTTGCAACGGAAAGTTATGAAAGGTGAAACGCACGAATGGGTAAACATCAATTGCCATTGATGACCCTTTGTGGAATTTGCGAAAATTGGACTTAATTTCAGTACTTGAAGTGACGTATTCCTTACCTGGAGCTCTCTGCATTAAAGGAAACATCGAATGGTATATTATACAGTTGTTGCAAGAGAGTGATAAAGCTTATTAAGACGAAAATATTCTCTCTTCTCAATTCACTGGTTCATTACATTTTGAGTCATTGTTTTGCTTTTATTCTCTAGAGTCTGGAGCTTAGGATGGAAGGCAAAATAATAAATCGTTTCAATAGAAACATCTGTAAAAGTACCATATGCCGTTTGTTTATCTATGCTCAAAAGGTGTCGGACGTCAGTTATTTTTTTGCCTCTCGTTCGAATGCCTTATCCAGAAACTCTGACTTGCATGTCCCGTTGTTATAATTTTCAGTAGTTCTGAGTACAGATTTCGAACTGCAGTCATTGATAGACATTTTTGGTTCAGAAGAAACAGAACAGTCTTGTATGAATAAATGTGAACTCGCAATTTCTGATTCGCAGGACCATCTCTGTCCATCAATATGCCAGTGGTGGTAAGTATGGTAAATGTTTACACGATACTGCTGTTGAATCTCAATCTTTCCATACCATTTCGTTAACTCAGATGAAGTAAGTCAGCGGTTATTTGACCCGAATAAGGTACCAGTAAATGATTTGCTTTATTAAAGTCTTACAAACACTCGCACGACCGAACATTTAGTCAAATTCGAAGTAGTGTCGCTAGATGTTATGATTTATTTATGATGGAATTTAGAACAACAAGAATGCAAAATATCTGCCAGTGATAGAGGGGTGTGTTCATCTCTTTCAGAGAATAATCTTTAGGAACTTATTGGATAAAACAAAATAATAACAAAAACGACAACAACAACAAAACAACAACATCATAATACAACATTGATATGAAATAAGCTCTGCTTATAGGCGAGCACATCGCTCTTTACAATGTTCTCCAGAGTTACAGAGTAGAGTAATAGAATTCTATTATTTCTTCATTACAGAATTTACACATAACTTCTTGTACAGCATTGTTATCCCTACAGTCGGTGTTTTGTCGTAAGAAATTTGCATTAGAATTATTGCAACTCAGCATCAGAGAATTCAATCTGACAAACTGATTAGAAACCGTCAGAGAAAGCTTTTCTCCTAGTAGCGTTTCCCCACGGAAAACGGGCTGTAATTATTTTCATTTCCTCTCTACGTCGCTTTCTAATTCCTTTTGATTTTACCCGATGCTCATGCTCCCTGCATTTTGTGTACTGACCATGTAGTGATCTACCGTCACAGAAGCGGTTAAAGTTGACGCCATCTTGTTTTTCTCAAACGGAATGTTGGACGTCATTACGTCAGAAAGACTGTCCGACCTCTATTTCTTAATAATTTTGTGGATTTCTATTCAAACCAGTCCAATTGGATAATACGGAAGCGAAAGTTAGTGTTGTAACGAAAGAAATTTATTGAATGAAATGTATTTTGTTGGCAAAAATATGCCTTACCAATCTTCTACCATATAGCTCCCGCGCTTTCAAAGCTCCGAAGGAGCTTTGAATTGCAGCGAGTGCTCGCTATAATAAATTTATTTCGGCTAAGTTTGCATGTTTAGTCGCCGTGAGCTGTCTGTCGGGTCAACTCAAGAACATAAAAGATTTCTGTTCTTTGCATTGTTATGGTCATATTACCTAATAAATACAATGACTGTTTTGATAGGTTTCAAAGTGAAGCTGAGCAAGATGTCCTTGGAAAAGAAACCTCGCATAAGCGCTTGATTGCTGATGGCCTGTGTAAGTATGATTTTAATTCTAATTTGTTTTGCCCCATGACAATACTCAGGGCAATATATTTTACACCTGTTCTTTTGTCTGTCCATCCGTCCGTCCGTCGATCACACCTTAACACATTGTATGCTCAATTTCTTCCGCAGTTTCAAGCAATTAATCCGTGTCCAGATTGACGATCGTTATTAATTACTTGTATTCTTCCAGTGCCTGCAAGTCATTTGGGCTCTGCACCTTTTAAACCTGCCAGAAGTTAATTCTGCTGTAAGGATTCCAGACTGGTGATTTAGATTCCAAATTTGGACTAACAAACGTTTTACAAGCAACTTACTTTTTTCTAGGTACCACAGTCTAATTCCAGCGGAGAAAGCGCAGGGCGTTGTTGCTTCGAAAATATAACAGACATATGTATATATATTGCCCTCTAATTCAGAGTATCTGTTCATGTGACCTCTAAAAGTATTTAATGGACTGAACCTGTTCTAGTATACGGATATAGTGTGCATTATTGGATTTAATTTGTATGTTAGGATATGGGGATGTTGGGGAGATAACGTGTCTTCCTCAAAGAATGTCGTGTAACTACATTGAATTTCATTTGCTAACTGGCATCCCAGCTTGCAAAGCTTTCAAGGTCTTCCATTACCTCACACTCTTGGGTCTTCCATTACCTCACACTCTTGGACCGAAAATCTTCATATAGAGGACACATTAATCTGCGAACAGGCGAAAAATATACCTGTTTTTTTATCTAGCACGTCGGTATTAAAGTAAGCGATAGGGCCGAACCTCCAGGGACACCGGGTTAAAATGATAAGCTTTGCCATCTGGAACAACATATTTTTGGCGTCCAGACAACCACGAGCTGGTCTACTAATAGGTCGATCCTCTTTTCCATAATAATCTAAATCATATCATAGCCTTTGTAATACCTTTTTAATGACCTTTGCAAAATCCATTTTCTTCAAATTCGTCTGCTCATGTCCATCGAGGTCACTGGTTTTATCGTGAACAAACTTGTACAGCTGGGTTTCGCAAGACCTCTGGCATAATGATTATGCTGAAGCAAGATAAAGCTTATCTATACTGCTAACTAGAATATGCTCCAGGGATTTTGCAACAGATGCGTTTAAGCGACACATGTCTCTTATTAGCTAAGCAATACTACTCGATTTTTAATATCTAAATGAAGGTTTATAAAGCAACGTGTATGAGGTCGAGACAGTGTGTCGAGTATAAGAACGGTTGCTGTTCCTTACTTTTTTCCGGAATATTCCATTCTTTTGAATATTTTGCAGACTATTCTTAAGCGTTGCAAAAGCAGGTAACTAATTGGAATATCTTGCTCTCTCTTGCTAACTTTCGGATTTATTAGACTTTTTCTCTGTTCTGCCATTCCCCCTCCCTAAATAAATAACCGTTTGGAGTATCTTAGTTAAACTATAAAAGTGGGTACGAGGTCGAGGTGTGCCACCTATCGCTTAGGATCGGAGCTACATCCGTTTTAAATAGTTTTGAAGACTAATTTTGGCATGAAAACGGTCGTAGGTCATCATTTGAAAACTTGTATGAAAATTTTTATCTGAAAGAAGATAGTTTGGAAACATGGAACATATCAGAGAAACAGAAGTAGCAGACTTGGTTTAATTGAGTCTGTTCATGAATCCCAAATGCAAGAACTTGGTTTAAATAACTATGTTCATAAACTCCCAAATGACAAGAAACTGTATACCAAATTGCCATATCATGGGCCATTTCGTTCTGGAGAAAACATTTTACACCTTATATGTGCATACTGGCCATCCTGGTCTGTGATCACATCGTTCAAGCAAACCTTTAATTAAGCCCCGATCCACAGAGACTCCGTATGACAGTTTGCTTCAGTCGGCTCAGTGGTTTTGGAGATGTTTAAATTTTTGAAATATGAGTGATATTGGACAAAGGTAAAAAAATGACTGACTTTTGGTATTTATAACTCTCTATGCTCATTTAGCTATCTTTATATACACAGGCGTGCATGCCCAAGTTTTAACAATTTCAAAGAAATCTAATTCTATTTTATTTTCTTATATAAAAGCGCAAGAAAGTAAATGTTAAATTCATGTCAGAGAAGCTCAAGGTCAACCCAGGCTCAACATTTGAATATTATTTATTAGTCCGAGTATTGGATGTTAAATACCAAGTTTCAAGGCCATGGGGGTTTCGTTTAGAAACTGTTGAAATATGAGAGATCCTGTTCAAAGGACGAATTGCGACCTTGACCTCTGGTACCCCAAACTCTTAATGTACTTATTTAGTTGACTGTATGTACAAATTTTTCACCACAGTTTTCAACTACTGCAAAAAGTTTGTTTTATCATTTCCTCATGAGGTCCATGTCTGTGAATCTAAATATTTCGGATTTGTTAATGTTGCTATGGTTTACACATTCGGATCCCCTGCTTCTAAAAAGACAAGGAAGCAACTTTAACCTTTCTTTAAAAATGTCAATGTCAATCCGGGGACATATCATTTTTGAAGAAACATTAAAGCACTTGGGTACCAAACGCTACATACTCAAGTTCCAAGGCCATAAGTTTTTTTTTTGTTCTTGAGATTTATTTTTCGCGTAAATGCCATATATCGGTCCGCCACTGTACGCCTATCAAAACTAGGATAATTTGTAACAAAATTGGGAAGGAAAAAAATCGTCAAATCTCCTCTCCAAACAAGTTTGTAAGATTTAAAATCTCTTATAAGATAAATCTTTGAACAACGAATTATTTTCGCAAGATCTTTGAATAAGATGCATACTCTTCTATCTCGTTTTTCGTAACACGGATGCCGACGATAGGCTGATCCGATATGTTAGAACTTTAAGCGCAATGCCAGTGTTGATATGACTTACGAGTTCGGACTTATGATTTTGGTAACTTAACCACTTTTACTTATAACTGTAAGCGCAACTTGGCGTTGTGATTATCTCGCTGGGCTGACTGTTTTTTATCGTTTCTGTTTGTATGAATTGAAAAGTCCCTAGCTGGTTCATTGACCGGATATGGTCTGTGATGTGGCACTTCCTAGTCATATTCTTTAATATATGTAAAGTTTCGTACTGACAAATTGAAAATGGGAATCATAAGAACTGTATATTTATACATAATATTTATGGAGCTCTGTTGCGAATCAGTTTGGAAGAGATATAGTTAAATGAATTTCTTTACTGTTTTCCAGCTAATAGTTCACGAGATGTTCTAAACACATGCATCGATGCTAAGTATCACAAGTATCAACCCGAACCAGACGCAGGGCTTACTGGCGAGGTAATGTTTCAAAGCTAATTTTGATGAATCAGAGTTTTACCCGAAGAAAAGTAATCTATCGAATAAGTTGAAAATTAAATCCTTCTTTTCTGGTTTGGTATTCTTTCTGTATGTCTGTTCATTATGAGGCAGCAAATCAGGTATCATCAAAGTACCTAGTCTTATATATAATTCACAGTTCCAAACACCAAGCCAACTTTAAACAGGTGTACAACCCTCCATTAACTGTAAGTTAAAATCACGGACTTATGTGGCACATTGAACACCTGCGATTTTGCTTGTGAGACAGTGTCACATGCTAAGTTGTCGTTGTTTTGGCCAGGTATAATGTTTCAAGTGACTTTTGAGTGTCTGGGTGTGGCTCAGAACTGTGTATTGTATTTAACGTTTCCAATATATTCTCTTTTGAGACCGATAACCCTAATCCCGATTGTCCCAGGAAAAATGAAAAAGTAAAAACGTTTTTGGTCATTTGTCAAGTCCGTCAAGAAAGACGCATTTGGGATCATCACCACACTCAGAGAAAATGGAATCTTGAAAACTGACACTCTTGATAAGGCAAATATTTGTAACAGACAATTTCAGTGGGCATTGATGTGTGAATCTGACTCTGAAATCCCCTCCAAAGGTATTAGTCCATTCTCAACCATGCGGGAGATTACAGCTGACCCAAATTGGGTCACTTAATTATTGAACAGCCTGAACATACATAAGGCATCTGGGCCTGATGGCCTGAGTGCTAGGGTGTTAAAGGAAGGCTTCTGTCTTGGCCTTCATCTACAATGAATCGCTTGCTCAGAGCGCTGTACCAGATAATTGCCGACGATCAAATGTAGCTCCGGGTTTTAAGGAAGTAGAAAATATGATGTTGCTAAATATCGACCGGTGTCGCTTACATGCATCTTTTGCGAAACCCTACAGCATATAATAGTAAGTAACATAAACAAGCGCCTAGCCTTTGAAAGCATTCTTGCTGACTGTCAGCATGGTTTCCGAAGTCAGAGGTCTTGCAAAAGCCAACTTGTTCAGTTCTTCAACGATTTGGTAAGCAACCTGGATGATGTCTAAAATCGTGGCCACAAGCAGACTGATGTGATTATCATGGATTTCGCAATGGCCTTTGACAAGGTCCACACAGGAGGCTATTATACAAATCAGACTATTACGGGATTAGAGGATCTACTCATAAGATGATCAACTCCTGGCTCGCTGAGCGCTCTCAAAAAGTGGTTTTAGATGACCAAGCCTCAGATCCAGTAGCGGTTCTATCTGATGTCTCTAAAGGATTGGTCTAAGAACCTGTCCTTTTTCTTAGTTTTATCAATGCTCTTCCAGATCACATCAGGCCATCTGTTCGTCTTTGGGCTGATGATTGTGTTTTGTGTAGGAATATCTTCTCCCTATGAATTGCCAGATCTTGCAAGATTACCTGAATAACCTCGCATAATGGGAGACCGATTGCCAAATGAAATTTAATGTTACGACACCTCCCGAGCAAGCAAATACGCTTTGATTACTCTCTCCACCAGCAAAGATTCCAATATCTTGGAATGACAATTACAGACAATTTGAATTGAGGTCAACATATTTCAGAAATATCAAGTTAGGCAGCCATGACAATGGGTTTTCTTTGGCGTAATTTGGCACTGGCATCTCGGCAAACTAAGGAAACTCCATACAAAACATTGGTTCACCCTCAACTGGAGTATGCAGCACCTCAGATTCAGCAGGTTGAGAAGGTGCAGAGAACAGCTGCCAGGCGAACCTGCAGGCGATGGCGGAACACAAGTAGAGTCTGCGATATGCCGGACGAGCTTGAGTTGCCATCCCTGGAGGCTCGCCGGGAGCAGTCCTCCTTAACCTCCTATTACAAGATTCACTCCGGTACAGTGTCCGTTGATAAAGTTAAGTACCTGACCCCAGCAACAAAGTCGAGAAGAACTAGGACATCCCATGATTCACAATACACTCGATACTTTGCATTTAGTGATGCCCTGAAAAATTCATTCTTCCCCAGGACTATTCCTATGTGGAATAGTCTTCCCTCTTCGGCGGTTTCTACCAAAACCGCTGAGGAGTTTCAGGCCCATATTAAGATTATTGGTCTAGAGGTTTGTGTTTTAGCATGCCTCTGATCTCATTCTTGTAAACAGTTTTAATGGCCCACCCCTAATTTACGTTTTCCCTTTGATCTTAATTCTAAATTTAGCCAACAACCACACCTGCGGTGATGATCAGAAAATGATCGTCTCGGTATAGAGAGAGAGAGAGAAAGAATTGCCTACCATATCAAAGAAACGTTTTGAACGATCCAATTTAATGCTGTCTGTTTCTTGCACGTTAGTTGTAACTGGTGTTTACACTAATTTATAAGGCAGCGGACCTTCATTTGGCCTTGAACCGCAAAATGTTGCTCTTTGACCTGTGATTGACAGTAAACAATATGTGGAGCGTATTTTATAAAATCTTCTGAATCAATAAACGTACATGCACGCGTGTCTTAAATGGGACATACACGTGAAAACCTCAAAATGGTTGATATTTTTGTGTTACAGACAAACAAAAGAACGATTGCAAAGTTAAGAAATATATATCGTTACTTCGTTTGGTGTCATTTTTGCGCTGCTTTACTCTAGCTAAAAGTCCAGACAAATCCTTATTTTCAGTGAAATTTCTTTAAATGTCACACAATGTACATAATTGATAGAACAGTCCACTTCAAAAGTCCACATATCGTATTTGCAAATTGTAAGACACCGACCCATTTTTCATTGCTTCATGTTCATTGACTTGCTGCCCATGGTGAATAAGTTCAGTAGGTTTAATCAATCAAATGTATCGATTCTTATCTCCTGAGCAGTAACAGGACCAATTTATACCATTTCAGCACACCAAAAACAGTTGATATTTTTAACACGCATTAAATTTGACTTACACATTTTTGATGGGTTTTATTTAAACTGTATTCATTCGAGTATGCTCATATTTATCAGTTGCATTTTTGGACATCTAATTGAAACGATGCTTTCCTCCACCTTCGTCATTCAAATATAAATTTAATGCACATTAAATTAATACTTATTCCCTCTAGAAGACATATATAAACAAAATCATGCTATTGCGCGCGTTTATTTCTCGAATATGAAACTCTCGGAAACATACTCAGTATTTCCTGTATTCCAACTCGTTCTCAAGTTGCATTAGCCTCATGGTAATTTCATCATAGACATAAAATCATTGATTACACGGTACTTTGGTTTCAATACGAGGGGCATTCAGAAAGCTACTGAACATAATATGGGTTGGCCAATACGGTGTATTTTTCGCAAGAGGTATACCCTAAAGGCACTGCGGACTTTGACTTAAAAACAAAACAGCTAAAATTCATATATGAGCAGTCTTAGACTTTTTTTATAATATCTACTTAAAGACTATCTAAGGACAACGTGGTCCTCTATGTTTCGCGGATATTATATTTGACCTAGGTTCCATACTTTTCCTTAAATTTGGATTACCCGCTTTTTATGCAGTAGGAAACTCTGCCTTTCAACTTGATATGAAGAAGAAGGAGCGAAAAATTGGAGGAAAGCTAACAAGAGGGTCCAGAAGGCCCTGAAGAAAGCGAAGGAGGACTTGGTAGACACATATAGGAAGATCAAAACTTGCTTGAACAAAAACAACAGCAAGAGAGCATATCGGCTGATAAAGGATCTAATCTAAGAGAAGCAGGGTAGATCTAGAACTATCCAGGACAACGCTGTACAGTAGGCCCTTTCCCTACTAGGTATGAAATTAGTAGGATGCCCCGGTACTGAAAGGTTCCCAGCACCATCGCCCGACCACCATTTACGACAACTCTGAAATGTCGAACAGAAGAACGAGATTTTAGCAGACGGTGTATTGCTCAGAGCTGTACAACTATGAGAGTTATGGTGACGATACTGTTCAGGACTGCACTCAGCACCCAGAAGAATTTCTACAGCCGATCCTTCATGATTAAGTTGAGATTACAGTTGCTGCAATGAAAAAAGAGAATTTAAAGAGTAACTACACTTCAGGAACTGACTGCAGGAGTTTATAATACCAGTTGATACCAGCAGAACTTGTTCAAGCAGGCGGGGAGACCATGATTGATGTTTTGACAAAGACCTGTAACAAGATTTGGAGAATGGCCGACCCCATGAACACAGTCGCCGCTGGTTATTACACTCCCTAAAATGGGTAACCTCACCTCGTCCAGAACCATCAGCCTCATTAGTCATCCGAGAAAGTCAAGCTGAAAGTCATTTCGAACAGGCTCAAACTCCAAGCTGAAGAGGTTATCGCTTAGGAACAGGCTGGGTTCAGAAGTAGAAGATGCACTACAGACGAGAGTTACAGCTTCAGAATTCTGGGTGAAAAATACCTTAAATATCGACAGAATTTGTACCATGTCTTCATAGACTATAAAATGCATCTAACAGCATGCGGCCATATGGGCAACCGTGCGGAAGTAAAGCATCTATGAAAATTTATGCAAATTTAGTTCGTGCCATTGGGTATCTATATGCCAAGGCTGTAAGTGCAGTTTAATTGAAAGGCAGTTCAGAAGAATGGTTTAGAACAACAGTTAGAGTAACGCAAGGATGCCGTCTCACATCGACCCTCTTCAACAATTTTCTCGAAAGGATTATGTCTGATGCACTGGAAAATACGATGGAAAGGTAAGCATAGGGGCATAACTACATCCAGTCTGTGATTTGCCGATAACATTGACATTCTTGCTGAGGAATAACCGGAACTAGAAATCCTAATTGAAAGTGCCTACAAAACATTCACAAGGTATAAGATAGAGATAAATGCTAAGAATACCAAACTAATGACAAATAGCGCCAATTGCATCCAGAAAGGGAGATCACGGTTCAGTGACAGAAACTTGAAACAGTTACAAATTTCAAGTGCCTTGGAGCAATAGCCTCAGATGTAAGCTCAGATAACATTTTCTCAAGAATTGCACAAGACACTGCAGCTTTGACAAAGCTAAAGCCAATATGGAGAGATGACAACATATCTTTTGGATCAAAGTTGAAACTTATGCGCTTTCTCATCGTATCTTGTGTGTCTAGGACATTGACAGCAGAGTTAGAGAAAAAAACGCAGCCTTCGACATGAGATGCTACCGAAGGTTGCTGAACATGTCGTACAAGGACCATATCACCAATAAGGATGTTCAAAGACAAAACCAAGCAGACATTGGAGAATACGATGAACCCCTGACGTTGGTCAATTAACGGACACTGAGGTGGTCTGGCCACATCTCAAGATTTTCTGGCTTAGCAAAGACGCTTCAGCAGGGCTAAGTGAAAGGAATAAGAAGAAACGGTTAGAAGACACTATCAAAGAGTGAACAGGGATGGATTTTCGCGTACGAAAATTCTGACCTGATTCCAGCAAGGATCCTGCTGGACATTGACAGGAATTTCAATTTCTGCTGGAGTGGAACAGTACGTAGAAAATGATAAAAATCCACCTAGAACATGGTTAAGATTCCAGCAGGAAGATTCGTTAACTTCATACAAGGAATTCTAGCGGAAAACAGAGCTAAACATATTGCAAAATAATTGATTCTAGCATAAAAAGATTGGCAGCGTATTTCATCTACTCAGTGAATCATAAAATTGATGAACTGAGGAGTGACCACGCTGTTTGTTTCTACTAAATCTCTTTAAAAGGTTTAAGTGTTACTTGAAAAATGAGTTTACAACACTTTGGCGAGAATATGAGTTTATTTTTTGTATCATGAATACATACATTTCTGAAGGCAGCTTTAAGTTCAGGGGTTAAATACTCAATTAATGCACAACTTCATCAGGTACCACAACCACAACCCTGACCATAAAAATGAAAATGAGTTCAATATATGTGTGTGGTAACAGAATTACTTTCTGCCATAAATTGTTTTAAAGGTCAATGAAGCACTGATCCATAATGTCTGTAATGTAATTATAATACCCATCATACTGACAAGCTATTTATTCTGTTGTGTTTTGTATAGCCAGTGTCTTCGTGACATGTTGAAATTGTATGTCAAGGTCTTTTTGCAATATGCCACTTTCCGGAATTAAGCTGGGCTTAATTCCTATAAAAAAAACATGTACATATTCCTGGCAACAAGAGTCATGCCACGAATTTTGAATTTTACAGTAGGAATACTACTCATTTGAATATTCCTGGTAGGAATCCTTCTTGAATTCCTGCTAATTTAATGTTTTCACATGAATTTCATATTGAATCGTGCTGGACTCCTGTTGAGAATTTGAGATTATAGTGAAAAGTCCATGTGGATAATCCATTTGAAAACTTTTAGGCTCAGATCCCTGACAAAATTCCCGCTACAATTCCTGCAAGAATACTGCTACTGTCCAGCTTGACCATTTATTACAGGCTGCTAGCTCAACTAGGGCAGCAGAAGACAGGACTAGGTGGAAAGGGATTGTTTTTAAGTTATCCGTGGACGACCGCGCAATGATATGGAATAGACTAGACTAGACCAAAGTAATACTAAATTTTAACGGAATGAGTGTCTTAGCATTCGAAATCTTGTCACCAAGAGCCTTTTCATGGGCCAATTCAAACCTGTCAATGAAATATTTAATGCAAAAATGAAATCGCTATAAGCTTTTAAAAATGATGTTAAGGTTGATTTCAATAGCGTCATAAGAACTGCGAATTGCTTTGTAAGGAATACATCGACAACAGTTACCACCTTTTTGCCTTTTTAAATGATATTGTAGGAAAAGATAGACAACCAGTTTATATAGATTTATTTTGTATTTACGACGAGTTTTGCCTGAATCAGAAAAATCTTACTTTAAAAAATTCTCATGTGAAATTTGTCCAGTGCTATGACTTGGGCCTAGTAAATGCGTTGTAACGCAATAAGGGAAACTGTCTTTATAAAGCGTTTGGAATCGAAGTAAGGCAAAAGGTTGTGCTTTAAATACTTACATAGTGTTTTACATAACATGCAAATAAAGAAAGTAATGAGGTCATTGTCAGAACCTTTGGTTTAAACGATATTTTATTAACAATAAATTACATACATATACTACAATACAATTTCAAAAGTATCAGGATTTGACAGTAAGCAAAATGCTTATATATAAAGTCATTTCAGAACTTTTTGAACACCAATCATATGTTGTAGTGTGTGCCGTGGCGGGGTAGGGCATGCTGTACCGCTAACATAACAGTACAGTTTCACCAAAGCCCAATCTGGCTGAAGTTCTCCTGGGACCACTGTCCAGGCCATCAGATGTCTCAAAGATGCAAGAGATGGTTTATGAGAGACCTATGTTTTTATGAGTGTTCACCAAATACCGGACCATGGATAGTGCCTGTAAGTATTGACTGCGACATGAAATCAAAATATTCTAGTTCTAAAGTGATCAGTTTGTTCATTATCATATACAGCTGGTGTTTAAGGGAAAAGATAATTCCCAAAATGTGTATGTTGTGGACACTGTTTATCCTTCATTGACAAACAAGTTAATAGTAAATGTATGTGGCAGTATTTTCGATAACATTTAGTGGAAGAAAAATATTTCTCTCTTCTAAATGATTAATACAAAAGTTCCGTTCTGTTCTGTTCTGTTCAATTCTCGTATCGACGTTACCCAAGTGGCTCAACGGTACGTAACCATAATTGCACACACCTGGCGCCGGGTGTCCGTCCAAGTTCCGCTGAGCGCGTTGTGGCTTAAAGTTGGAAAGAAAACAAGACATGACAGAACTTTGTCAGTAGCTTCAATCTTCAATAATAAGGCAGATGCAAAACTACAAAACAAACCAAGCTAATATGAAATCCTAGATAAAAATTACAAAGTGGCATAATTCCATCTGAACTGAAAGTAGGGTTATGGTTCTTTTTCTCTGCACATCGTCTTATATTTATACAAATTTTCATGAAGAAATTTTAAACGGTTTTCAAGATATGGAGCAGATATAAAGCTAATATGAAATTACTGTATGAAAAATACAAAGATGCGTAATTCCGTCAAAACTGAAAGTAGGGTTGTGGTTGTTTTTCCTGCACATCGTCCGATGATGCTTCATATTTGTATAAACTTTTATGAAGAAATCTTATATGTTTTGAGATATGGAGCGAACAAATGTTTTAACCTTTTGACTTTGACTTATAAGTGTGACCTTGAGCTTTGTTGGACATTATTGAAATACAAGTTCCGCACGTTGCCTGGATAAGTTAAAAATTTGACTCAAGTTTCAAAAAAATCTTTCAAAAGGTTAAGGAGATATTGGACGGACACGAATTAAATACAAAATTACAAAACAAAAAATATAAAGGGGCGTAAATTTTGTTTAAAATAGAAGTAGAGTTATGGTTCCTTGTCTCTGCACATTGTCTGATAGTGCTTTATATTTATACAAACTTTCATAAAGATATCTTTTACGGTATCCGAGATATGAAGCGGGTACGAAGCTTATATGAAATCACGTACTATACGAAAAATACAAAGGGGCATTATTCCGTCGAAACTGAAAGTAGGGTTATAGTTGATTTTCTCTGCACATCATCTGATAGTTCTTTACATTTATACAAATTTTCATGAATAAATCTTAAACGGTTGTTGAGATATGGAGTGGTCGCGAAGCCTATATGAAATGACTATACAAAAAATACAAAGGGACACAATTCCATCAAATCTGAGCATAGTATTATGGTTCTTTTTTTCTGCACATTGTCTGATAGTACTTTATATTTATACACATTTTTATGAAAACAATCTTTAACGGGTTTTTTAGATATGGAGCGGACACGAAGCTTATATGAAATTACTATACGACAAATACAAAAGGTCATACTCCCGTCAAAACTGAAAGTAGGGTTACGGTTCTTTTTCTCTGCACATCGTCTGATAGTGCTTTATATTTATACAAACTTTCGTGAAGAAATCTTGATCGGTTTTTCGAGACATGGAGCGGACACAAAATCTTACATTTTGAACTTTGATCTCTAAGCATGGCCTTGACCTTTATCGGACATCATTGAAATATGAGTTCTGCACATCGTCTTGATGCAAACATTCGACCAAAGTTTCAAAGAGAATCTTTCAAAGGGGTTAAGGAGATATGGAGCGGACACGAAATTAAAGGACAGACGGACAGACGGACGGATGGACGGAGGCCACGACATAATACGACCCGTCTTCGACGGTCGTATAAAAATCGACATTTTGCGCTACAATAATAATTGTCTTCTAATAAATAACCTTTTAAAGTGAAAATTATTTAAGAAGGTTCATTTGGAAGCAAAAAACGCATCAGAGAAAGAAATCTGCACTTTGATAATTCCAACAGCCTCTCTTTGACACAACCTCCGAAAAAATGATTGGCTGACAGTATCTGCAGAGAGGCATTATTTATACATTGATAAATCCTTTTGACATTATATCTATACGCACCATTCTCTTCCGACTAAGTTTTTTTTCACCTTTTTTATAAGTAATCAGCAATTTTTCATTTTCTAATTGTAATTTAGATGGAATAACAAAATTTATCACGAGACGACAAAAGCAAGCGCGTGTATGACGTTATTTACGTCAGCGTCATAAAAAAGTCAGCTGGTAACGGTTTCAAACTGGCGGTGCCCTCGACATTGGTTTTGGTGGAATCATTAACTATTATGGAGTGTTTCTGACTTTCCATGCAAGGAAACGGGTTGAAAATGAAACGTAGGAAAAAAGCCGATTGTAGTTTCTAATAATTCGAAGACGATTATGCTTGAAATGCGTATGTCTCTGATTCTGTCAAACGCTGTTCACCTTAACCCCCTCAATGTATTAAACCGATGGACAATGCAGTCGGAGAACAACGTAAGGATGGACAATGTTGGAATTATAAGAAATGTTTTTTTCTTTTTTTGGGATTTTATCGATGTGTAAACGCCGGCGAATCCCTCACAAACTTAACATAAAGCTCGAAAAAGCTCTTTGAGCTTTATTCAGTTTGTGAGTGATTAGCCGGCGTTTACTGATCGATAAAATCAAAAAAAGGAAATACATTTCTATAGTATAGTACGGGGAGACTTTTAGCAGCCACCGCCAGCTGCTGGAAAGATAAAATTAATTCTGAAGGAGGATCCTCTGGAAGCAAGAAACACATCAGAAAAACGAAAGTTGCTGACTCGGCTTCAGTGAGCTTGCTCATGTGCAGAAATGTGATGTTGCAACACAGCTCACGCCCCAAGCACCGGCTTTAGTGAAAATCTCTTTTGACACTGACACTTAATGAGCTAAATAATAAAAGACAAGAAAATATATAATCTGCCCTATCATAAAATACGATTAGACTTATTACGGGCGCCTTACAGAACTTAATAATAGTTGCAGTGAAGATGAAACGAATTATGAGAGAAAATTCTCTGGAAGAAATGAACACAACAGAGACATGAAAATAGCAGACCCCTTTCAACTGAGTCCGTTCCTGTGCAGTAAGAAGATAAGAAGGCAATGACCCGGAACCAACAAAATAAATTTTCACTGAGGAAAGGAAAACAATAAAGACTAGACACGAGGTAAAACAAGACAAACGAAAACCCAAGAGTTAAGATTTTCCCAGCAAATGACTGCGGGGCTATCCACTATAATATATAAAAAGTGAATTTGAAACATTACGCGCAAATTGTATTATCTTTAGTCCCCAAGTACATCGTTGACGTCCAAAGTTTTGCGGATGATTATGCTATTATTCCCGCAGTGCACATGCGGTTATCGTAAAGTTCGAAAAAGCTTCTTTCCACGAAAAGGAATTTTATTTCGTGTCACGAAAAGTACTCCTAATACTACTTGTGTGCGTATCAGTGGGATTAGTTTTGCTGTAGGACATGAATTTGTCTAACGCTTACTTAATTTTTCTTTCAACAAAGATGACGATGATTCTGACATTCTTGTCTTATTCTGTGAAGTAGAGTCCACGTTAAATAAACGTCGGAAGAGATTTGTGAATTATCATGAAGATTCTCATATAGTCAGGCTATTTTTTTATCTAAAAAGAAGATATGACTCTTCTCTACATGCGTTTTGTTCAAATATGATGAACAAAAGTTATTGTCATTTTGACATAAACTTACGATAAGGTCTGGTATATTAAAATAAATAGTTACCAAATGAATCATCAGGATTGCAGAAAGATGGCTAAAGGAAATGCCAAAACTAGTTTTCAGATCATATATAGAAATAAAATGATTGTCAGGTCCCTCACATAATTAATAGTATGACTCGTTTTCCTAACATAAAAACTCTTTTTGCGAAAAGGAATCCTTTTCTCTTTCTCACTTTAGGTAACTGATACACTTGTGTGATTAAGCATTTCGTACTGATAGTGAGAGGAAGAATGTGTGATTTTTGTTTGAGATCCAGTTGATGATACGACTGTTTTCTACTTTTTTTTATTTTTATTAAGGATCATTTTTTGGAGATAGAGGAGATCCTTGTAAAAAGTTATTTGAAAACGAGATTTTCATCGTTTACTTTTTCTACGTTAAGAAATTAGGATTATTGACTGGCTCATCGAGAAGCTGCTCAACTTCCGATAGTTTAACCACAAATTACCTATATACGCGATAAACAAAGGGTCCCAAATCAAATTCTAGATTATAGCTTTCGATTTCAGATAAAAGAGATAAAAAGTGTGTCAGAAAAAACAATAACTGAGCTTTAATATATAAGAAGCCGGTATTCGGTAATTTGCTGTTGTTTGAATTGGAGAACGGGAGGTCGCGTAGTTTTAAATACGACGAAAATATCGGCGCCATACATCAGTTCAAAGTGACATTAGGAATAGAGTGAACATAAAAAAGACCAATAATAACCGTCGTGAAAGGACAGATAATACAAGCTGTTGATTAACATGGGTGGCGGGAGAAGCTCGAAAATTTGAAATGTCGCGCTGTAAAATCCAAAGCCACATGTGAACAGCAACCCATATTGAGGTTTATTCAGATGTTAGGTTTAACACTTCTCCCCGGGGAGTAACGGGAAATAAAGGGATCCGCTTTATGAAAACAAAAAGGCATACTATCGAGTACGATTTGCTACCTAAGTATATTTATCCAAAGTACAACGTTTAGGGTCCATCAACGGACTTGTAATTTTCAAAGGCTTTTCTATATAAGCAAACATAAACACCCTCAGGTGTGATAAGCACGCAGCACCAATAAACGATAACGAATCTTCACTTTTTGCTAACACGTCACATGTAGTGGCGTCAAAATGGCGACCAAAACAGAAAATGCCGCACAAAGAGCCATTGGAACTCCATAATCCGTCATATGAAAATCGTGATTCTATATCTATGTTTCGATATTAAAAAAGAAGCTTACATTTCTGTAGGACAAAAGATTTTGTGCTTCCGAAAATAAATTGTTCGAACTTCAGACTCAATAATGAGCCCGACATAACGCTATTTAGTATAGTTAATTCGGGCCGGAGATGCTCTGTCTGTTGCTTGGTTAATCGGGGTTCAACTGATGGTTTTCTTTTGCTCTGGTATGTCGATGGTGATGTTTGAGACCCCAGGGATCTCCAGATGTTGCAATACGTTGTTTCTATCGAGTACTCACCTCCGATTCATCATAGATGTTATTCGTGATTACTTGGTTTCCTGTGATGAGTCATTGATGGGTAAGGAAATCTTCATGCTGTCCAAACAGCTCATTAAATGTTTCGAACCACCGTAGAAACACCGTAGAAACAGAGGATGAAGTTCGGGTCCAGTAAAACTAGTAAAAGCCGACCCCACTAATATATTTATGACTATTCCCAAGCGGCATTCTTCACTGTTGATTTTGTGTATATTTGTCTGTAGACTGCTAGCGATATGGTCACCTTTATAGCTGCCTACTTTGTACTTTGCTTTCTGTTATGTTTTGATAGAAAATAAATAAAAAAGTGCTAAAAATTGATGTTTAATGTTTTTTGTATAAGTTCTTCTCATCGTCCAAATTGATGCTTTCGTCAGATGAACTGAACAATTATGGACTAAGGGCGAGGCCTTGTTCCAGTGAAAGTCAAACTAGTTTAGGCCTCCCAGTAATCTTTCGCTGACCGTTTCAAGGCGGTACTTCTGTTGTGGTTCCTCAATGTTAAATGTTGATATATTCTTTTTTGTATAGCCTGTTGCTGTTTTGTTCTGTTTTGTTATTTAGAATAAAAATAGGTAAAATAGATGTTACTGCTGTTTTTAATTAGGGTAGCTGAAGAACCACTTGTTTGGGAAAGAGCTGCTTATTCGATTTTTCAGTTTGTGTATTTTTGTGAACTTTTGTCAGTTTCTATGTGTATGCCTTTTTTCCTTTTTGTTTTGAGGGCGGGATATAGGATGACTCTCTGATGAGTTAGGGGACCTCCATACGAACCGAACTACCAGCTAATTGTGTGCACCGCGGCGGAGGGTGAGGGTGAAGGTTTGGGCCCAGTAAAACCGGTTTCCCCCCCCCCCCCCCCCCCAGTATTTATTACTGACCGTCCCAAGGCTGTACTTTCGTTGCGGTTGCATTTGTTTTATGTTCGGTGCTGTTTGATTTATTGTGTTCTCATTTTAGCCCTTCTATAATTAAAATAGAAAAAAGGTAAAAATAGTTGTTAAATGTTTTTCGTATAATTTGCTTAGTCTGTTGGAACCCTTCTGTTGGTCTAAACTGTTAAATGTTTTTCGTATAATTTGCTTAGTCTGTTGTAACCCTTCTGTTGGTCTAAATTATTTAGTTCAATAAAGATAGCTGAGTTGCCACGTATTTGGGAAAGAGCTGCTGACTCGGCTTATCACTTGTAGTTTATTGTTTGTTGGGATGTCTTTGTCAATCTTTCCCTTTGATGTTGGGGATAGGATTTGGGATCTGATTCAGCCAGTTCCTTAAGTGTAGTTACTCTTTAAATTTGATTGTGTTACTTCCTGATCAGTGCCTATCTTTATACTTTGTACTTATTCAAATCGAAATGGAACAGCAAAGAAAAGCAAAATGGCGGTTTTCAACTTTTATGAAGATGAAAAACGTTCCCTGTTTCTCGCCTTAGTAAAACATCAGACGATGCAATGGATATTGAACGGTACGAAGTCAAAAGATTGAGTAGCATAGAGTCCAAAATCGTCACCAGCAAACAGCCTTTTTCGTGATACAGCTCTTAATAACAAGTATTTGATCTGCGTAGAGCAAAACTAGAATGGTAATTTTATTCATTATTTTATATCATACAATCGTCATAAAACGGGGTATTAACATTTGCATGCTTATGTCATTTTTATAGACTGTCTGCTAGACTGAACGTGCATGCAAATGTCACATGTTTATGATATTGTTTACGCACTTTCGCATTGAATTGAAGGAACTGAAATGCTCTCCCAAAACATAATCAGGTTATCAACCTTTCATACCTAATTAGTGTATTAAATATCAAGGGCATAGCTCAAATACTTTTTAAAATATCTTGCTGACAAGATACGTATGTCATTTTCTCAAAAGTGGCATAACTCTAAAAGGGAATAAAACTTGGAAAAGAAAAATATGGTTCAGCTATTTTCCCATGAGAAATCCATTTATGAAACATCAAAACCCTACGCCCAGTGGTTCTTCAGCTCATTAGCTGCATAAGTATTGAACATCAGGGGAAAAACTCGGTAATTACAGAATGCAGAGTTATTTAACCAGTATTAAAGTATTATGTCCCCACCCCATCATGTTGGGGGATATATTGTTTTTGGTGTGGATCCCGGCGGCGTCTGCAACTGCGTCTGCGTCTGCGTCAGCGTAGCTTCTTGTCTGCACTCTATCTCCTGAAGGGATGCATGAATTTTGACCAAACTTGCACAAATACAGCACTGGATGAGGAAAAAAACTGATTAGATTTTGTTGAATTTGACCTTATTTTCAAGGCCACAGGCGGTCGAAGAATGATGAAAAAAAATAGCTTGTCTGCGCGATATCGATCTTATTTTCAAGGTCATAGGCGGTCAAAGAATGATAAGAGATAGCTTGTCTGCACCATATCTCCGTAAGGAATGGACGGAATTTACTGTGCCGGACACATGGCCGGATGGACAAGCCAAAAGCAATATGTCTCATAATTTTTCCCAAGTAAGGCGCATACTAATGAATCTTCCAGTCTCTGCAACTCCGGCTACAGTGTGGAACGGGTCGGATTATAAAATTACACAACTTACACGCACGTAGATTCTACAGAACTTTAATCGGATTATTTTATATTGGGTGTGGCCACATTTTTGACAAAGTTGTATGGTCTATGGTTGTTTGCGGATTCGCAATTCTTTCTGTATGGAGCTCAAACTTAAAACGCTTTTTATGTTTTATTAAATCTACTTGTTTAAATTACAAACTTACAAATTTACAAACAGAAGCAAATGTTGTCGATTGTTTCATAATGATATAGCTGTTTCTTTATCGGGCAATACAGAACTACATAACTTACTTTTAGTTGATTGGCCATCCAAGAGGTGCCGAGAGGTTCATGCACATACCCTTCTGTCAGAGCGAGTGCCAGGCCTGGTGGAATGACTGTAAACAGGATGCCTACACTTGTTTACCCAACTGGCATCATGGCTTTAACTGGACAACAGGTAAATATGCATCTCAGTATCAACATTTCTAGCTTAGTATGGTACTTTACGTTTCGTAATAAAGGGCGAAAGGCCAAACGTCTCCCGACGTATGAAAATGTCAGTAACGGGGATATTTAATTTTGAAAGGAGTCAAAGATAAGGGTTGAGTGATGATCAAAGACTAAAGTTTTGGCAAATACAAGGGGCATTTCAGAAATAGTGTAAATGAGTCTGCCCTTCCTCGGAGTGTCGACCGATTTTTAAATTCAATGACTTAACTTTTAGGTTTACATATCACTCAATGGTCTTTACTCGAAAAGTTTGATTCACTGGTATTTTCTTCAAAATATGCCTTAACAATTGTTGTAAGATGAAGACACTGAGTAGAAACAGAAGAAATATTTATGTGAAGACAAATTCAGATTTTCTTAACTCTGCATACAAGCAGATCTGGATTGGTACCTCTATTATCTGTAATACTGAAAATATTCCAGTATGAAAAGCATTGTATCAGCTTTCTTAAAACAGTTGATTTGTCTTGCAAAGACGGCTAATCATGGAACTATGCACATGTGTAATGACGTCACTTCCTATGCTTAATTGAAATGTATACTAAGCTGTTTAATCTTCGGTTTTGAATTTTTGATGACAGATATGAAACAGAAAATAAATAAAATTTAATTCGTCATGCTTGTTTTCTTTAATAAATAATCTTTCACGGCACCTTATGCGTTTTTGTCAGTGGCCTATCTGATTTTTTCCGATGAGTTCCCCCACCCACGCACATATTTAAATGCCAGTATTCTGTATTCTGTATTCCTGGAAATTCTGCCTTTATAGGCACACCCTCGATGAGGAGGTAAAAAGAAGTTCACAGCTTCACTTGTTATAATTGTAAGAGTCACTCGTAAAAGTCACAAGTAAAAATGCCACAACCAAATATGCATCCGTATGTACATACAATAGTTTAAAAAGTTATAATCTTATGCCTAAGCACAGTACACTGTCACTTGAAGGCTGCCTCAAATAAGGATTATAATTACCGTCCTGTGGACTGCTGTAACCTCTTGGATTTTTTACTTTTGGAGGAAAGTTCTAGTATATGATAGCGTTTAGCATGTAGAGTATATGTTAATCGTCTACTATGATAATGTAGTGTGTCTACAAGTTCACTGAGCTCTTTAAAGTCAGATTCACGGTGGCCATCTACAATCACACTGCAATCAACTATCAGCTGGAGCAATGAAAAATCTGAAGCCGCAGGGCATACGTCAAGTAAGTCACTGAGCACACTCTGAATGTCTAAAACTATAGGGTTTCTGGCAAAGTCCAATACACGACGATCAAACAGAAAATGATCTACAGTTTCTTCAGCATCATAACACAGCAGACATGTCGGATTCACTTCATTTTGGTTAAATTTAACTCTATTGGTTTGAAATATATATGTCCCAGTTAAAATCTTGTTCTTAACAGGAATACGTGATATGTCTCTAAGACTCAAACTATATGGTCTAACTGCTGGATGACACTTTCCAATAGTATAACCTTTTGACAGGAACTTCAGGGATGAATAAAGTTTTGACTGAGCTAAAGCTCTAGCACTCCAGTAGTTATTCACAGCTTTATCACATTGACTTTTCCAAGACAGTCTTTGTAATCGGACATTTTAAAAGCTCCTCTGGACTTGGTAAATCGTATTTCAATAAAACTTTTTTGACTACGATAAACCAGCTATGGCTCTTGTACGATTTGGTTTCCAACTGTCGACTGGCCAACTGAGATTCAACTGAATCATTTGGTAGTCTAGAGATATTGCCGAAAAGCGATAAAATCTGTTTACGTAGATAAGCTTCCGCCGGTAGAGCACCACTCAGAAGATATACAGCAGGGTCAGCAACTGTTGTCGGTAATGACAGTATCTGTTACATGAGTCTTTTGAATTGCGTGTCCAAACAATTTAAAGCTTTTCCAATAGGAACAATAATTTCAAGTCCATAGGATAACACAGGGAAAACATAGGTATTTAACACTGACTTTGCCGTTTCTGGACCCAACACCCATGAGACTATATGCAGTACGTTTAGCTTTTTGTATATTATATTCAACAGCGTTGAGATCTTGATTAGAAGAGGTACGTAGAATTCCCATATCAGAAGTACTATCAACGACCGGCTTTTCCTTTTGTTTCATCCTCCGGATATTGACTAATACTGTTCATTTTCAAGACAACACTTTTTAAGACATGTAACATATAGCCCTTTATTTCATTGGAGTCCTTACATATGTTGATTAAGAACTGAAGGTCCTTAGCGTTGTTACTTAGAACAGTCACATCATCTGCACAGGCTGGGGGTTGCATACAGATATTCCATATGCTTGCTCCTTTTCCACTACTTTGGAGTCTATCCAGTTGATCATTATTATATACTTTATACAAGTCGGCACTCAGGACACCCCCTTGGCGTACACCCTGCTGGTTTACATAGGGAGAAGACAGTTTTCCCCTCAATTTGATCGAGGTCATTGCATCTCGGTGAAGACTATCAATGAGCAACCACTCATGACTCTGAATTCCACAGTAATAAAGTTTTCTCATCAGATTAGAATGAAAAACCACATCAAAAGCAGATTTTGCGTCCATGAAGGCGATATATGTAGGTTTATGTAAGTCTTTATTATTTCGGAAAAACGCTTCAACTAGTAAGGCACAGTTCATTGGGGAAGAATTTTCGGTAAATCCTCTTTGTAGACTATTTGCTTTTTCAGCAAGGTTGATTTGATACGCAGTTTCAAAACGGCCTCAATGAGTCTCGTTAGAACTGGAGCAAAAATAATGTCACGATAGTAAACAGATTTTTTCAAACTTCCCTTATTCTTGAATATAGGGTTCAGTATGCCTAGTTTCAGAGTAGAGGGCACTGCTTTCTCTAGGAGAATGTTATTTATAAGTGGTTTTACGGTATTCAAAAGTTCTTGACCGCAATAGTACAAATGCTCTACTTGGACTCCGTAACCATCAGCTGCTTTACCACGGTTCAACGAGTTAACCGCTGCTAACATTTCATCATCAGAAACATACCGGGGCTCGTCAAATGATTTCAAACAGATCCTATATATCATAGTAGCTTCATTTTTAACTTGACTAAAAATACTTGTGTCAAAGTCGTCGGAGTGATTCTTTGTAGCAACATTTCTGAAGTGTTCACGTCACCCCAGCAAAACATCTTCGCCAGAGTAATGATTAGTGTTCACAGATAGTTCTTCAATAAACTTAAGGCATTGACCACTCTGCTTACGAATTAGCTTGTGGAACAAGGCAGTATCTGATTGTCTTGCGTGTAGTATAGCTTTCTTTGAATTATTTCTATGCTGAGCTAATTCAATTCTAATCTGTCTTCTTAATTCAATGGAAGTTATTTTCTTTTCCATCAGATAAAAGTTGCCAGGGTCGTTGTGTCTACCATTTGTCTTCCAGTTGTAAAAGTGTAAAAGGCTTTCGTTTTCGTCTGAGCTGCAGTTTGAACAGCCACTGACTTGACACGAAACTCAGCAGATTTTTTACGCTTTACCTTCTTTTTTGGGGGCCAATAATTTAGCATTTTCAGTCATAATTGTGTTAATAGTTGTCACTGTTTTGTTCAAATTTTCACTACACAGTTCGCCAGTCTTTCCCATCAAACTATCAGTTACAAGTTCACTGTAATGCTGTTTGTCAATCTTTTTCCAATTTATTCTTGGTACAAAATTAACCTCCTTAACAGTACGTCATATGAAATAACAAGTGTTTCAAGTCTTTGTGTATTAATTATGATATCGATATGTCCTTCTAATTTTTAAGTTTGTTGCCTGTTTTTGGTGTCAGAGTTTCTGTGATGTTTCACCTTATGTATGTTATTATTATTTTTGGTTCGGTTTGGGTTGCTGAGTTGCCACCTTTTGGGAACAAGCTGCTCACTCGGTTGGCCATATGATCTCTGTATCTTGATTATTTGTAATCTTAGTTGTTTCCAACTATGGTTTGAGGGCTGGATTCGGATTTTGATTGTTTCAGTTCCTGGTCTTTGCATACTTTTTACTTTTATTATCAGAGTTCTTGTGGTTGTGCTGTGTGGCGGCCCCAAAAAGTCTCCCCGCACATCCATTTAATGCTCTTATTCTTCCAATCCTCAGGGGTTGTTTGCAATCATTTTCCATTATTCATGTCCTTTAATACCATTCCATTTCGATACTGAATTGGAGGTCATTAATTGACCGATATTAGCACCCCGTTGTATAACTAATTCTTACGTTTCTGTCTGTGGACTTGTATTAGACATAGATTTGAGATGTGGGTCTTTGTTATACCATTCCTTTTCAGAGGGAGTTTGCTTTAACAAAATTATGTCTGTTTTATTTAATAACCGGTGTGAATGTCGCGCTTTTCTTGACGGTATCAACCCACTATACACAAATATGACTATTACAAACAGATTAAGAATTACAATATCTCCCCTAAGGTTACATGCTGCGTCTTCTGTACGGATTCCCAATTCTACTCAAAGCTTTCGAGCTTTATTACCTACAGTTAGAATGAGACCTCTAAATTTGTTTTCGGCATCATCTGTCGATCTACATGGAGCATCAAATGCCAACACTTTTCGCAACAATCTACGAGTAAGGTTGTCCCCAATTAAATCACCAGTTTTACGTAAATACCCTAATCCGTTCAAAAGACCTAGTATGTATCCTAGCATTTCTAAGTGCAATGCCAAGAGTTGCAACTGTTGTGAACATTTATGTACCGACTCTACTATCACTTCATCTGTGAATGGTAGGACTTTTTCAGTAATTAACGATTCTGATTTGGATTGAAAATCAGAGAATCTGATATATGTTTTAACTTGAAACACACAGAACTGTAATATGCAATATGTTGGACAAACTTGTCGTAAGCTGAAGACTAGATTTGGTGAGCACTATCGTAAGATTTTAAAGGCTAAAAAGATAGATACTTTTCTATACCAACATTTTAAGCGTACTGGTCATTCTCCTGATAATGTTTCAGTACAAATATCTGAGAAGTTATCATATGATCATAATTCTTCTGCTCGATTCAATAACATAAAAAGATTCGAAACTGAATTAAAATGGATAAAATTATTGCAATCAGCTTCTCCACTTGGTTTTAACGATAACATCTACCATGAGGGAAATATCTCTAAAATGCCAGAGTTTGATGTGTTTTCTCTTTCAGAAATTCGAAAACGTAAATCCAGATCTCATGGTATAAGACAAAAAGGAAATGATAAACGTAAAAGATGTGCTGCCAAAAAATCTAACACTTCTCTTAATGATTTATCAACAAAATTATTGGAACATGGCCGACATGCTATGCTTTCAATTCTTAGTTCCCTACCCATCCCAGTCTTACGCAAATTGGATATAGAGGCTAATAGGTTTTACGATAGAAATCACCAAATGTACGAAGCGGCACTTCTAACTAGATGTTATACTCAACACGCTCTCCGTCCACTAATTGATTCTGAAATCAATCATAAAAGAAATTTCATTAAAATCCCTTTCATTAACAAAGGTATTGACTTTATAGATTTACCTAGTATATTTCAGGATAAATCTGTTACATCTTCCATACCTGATTATTTCCAAAATTCTGAACCACCTATTATTTGTTATAAGTATAACAAACCGATTAGAAGTATCATATTTAATTTCAATAAACTTGTGTCTGATCTTGACATCGATGCTAATACTCCTGATTCATGAGATTGTAAAGATTCCAAATTTATTTACCCATCAGCAGGTCATGTTGTGACTGGAAATTTGAAGATCATCCCGGATTCTAGAATTCGTAACATTGTTTCTAAGGGTCCTAAGTATAGATACCCTTCCCATATCGATTTCAACAGATGTAGGGAAGAAATTGCATCTGCATTAAATGATTTTGGTAATCGTTGGTGTAAACGAGAGGGTGTTGAAAGTAACGCTTTAAAGAAATGGAAACTAAGTATCTTTAATATTGTGGATAAACGTATAAAGTTTTATTCACACAATACTAATCTTTTACCTCCTAAGCCTAAATCTTCCTTTAGATATTTGAAGCAGGGTATCCAGGATTTTCATAGGAAGTATGTTTTGGTTCCTACTGACAAGGCCGCAAACAACAGTGTTGTTGTTTGTCGGATGCACTATATTAACACTTTGAAGCAGGAACTTAACGGCACCACGGCTTACGAAGAGACTTTTACAGATGAGAAGACTGTCGTTAATAGCCACTCAAATAATTTGCCTTTAAAGTTTGCTGTTAACGTTAAGGAACGCCAAGACAAACTTCCTACGATGTATTGGTTACCTAAGCTTCATAAAAAACCGTATAAAGCTAGGTTCATTGCCAACTCTAGCTCTTGTACTACTACAGAATTATCTAAATTATTAACTTCTTGCCTCACTGCTGTGAAATCTCGTGTCATTTGGTACTATGAGACAGTGTATGACAGGTCAGGGAAAAATATGTTTTGGTCTATAAAAAATTCTGGTGAGGTACTTAGTAAACTGAAGTCAGGAGGGTTCCGTGCGACTAGTTTGTCCACTTATGATTTTTCTACTCTTTATACCACATTACCCCATAATTTAATAAAGGAAAAACTTGTTGATTTGATTGAGAGGGCCTTCAAAAAGTTCTCCAAAAATGAAGATACCCTTTATATCGCCTGTAACGATAAGAAAGCGTTTTTCACTTCTACTGACCGTAAAATATATAGAGGATATAGTCTTTGGTCATGTCAGAATGTATGTGACGCCTTATCATATCTCTTAGATAATATTTACATCAGATTTGGTAATAAGTTATACAGACAAATTGTTGGTATTCCGATGGGTACAAATTGTGCTCCTCTTGTGGCCGATTTGTTTTTATTTTGTTATGAAAGAGATTTCATGACTTCTCTTTCTGTTGATAATCAAGCTGATATCATTGAGGCATTTAACTCAACCTCTAGATATTTAGACGATCTTCTGAATATTGATAATCCTTATTTTGAAAGCATGGTTAACCAAATTTACCCACCTGAACTTAAATTGAATAAAGCTAATACTTCAGATACCGAGGCCCCCTTTTTGGATTTACATCTATCTATTTCTAACGGTTTTGTATCTTCTAAAATTTATGATAAACGTGATGACTTTGACTTTGATATAGTTAATTTTCCATTTTTGGATGGTGACGTTCCACGTCGTCCCTCTTATGGAGTGTATATTTCTCAACTTATAAGATTTGCTAGAGTGTGTAGTCATGTAGATGACTTTAATTCTCGTAATAAATGTTTAACTGCTAAACTTCTTCAACAGGGCTATCGGTATCATAAGCTTAGAAAGGCTTTTTCTAAATTCTATCGCAGACACCATGAATTGGTTTCAAAATTTGATGTCGGATTAAAATTTCTTTTACACCAAGGCCTATCGGAACCAGAATTTTATGGTGACTTAGTATACAAATTCAAAAAGATTAAGGGTAGCACTGATTTTTCTGATCAATTCCGAAAAATAATAATACGTCACAAACGTATTGGCTATAATTTAAACGTTATGCGACAGTCTGCATGCTTAGTGATTAACCCAATCACGGTTGATAGCTTTGCTGCACTCTTTAATTGCACACCGGGGGATCGGTCGTCAGACTCTATGATGGCCCCGACCTAAAGCTATATATTTTAGTTGGTTGGGACCGGAGCCTTTTTGTCTGTTGCTTGGTCCACCGGGGCTCAACTGGTGACCTTCTTTTGCTTCAGATTTCTAGTGGGGTTGTTTGGCAGGACAGGGATCTCCACCTGTCAGACGGCCCGTTGTATCTGTTGAGTCCTCGTCTTTGCTTCTTCATGGTGTTGAAATTTGATTTATGTGTTTACCGTGATGATTCATTGACGAGTTAGAGGGTTATCATGCGAACCGAACAACCAACTAAATGTTTTGTACCACTTCAGAAACTGAGGGTGAGGTTGGGCCTGTAAAATCGATTTAAGCCCCCCAGTAATTCATTACTGACCGTTCCAAGGCGGTAGTTCTGTTGTGGTTCTTTGTTGCCTGTTTTTGGTGTCAGAGTTTCTGTGATGTTTTACCTTATGTATGTTATTATTATTTTTGGTTCGGTTTGGGTTGCTGAGTGGCCACCTTTTGGGAACAAGCTGCTCACTCGGTTGGCCATATGTTCTCTGTATCTTGATTATTTGTAATCTTAGTTGTTTCCAACTATGGTTTGAAGGCTGGATTTGGATTTTGATTGTTTCAGTTCCTGGTCTTTGCATACTTTTTACTTTTAAATATATTTAGCCTGTGTATTTTTATTAGAAGATAATTTCATTTTATCGTTTGTATTTTACATGAATCCATGCTACTTTGCAACTTCCGGCGTGGAGTTTGCACACGTATCATCCAGTTGTGTCAATGATTTGATGTCAGTCATAACAAAATATACTGACCTAATCATGTCAGTCTTAAAATGTCTGTCATTTATAGAAATATGATGTGAAATAGTCGAAAATCACAAATTATTTGTATAATGCATTTATAATAACTTTGCATTTATAGCCACATAGCAGAGTAAAAATCTCGTTTATTATAATTACTGGTGTAGAATCGCGAAACGATTTCTGTATAACTTTCGAATTTTACATTTAAGGGATAGTATTACGTGTTTCTTTATTAAAACATGTCATTTTATCATGGAGCAAACAGCAATAGAACACAAGATACTTTCGGTGAAAATGTACAGTTTCCAGTATCCACACCCATATGACGTATCAGCACTTGCTGTCATGCATGAGTGCCTTAGAAATTCTTTTAATGCGTACCATTCTAAAGCACTTGAATTTGCCTTTCCAATGATATATAAAAACACTGCTAAATATCAGCCAATAGACTACACAGAGATCATTTACATTATTTCTGAAATGCCCCTCGTATCTGATCATATTTAACCAGAAGCCATCAACACACTGTATATTATCTTATACAACCACATTTTTAAACAAAATGAGCATGAGTAAATAATTTCTAAAGTACAAGTCAAACGACTCTAATTTTAAGTTAACTCTCTAGTAAGTGATTTTTGACAAAGAATCGAAATCCAGGATTTTTTACGGGTGGGGGTTAGGAGTGGGGGTGGGGTGAAGCTAGTATATGAATTTTGAAAAAGAATCCAGTTCCAAGAAAAAAATATTGAGGGGTGGGGGACCAGCTTGTTTGTGAATGTTGATAAAGGATCTCATATATATATAATATATATTTTGAGGAAGAGGAGGCAAGATTGGGGAAGGGCCAGAAGGGGCAGGACAGATAGGATGCAGTTGTGGACACTAAGAGTTTTGGGCTGCTGCAACACTAATCATTATATTTATATATTGGAGCAGACCAAAGGAATCCTCAAGATATTCCAAAGGGTTACACAGTTATTGCAAGCACAAAATTTATATATGTAAAAACAACCTAAACACTTATCAAAGGGACGTAACTCTGTTTTAAAGTCAGGGAGACCAATCATTGTTATAAATGACACAGTGTCGGGACTTTATACACATTGCTATGAAGTTTTACTAAGATATCCCAAACCGTTATCTAAATATGGCGCGCACAGGACTAGTCTTAAAAAACTAACAAAGGGGCAGAACTTGGACATTGATAAAGGGGAACAACCATTCTTGCGTGCAACTCATTTCCCTGACCCAATACATGTTCCTATAAAATTTCATGAAGATATCCTTAACTGTTATTGAGTAATGGCGCCCAAAATAATGTTTACGGGCGGGCTGATGGACATACGGACGAATCCATTTCTATAATCCTTTCGACTTATGTCATGGAAAATAAAGCAATTGAGTGTGACCTCGGTATAATAGTATATTCTTCAGTTCACAGGAACAATAATTGGGAGGTTTCATCAAAATCCATTGAAAACCGCAACAGGAGTTGCAGAGACGTAACTAACTACTGGAAATTTCAAAGGGCCATAACTCTAGTAAAAATCAGTCAAGCATGACCTCGGTAAAATATGATCATCTTCGGGCCATGGTAACAATAACTGAAAAGTTTCATCAGAATCCCTTGAAAAATGAAGTAGGAGTTGCGGAGCCAAGAGTTTTTGTTGACAAAATTGCTAAAAATGACAAAGGTGCAAAACTCCAGTAAAAATCAGTCAAGCATTACCTTGGTAAAATATGATCATCTTCAGGTCATGATTACAATAACAGGAAAGTTTCATTAAACTCCATTGAAAAATGAACGAGCTTCTGAAACAAGAATTTTTCTGTTGATAAAATGGCAAAAATGGAAAAGGCCCTTAACTTTAGTAAAAATCCGTCGGGCCTGACGTCGGTATATGATCGTCTTTATGACATGGGAACAATAACTGAACGGTTTCTTCAAAATCAAGTGTAAACTGCAAGAGGAATTGAAGACACAAGACGTGATGTTGAAAAAAATGCCAAAGGGTCACAACTCTGCAAAAACTCAGTGGAGAAATGACCTCAGTAAAATATGATCATCTCAGATAATGGGAACAATAACTGGAAAATTTCATCTAAATCCCTTGAAAATTGAAGATGGAGTTGCGGAGCCAAGAATTTTTGTTGATAAAAGGGCTAAAGCGGACAAAGGTCTGTAAACTTAATTTATTTTTGATGTCATGGGTACAGCCGGAAAATAGTACAGCTTTCGTTTATTGGACTTTCATATTAACTGATTCTACAGATTGATATTGAGAGCAGTGACGGGTATATCTTAATAGGCAGGTAATATTTACTACTTGCGAGCACCAGGTCGCACCCCTATTTTGGGTACATGTCCGTGTATCTAAATAAATAATTCGGATTTGTCACACTTACTCGATAATCATTATTCAACTACACTGGAAAATCAGGACAGGGTGAACAATAATATGAAAAGGTGGGGGTCTGGAAATTTAAACTGCCAGACACCAAAACATAATATGAAAATAGGCCCTGCTTTTAGGCGAGCACATCGCTTTTTGCAATGTATGGGTGGTATGATAAACCCTCTTTGGCTGTTACCTATTAACTCTTAAAAGTTTCGGACAAAAATGCATAGTCGAAGTGCAAACTCAAAGAGCAACCACACCTCAGGAACTGACTGAATCAGATCCCAAACCCTATCCCCAACATCAAAGGGCAAGATTGACAAAGACATCCCAACAAACAATAAATTACAAGTGATAAGCCGAGTCAGCAGCTCTTTCCCAAATAGACGGCAACTCAGCTATCTTTATTGAACCAAACAACCCAGACCAAGGTAGGGTCACAACGGACTAAGCAAATTATATAAAAACAATTAACAATTATTTTTACCTATTTTTTATTTTTCTATTTTCTATTTTTATAATAGAAGGATTAAACTAAACACACAATAAATTAAACAGCACCGAACATAAAACAAATGCAACCGCAACAAAAGTACCGCCTTGGGACGGTCAGTAATAACTACTGGGGGGTTTAAACCGGTTTTACTTGGCCCAAACCTTCACCCTCACCCTCCGCTGCGGTGCACACAATTAGTTGGTAGTTCGGTTCGTATGGAGGTCCCCTAACTCATCAGAGAGTCATCACGGTCAACAATTAAGATCAAGAAAAGACCGTGATGAAGCAAGGATGAGGACTCGACAGCCAAAACGTGTTGAGACATCCGGAGGTTCCTGATCTAAGCACTCACTGTATGATTCTGGAGTCAGTCTCTCAAGTTGAAGTTTGAAATTTGTAATAAAATTATTGCAACCCAACAACTGCGAACTCCGACTGACAAACGGATGAGAAACTGACCGAGAACAGCTTTCCTATCATAAGCTTAGAAAGGCTTTTTCTAAATTCTATCGCAGACACCATGAATTGGTTTCAAAATTTGATGTCGGATTAAAATTTCTTTTACACCAAGGCCTATCGGAACCAGAATTTTATGGTGACTTAGTATACAAATTCAAAAAGATTAAGGGTAGCACTGATTTTTCTGATCAATTCCGAAAAATAATAATACGTCACAAACGTATTGGCTATAATTTAAATGTTATGCGACTGTCTGCATGCTTAGTGATTAACCCAATCACGGTTGATAACTTTGCTGCACTCTTTAATTGCACTCCGGGGGATCGGTCGTCAGACTCTATGATGGCCCCGACCTAAAGCTATATATTTTCGTTGGTTGGGACCGGAGCCTTTTTGTCTGTTGCTTGGTCCACCGGGGCTCAACTGGTGACCTTCTTTTGCTTCAGATTTCTAGTGGGGTCGTTTGGCAGGACAGGGATCTCCACCTGTCATACGGCCCGTTGTATCTGTTGAGTCCTCGTCTTTGCTTCTTCATGGTGTTGAAATTTGATTTATGTGTTTACCGTGATGATTCATTGGCGAGTTAGAGGGTTATCATGCGAACCGAACTACCAACTAAATGTTTTGTACCACTTCAGAAACTGAGGGTGAGGTTGGGCCTGTAAAATCGATTTGAGCCCCCCAGTAATTCATTACTGACCGTTCCAAGGCGGTAGTTCTGTTGTGGTTCTCTGTTGCCTGTTTTTGGTGTCAGAGTTTCTGTGATGTTTTACCTTATGTATGTTCTTATTATTTTTGGTTCGGTTTGGGTTGCTGAGTGGCCACCTTTTGGGAACAAGCTGCTCACTCGGTTGGCCATATGTTCTCTGTATCTTGATTATTTGTAATCTTAGTTGTTTCCAACTATGGTTTGAGGGCTGGATTTGGATTTAGATTGTTTCAGTTCCTGGTCTTTGCATATTTTTTACTTTTCCACAGTTAATCGTTCCCCCCGGACAAATGGCTATATTTTTTTTTTAATTCTTCTCTGCGGCGCATTCTATTTCCATCAATCTTCACCAAACGCTCAGCCTCCTTGCATTCTGTGAATCACCATGTAGTCATCTATGCACAAAAGCGGTAAATGTTGACGCCGTCTTGATTTTTTAGAACGGAGCGTTTGACGTCATTACGTAACATAGCGACGGGAATACGTCACTTCCGTTTGGTGTCACTAGGAAAGAAATTCCATTGAAAGTAATGTATCTTAAAGGCAAAAATTTGCTTTACCAATCATCTACCATAGAGCTACCGCTCTTTCAAAGCTCCTTCGGAGCTTTGTTTTGCAGGCACTACGCGCCTGCAAGCGAGTGCTCGCTATTAGAAAGACAAATTTAATGGAGAGCAAGCATATCGTTTCATTGACCCAAAATATCAGTCAAAAAACATACTTGTCCTTGCCCTCAGCTCCAAACAGGGTTGGGTTTTAAAGTGGATTTTAAACTGCAAATCCTCTGAAATTTCAACAGCCCAAGCTGATGAATAATGACCATTCCCTAACGCCATGTTAAGGACATATAGATAAGGATGTTTACGCATCTATATAGGTGAAAAGGTGTCTTACTGGCCTTTATAGTAGGGTTACAATAGCAGCTTTTTAAATATTGTATAAACCACAAGGGAATTTATCTTTATGCATCTGTTTACGTTAAAAAGCAAGAATTCATATTCAGATGGATTCAGTCGGACTTAGTCTGTTGTAACCCTTCTTCTGTTGGTCTAAATTATTTAGTTCAGTAAAGATAACTGAGTTGCCACCTATTTGGGAAAGAGCTGCTGACTCGGCTTATCGCTTGTAGTTTATTGTTTGTCAATCTTTCCCTTTGATGTTGGGACTAGGGTTTGGGATCTGATTCAGTCAGTTCCTGAAGTGTAATTACTCTTTAAATTTACTGAGGACTTGTTGGACTCATATCTCACTAGATGGTTTTTCAATGTTTGTCTAACATGGATAATGTGGATTTTGTTTCTATCAATGTACGCATATGTAATACAGATTATGTATCGTTATAGGTACCAACACCTGCCCCGCAGGATCCCAGTGCCGACTGTTTGAGACGGTGTTCAAGACCGCTGCTACTTTTTGCACAGACATTTGGAATGGTTCATGGAAAGTGGTACCTGACAATCAGCCATGCATGAAACTTACTTTCACTGGCAACAATCCAAATGATGTGGTTGCTCGACTGTTTGAAATGACGCACAACCCGTAACGACAAAGCAGCAATCACAAGATTTCTTTTGAAAGAAATTACCAAATGTGTCTGTATTATTCTTTGGCGTGCTGCTTTCTATGAATAATTAATTCAAAGCTATTCAGAACTGTCTCATTTTTCTATATATTTATACACGCACATAAACATACACCTGAACTCTTGAAACATTTACTTCCATCATGAAAGTCTCTGCTCAGCATGTAAGACGATCACCTTATGTTACAGAAGAACAATTTTGAACAAAACAGGCTTAACTAGAAACCACAACGCCTTTTTTATAAAGTACGTTGCTTAATGTAAATAGAGTCTAGCAAAAGGAACCCTTAGAAAAAACAGATACGCACATTTGTCAAAAGCGCTCTTACTAAAGTGTATTTCAGACGACTAATAACACAATAGGCACTATCGTGGTAGATATGTTTCAAATAATGTGAAGTTGACAGTATCGAATTGAGTTCAATAAGCATCGTGGTTTATTGTATAAAAAAGATGCTAATTTTTGCAAATTATCCCTACTATCTGTTCTTGACAAAATATTTATCGAAGTAAATAATCAGGAACCCATACAATAAGATCCCTTATCCTGCAATCAATACCAAAGACAACAGCTCACGAAAGACACGGTAAACCGCATGAACGGCTCTTTCTCAGACATGAGATCATTTAGCTATCCAATTGAAAACAACAGTAGCATATTTTACCTTTTAAATGGCACAATGCAAAGCAGAAAACATAGTTGGCAGCCATACAGGTGACCATATTGCAAGAACACCACAGATAAGCGCACAAGTGACATTGCGGAACCATAGTAGAAGTACCGGCTTTGAACGGTCAGGGATATATTGCTTAGGGAAGCCTAAATTTAGTTTCACTAGATCCAAACCCTCACCATCTTCCTCTGCAGTGGGTCGAAACATCTAATTAGCTGTTTGATCCGCATGAAGTATTCCTAACCCATAAATGAATTATCACAAGAACCGAAAAAATCTCGGATGAAACCTTAGATGAATCAAAGATGAGGTCTCGAACATAATAGACACCTGCGATTCCTGGGGTGTCCACCAAAGCACTGAAATACAGGAGCAAATTAGAGAAGCAAAGAGGTGTTTGGTGTTTTTTAAGGTCAATCCAGGTCATAGCAAGGCTAAGGTAACATATCAGAACTACTTTAGGTCATAATCATATGTGAAGAGCATAACCCAACAATTTGTGTGACATGTATTAGGTCTGATGATGTTCATTATACATGTGCATGCATATACAAATGTATCAATATAAATAAAGTAAAAAGAAAGGCAGTGATCGGGAACTAAAACATCAGATCCTATATCCCGCCGTCAAACCAAAAAGAAACATGTATATGCATAAATTGTTAATAGTTCACGAAAGACACGCACGGTTAACCAAAGGAACAGCTCTTTCCCATACAGGTTATCATTCAGTTACCCAACTGAATTCAACAGTAGCATCTATTTTACCAATATTCTTCCTAAAATAACAAATTAAAACAGAAAGCAAAGTAGGCAGCTGTACTTTGGACCATTTTGCTAGAACACAAAAGATAAGAGAAATAAGAACCCGTATTTTTGAAACACACAAACACACACACACACACACACACACACACACACAACAAAAGTACCGCATTGAAACGGTCAGTACCGCCTTAGAACAATCGGTAAAAGATTCTTAAGGGCTTATACTAGTTTCTTTTTGCTGAATCAGCAACCATACCCTTTACCTTTTGCAGAGGGTCAAACAGTTTAGTTAGCTTTTTAATCCGCAGAAATTACGTATACCATCAATGAATCATCACAGAGACTAAACAATCCCGGACAAAATCTATGACGAACCAAAAATGTGGACTCAAACCCAAACGACCTATTGCGACACCTGAAGATGTCAAGGGAGTCAAACAACACCACAGAAATACTGGAGCAAATAGCCAAGCAACAGACAAGACAACATCAAGCCCAATTAAAATCTTAAAAAGTTCCTTCAAGAGCAGAGAATACATACAGAAGCCAATTAAAATAAGTGCTTTTTGTCAGGTCCATCATGGAGTCTGATGCCCGACCAACAGGCGTGCAATTAAAGAGGGAAGCAAAGTTTTTAACAACGATTGGGTTCACTATGCAGCATGGAGAGTGTAGCATTAAGCTGATGTTATATCCAATAGATTTGTGACGTGGGACATTTTTCTGAGCCTGTCAGAAAATTCAGCCCAGCTAACATTTTTTTGTTTATAGACGAAGTCACCATAAAACTGACTCCGACAGGGCCTGCTGCAAAAGAGATTTTTGAATTGTGATTGAAGTTAGAAACAAATTCATAGTGTGTGAAATCTTTTTTTGAAAAATCTTTTCGAAATTTATAACAACGATTGTCCTTTTAGAAAATTTTAGTCAGTCACACAATTTAACACTCAAGCAAACCAAATAAGTTGAGAAACATTAACTGCGTTACCATCCAAAATAGGGAAAATTTACAATGTGAAAATCGGATCGAGCACATTTATCATAAAGTTTGGGTGAAACAAAAACAGAACTATACAGTAATATTCCAACAGACGCGCGTTTATGAAGTTAACTTCTTCAGTGTCGCAAAACCAAGTGAGTTCAAAGAAAAAAAGGTGATGGGCAGGTCTCGGCAGGTAACGAGCAGTCATCTCCGAGCCACAGTCACTGATGCATTCCGCGAGACAAAGTAGCTTCAGAAATCAGGTAAGAGACGCCTACATATTTACTCGCGAGCGCGGCCGTCCCGAACTCAGCCACCTAATCCTTTTGTCTCTAGAATCGAGACAGTCAAGGACATCAGGAAAGAGATGAGCGATATCGGCTTAGTGGTTTAAATATAAACGTAACCATACTGAATTAAGTGCGGCACATGCGCTTTTTTATATTTAACTTTTTCAGTGTTGCTAAACAAATCTGTTTGAAATAGATAAATGTATATCCAAACATGGAGCTTCTGTATCGGAGGCATTACCTTTTTTTTGTAACTACAGTTTAGATGGATAAAAAAGATTTACCGGTCCTTCGAAGTAAGAACTGTCAGTATTTAAACGTCCATCTAGATATGTAGATGTTGAGTTAAATGCTGCAATAATTTCAGCTTATTTATTTGAAAAATGAAGTGATGCTATCTTTTTCATAGCAAAATTAAAACAATTCAGCTACTACTGGAGCTCAGTTAATACATGTCGGAATACCTACAATCTGACTGTATCACTTAGTGCCAAATCTAAATGTAAATATTATCTGAAAGCTATGGTAAGACTTTACACAACGCTTATAGCGTTTTTAGTCTAAAGAAGTGAAGAAAGCGTGTCTTTCGTTACAGGCAAGAAGAGAGAAACGTTCCATTTGGAAAGTTTTCTTAATTGAATCTTTAACTTTTTCTTTGATTAAGTTATGAGGCGTAGTGGTATAGAATGTAAAAATATCCACAGCTGACAAATAAGCCTAATTAAATCATCTCGACTACAATTTAATAATTACCTCGCCACAATTTTAATAGACTAACCGGAAGATTTCCTTCAAGAGCAGAGAACACATTCAATGGGAGGAATCAGGGTCATTATTCGATGTTACGGCTACTCAACCCTCATCAGTGACTCTGACAATATCTAGTGACGACCACCAGAAAAAGCATACTGTAAGTTCTCAATTTCAATAAGGCAGTAGATTCAAAGATTGATTAGTATCAGAAAGGGTCCAAATAATTAAGAAACGATGATCTAGAACAAGCAGCGAAACAAATAAAAAAACTTTGATTTCTTAGAATATATCCTCTGATCTTAGAGGCGAAAAAATAAAATATAATCTGCTCTATGAATGCTGAACGGGGAGACGTTTTACGGCCGCCACACGGCCCAACACCAGCAACAACGAATTCCAATTAAAAACTTTGTAATTCCTTTAAGAGCAGAGAACACATTCAAAAGGAGGAGCATGGGTCATACATGTACTTCGAAGTTCCGACTACTTTACGCTCATCAGTGACCCTGACAATATCTAGTGACGAACATCAAAGAAAAGCATATAGAACAAGCGTCTACACCAACAAAAATTTCTGATGTCCACCTGGGAGGAGAGACCACGGCCTTTGAATCTCCTGTGTATATCACGTTGTTTTAGAATGATTAATCAATTATAACCGATGATCAGTCGTTTTTGGTAAATTTCCGATCACTGTTTTCTTTTTTCAGACTGGATTAAGACGGAAATAAATAAAATATTCATTTAGTTCGACAGACGCGAGTTTCTATATTTAACTGCCTCTGCATCGTTAAGCCGCAAAAGCTTTAAGCTCTCTCTGACCCACACTTATTCCGCGGGACACATTAGCTGCAGACATCAGGTAAGAGACGCCAACGTATTAACTCGTAAGCGCAGGCGTCCCCCACCAAGCCACCTCAACCCCTGTGTCTCGAGAAAGGTGCCAAACAAGAGCATCAGGAAATAGATGTCTGATGCAACAAGAACCCGCATAAAACCAAGAGAACTCAAAAGAATGAAAGCCACACTCCGTTAAGGTTCATGTCACTATGTAAAAAGAGAGAGAAAAAATAAGAAATAACACAAAAACATGCACAGGACTATGACATCTTATTACTGTGTGGAGAAACTGATGTCTAACAATGTGCTACAATTTTGTATACACTGAATTGAATATGTAGCTTTATAATGCAAAACCTAGGAGTGCTTTAATTATAATTATCGATCATCAGTCGGTGTCTTTAAACCGACAATCGATTGTGAAATTTCTACATACTCCTTATACAACAGTACCTCGTGCTTTTCTGAATGGGACACACCCGAATTATATTCATCTTGGAAAATGCATTTTCATGCTTATTAGGAGATCTGTAATTCTCTTTCTTTCCTCTTTAATTTTATTACAGCCTGAACCTGCTCAAAACTGCTCTAGAAGTGGACATATTTATGTACTCATCAAGATGAATGTATATACCAAGTTTCCGGTCAAAATCTTCTACAATTTCAAAGAAATCTTACGTTTAAGCATTTCTCATATAAAAGCTACAAAAAGCAAATTTGACCTTACTGTAAGAAAGGTCAAGGTCAACCCAAGGTCATAGTTTGAACAATCTTGGTAGTACTCCTGTACTTAATAAAACATACCAAGTTTCAAGGCTATCAGCCTATTGGTTCTGGAGAAGAAGATTTTTAACGGCTTTAACAATATATGGGCATGACGGCCATCTTGGTCATGTGACTAGGACCGTTTGAACAAATTTTCGTTCACCCGACCCCTAGAGGCTCTACTTGAAATTTAGTTACAATTGGCCCAGTGGCTTTTGAGGAGATGTGTGAAACTGTCAAAATTTGAGAGACCGGGGTCAAAGGTCAAAGAATGACCTAGCATGTTCTAGCATTTCCCATATAAAATCTATAGAGCAAATTTGACCTTACCGTATAAAAAGTCATAATCAACCCAAGGTCATAATTTGAACAATCTTGGTAGTATTTGCGCGCCCGATGCTGCATACCAATTTTTTACACGCCATCGACCCATAGGTTCTGGAGAAGAAAAATTTTAAAGGTTTTTACCATATATGGGCGTGGCGGCCACGCTGGTTATGTGATCACGGCTGTTTGAACAATGTTTCGTTCCCTTGCCCCATAGAGGCTCTACATGAAATTTGGTTACTATCGGCCCAGCGGTTTCATAGGAGAAGTCGTTTGAAATTGTTGACGGACGACGGAAAACGGAGCATGCCTTTACTATAAGCTCCCCCGGAGCCGCTGGCTCAGATGAGCTAACAACACATTTTACTTCAACGGGAAGTTTTACAGACAGCAAATAGGAACAGCCATGGGATCTACATTTGCCCCCGTATATGCCACTTTGGTAATGCGATATGTAGAAGAAAAACTGTACATAAAAGAGGCCCGCAAAATTTTGGGAACAAATTTAAGAATATTTCATTAAATATTGGAATCGATTCTTGGGTGACTGTTTCGTATCAGGGACGAAGTCTGAGAATGATTTGCATACATTACACGATATTTTGAACAAATTACTTAAAGATATACGATTCACTTTGGAATTCACTCGCTGTCAACTTCCGTTTCCTGATGTTTCAGTGCTAAAAAAGGGCACTCACATAGTAACAGACATATATTATAAACAAACAGTTATTAAACTGTATCTGACCTTTTCACAGTCGTCTACGTGGTACCGCGTCAAATAAAAATGACGGACCAATAAGACAGGAAATCGTAAGCAGCCTTTCATATTCAAAAATATAATATGATTTTAGTTTTAGAATCATAACATTGACACTGACCTGCCCGCAAATGTTTGGATTTAGTGATATTGCTCTTGCTCTAGGGCAGGCTGCTTACTATGGCGAGAATTTGACAATGACAGGGTGACCCTGTGATAGAGTCAGAAAATAAGGTTGAGGGCCGCTACATTTTTCTGTAATTTTATTAGTTACACTTCAAATTCAGTCTGAAATATACTAAATACCACAAGTCCATCCCCTGAACACATCTCCCTATTCCTGAATACCTAAAGAAATATCTCTGGCTGATGATATTCGACTTTTAAAAAATGTGAAAGGTATACTGTGTAGACACAAGTAGTTTTCGTAGTTCTCTGTTGCCTGTTTTTGGTGTCAGAGTTTATGTGATGTTTTACCTTATGTATGTTCTTATTATTTTTGGTTCGGTTTGGGTTGCTGAGTGACCACCTTTTAGGAACAAGCTGCTCACTCGGTTGGCCATATGTTCTCTGTATCTTGATTATTTTAATCTTAGTTGTTTCCAACTATGGTTTGAGGGCTGGATTTGGATTTTGATTGTTTCAGTTCCTGGTCTTTGCATACTTTTTACTTTTCGTAAATGTATATATGTATGTGGAATTTATTTGAATAAAATATGTTTGAAACAAGTTGTTTTCAGTGGTGTACCGTTTAGACAGATGTATTTTTTTGTCGGTTGGTAATCGTGTAGACACATAATTTGATTACCGTGTAGACACATGCATAGTAGAATAGAAAGCAGAAAACTTGTAGACTGAATATAGACCTATAGCTAATGAAAACAGAGTCCACCCGAACAAATAACACCACACATTTATTTCCGTTGAATATGATGTTTACAACAATGCTGCCTCAAGATGAAGACATTTGGATGTTGTGTTTACTTGAATGAGTGATCAGAAGCTTACATGTATATTTAATGATATGTGCCAGTGCCAATTACCGAGAACAAATGTAACAAATGGAAGCCACCGGAGGGCTGAGGTGTCTTCAATTTTGAAAACGATATTTTTGCATAACTATTCAGGCGGTGTATAAAATGGACTAAAAATGCATAGAGGGTTTGGTTATCAGATTACAGGTTTCAGGGTTTCCAGTTTTAGGGTCCGCCTCTTCAGTTATTCTGTACTCTTTGCTTCACCTTCTGTAGTTGTTGTTGGTGTATGGGAATTTATTTTAATTCTACTTCAAAGGAAAATTGCACTAGTCATGCTACAAGGAAAAGAAAGTGGCATAGTTAATCAAAACTAAGTAGAATAGGTTAGAAACTTGATTGATAATATCAATCAGAATATAAGTAGAAGTACTTTGAGGCTTCATCAAGTGATGATATGCATCTCGCCTAGATATATGTTTAGACACGAGAAAATTCTTAGGACAAAACGAACGTTAAACCAAACCCATGTCTTCATCGATTGATCAAACGCATCTTGCTTAGATACATATTTAGTGACGAAAATAACTTAGGGGCTTCACGAACGTTAAACCAAACTTATGTCTCTTATCACCCGATGAAGCCTCACTACAGTGATTTTGCATAAAGCCAAAAACTTCACATTGTGCATGGGTACAGTAATATTTCGTGTATCCGAATATTTAGCGAGTTTTCTGTATAAATGCTTTTGACGGATTCTTGAATTCATTCAATTTAGTTTGATTTCAGATTTGAAGCGATGGCGAGTCATTTGTTTTGGCGGGAACATACATGTGTTCGGAATGTTGTCCATATTTCGGACCAAATCAGGGATTAGGAAACGCCTAAATGCAAAGCACTAAGAACTTGCGGTTGAGCTCGAAGCATGTGCTTCTCTGAAAATCATTTCTGGCATGTGTCGAACTGATATTTGGGCGTTTTTTTTGTGTTTTGTATTTTATGTACTTCCTAATCCCTGATCTGGTCCGAAATATCCTTTCGACGGCCGTAACGTATTTTTAATGACTTTTTGAACGAACCTTACAAACTTACATATTCAGGCATTTTTTCAATGTTGAATTCTCCGTATATGCCAGAAATATGGCCTTGCACGCTCTTAGTATCAGTTCTTTAATATGTACTTGGAGGACGCTAGACACTTTCAAATGCCAAAAAAAAAAATCTTGAACCGTTTCCTTCTGAAATTCGGCTTTTACCTTAACTTTTTTCAACCGCCCTACGAATCTTACCAGACAAGCAAGGCCAACAGAAAAATATTGGAGAGAAACGCGCAATTAGAAGAAAAATAAGAAGAGAGAGAAAAATAGAAAAAAGAAAAAAAGCTCTGTACCAAAAGCGAGAAAAAAGTCCGTGCGCAACTTGTTTGGTAGGGTGACACCTGCGCCGTGACCTCTGACGTCATGAGAAAAATTATTGTCAAACTATGTCTCCTATCGATGATACATTCGATTTCACTCATTAAGTAAGCAAGTCAAAATTTAAGGTCAAATAATCTACCCCACCCACTTTTCTAGCGATTTTCTTGAAATCTCTGGCCGTCGAAAGGATATTGAGCATTTATACAGTAAACTCGCTAAATATTCGGAATCACAAAAGATCAGTGTACATATGGATAATGTGAACTGTTTGGTTTTATTTAATATTTAAAATCGCTATTTTTAGGCTTCATCGAGTGACAAAAGACATGGGTTTGCTTTAACGTTTGTGTTTCATCACTAGACATGAAGCTAAGCTCGCTGCATTTGATCACTCGATGAAACCTCAAAATAGTGAATTTAATTATTATATTGATTTTCTGAATGATATTTTCAATCAAGTATCTAGCCTATTCTACTTACTGTTGATTAAATATGCCACTTTCTTTCCCTTAAAAACAAGAACTATCCGAATATCTGTCATCTAATAACTCAAATATTGCACTGTTTGGGATAATTTCTAATCCACTTTACACATCGCCTCATTGAATAGTCATCCAAAAGTATCATTTTAAAAAATGTAGACACCTCCAGCGGCTTCCATTTTTGTTACATTTGTTCTCGGTTACTATATCATTTTAATGTATTTAAGCTTTTGGTTGATCAGTCGGGTAAAAAAGAAGAAATAACAAACAAAAAAACAACAAATGCCTTCATCTTGATACAGCATGATTGATAGTAAACATCACATTCAACAGATATAAAGGTTCGATGTTTCATGTTCGACTGGACTGACACACCCTGTTTTCGTTACTGCAGGTAGACATTCAGTTTCAAGTTTTCTCAGTTTTCGGGAACAAGCTGCTCACTCGGTTGGCCATATGTTCTCTGTATCTTGATTATTTGTAATCTTAGTTGTTTCCAACTATGGTTAGAGGGCTGGATTTGGATTTTGATTGTTTCAGTTCCTGGTCTTTGCATACTTTTTACTTCCATTGTCTACACGGTAACCAAAGTATGTATCTACACGATTACGAACTGACAAAAAAGCACATCCGTCTACACAGTACACCACTGAAAACTGCGTCTACACAGTAAACCGTCTATTTTTTTTAAAGTCGAATATCATCAGCCATAGAGATTCCTTTGGGTTTTCAGGAACAGCGTGATATTTTCAGGGGATGGGCTTCCGGTATGAAGTAAAGTTTAGGCTTAATTTGCATTGTAACAGATAAAATAACAGAAAAATATAGCGCCCCTCCGACTTATTTCTCGACTATAGTTTCGGGTCACTCTTTCATTGTCAAATTCTCACTATATCTAGCAGCCTGCCTTGAAACAAGCGTAATTTCACAAAATCCAAACATTTGCGGGCATGTCAGTTTCAATGTCATGTTTCTAAAAGTTTTACCATATCATATTTTTGAATATAAAAAGCTGCTTACGATTTCCTGTCACCTGGATCCGCCATCTTTAATTGTCTACACTGGGGCCAAAAAAAGTCTACACGGAACACGTAGACGACTGTTCTTTTCTTCTTGTCATCCTAAGCACTTAAAAACAAGCATTCCCTTTTTAACAAGAAGATAGCGAAGAAGGCAGAACCAAGGACGAGGGTTGGTCGGCAACAAACCGATTTAGACTCCCCCTCCCTCCCCCCCCTCCTCACACACACCAATGATTTCATTTTTTTGGCCGTTGCAGCGGGCCGCTAAGCGCAGTCGGTAGCGAGTCTTACTAAAGAATCAGAGGTCCCGGGTTCGATACCCGGTCCGGCCACATACTTTCGTTTCTTCTTCCGCTGATTCAAAAAAGACAGTTGTCAGTTACTGGCGAAAGTATGAAAGTATGTAAAGTATGAAAATAGGCATTGCCTTTTGGCGAGCACATTGCTCTATACAGTGTGTGGGCTCTCCATGGATGCTTTCATGTTAACTCTAAAGTTCTGGATAAATATGTGTGGCCGAAGTATAGGCCCTGATCTGACTACTTATTGTACGAGTCAATTTCACAACGCTATATCGTATGAAATTGGTAATAAAATAATTGCAACTCAGCATGTCAACGGCTGTAAACTCCGTCTGACAAACTGATGAGAAACTGTCAGAGATTCTTCATATCCGAAAACGGGCAATATTGTTTTTCAGTTTCTTTTTTGTGGCTCTTTCTGTTTTCTTTAAATTTCACCCAATGCTCCGCCTCTTTGCATTTTGTGAAGTGACCATGTAGTGACGTACTCATAGAAGCGGTTAACCTTGACGCCATCTGGCTTTGCTCACATCAAACGATTGACGTCATAACATAACGTATTGATCGAAAGACTGTACGACCTCTATTTCTTATTGTTTTGTTGATTTCTACGCTCGTATTCAAACCAGTATAATTTGGATAAAATCTGCTTTTAAAAGGAAGGCTTGCCCTGCTTAGACAGAATTTCATGAGTTGCTATTCAAGTGAACCCAAATGTTTGTGCGTTTTCTGTTGCTAACTTTTATTTAGCAAAGTATTTAATTTCTCTTAACCTCTTGAATGACGGCATTATCCACAGGTGTAAGGTTAACCGAGTGTAGAATTTATTTGAAAAACAAATTGAGGAAATATTTAAACACACACACACACACAAAAGTTTTCCAGCGTTTTGGCCGTTCGTCAAATCTCAAGGAAAATTACTATATGGATCTATTTCAAGTCTTTTCTTTATGGCTGCTGAGTCACATTTTGAGATAATAACTAGCTTTACACCATTTGGTAACAACAAAGCACGGAACCCATTGCGTTCATACTTCCATGAACTTCAGAAAAATGAAATTTATCTTATATATTTATGCTATGTTTTCACGTAAGTTTTGTTATTATTCGTGAAATTCTGACTTATTTAACGTCAGAGAAAGGACGACGAATAGAAAATGTTGAACTGAGTTTTACTAGCCTGGCATACAGAGCTTCAACACTGTAGGCATGTCACGTCATAGGAGAATCCTGCCTTAGACCATATGTGGCCAACAAAGGCATTTTTGCGCAGTCTGACCAGTACCTTGTTGTTTGTTGATTGCATATTTCAAGATACTAGCTAGTTTGTGAAGCTATGCAGATTATAAGCGTAGGTACAAAAAGCTTAGAACGCATCATGCAGTGCGAACTCTTCTGGTATTTTCCGAATGAGCGATGTATCGTTTCTCCCGAAAATAATTCGATATCACTAAACCACATGAATACTGGCTTGCGGCCTTGACTGCAAGCCGATAATAACTTCTGGTTGGCTGTCGTTAGGAAAGGAATCTAATTGAAAGTAATGTATTTTCAAGGTAAAAATATGCCATACCAATCTTCTACCATAGAGCTCACGCTCTTTCAAAGCTCCTACAGATCTTTGAATTTGCGCGCCTGCATGGAAAGTGCTCGCTATGATAGAAAAGATTCTTTTTCTCAACCTTTGCATATCTAAGATAGATCTTTAGCTCATATAAGAAACTTCTGTCTTTCATTAGCAACATCTTCCTTTTATTAGGAACCAGATATTTTCCCAATTTTCGACTAATATTTTAATTCTAGATGAAAAAATGGACACGCAAGCATCTACGACAACGTTTGATAGCAGATCATAGGTTAGTGACGTCACTCAGTAGCAATGGCGTCACTAAAAACGGTTATGAAACGTCGCCAGCAAACTTGACGCGCGTGACGTGAGAGGCTAAATTGCATTTGGATTTTGCCCTCTGGAAGATAAAATGTTTTCCGTCTATTTCGTCAAGACCCGATAAACATACTGGGTTGTTCAAAATTTACATTAGATCAGTGGTTACAAACTCAAAAGTTTCCTGTTTTGAAGCCTAATCCGACTTGAGGTTTAAAATGCGCTAAAAGTGGGAGAAAAATAAACCATCATTAGCCAGTCGGTAAATATCAACCTCGGGGTCGAAGTTTCAACCAGGGACTCAGCAAGTCTCGTCCCTGGTTAAAATTCCGACCCGTCGGGTGGGATTTCTGTATCCTACATAGACATTGATGATGGTTGTTATAATCTTTTATTTGAGATATTTGTCTTGGCAATATGTTTGATAATTTTGAAATAATCGCAGTTTAACCTAGCGTTTCCCATTTACTTCCATTGCGATTATTTTATCGAATTAAATCGAAGCGGAACGCTAAACGGCTAAAACAATCAGACTAAGTTAAATATTTATTTAGACACAGCCTAGAAACGGGCATGACATTTTTATGTCTAGCTTTCAGCAATCAACCAAAATTAATTTCACACCCTATAATTATCTGTTCCTGGAGCAGTCCAATTAAGGTGTGGTGTTTCGTGTTTCCAGTTTACGCAGCGTGGTACAGGGTTAAATCTACAGTTCTGGTCGAAACTGTCCTCTAGCAGACGTAATAGTCTCAGTGAAAAAATTAATACTTTGAAAAAAAAACATGTAGAATTCACGTTTATCTCTTTGATTTAAAAGAAGAAAGTACTATTTTATGTATACATTTTTGGTAAAAACCGATCGGCACTGCAGGGTTCTAAATCATTTTTAGAGCGTTCTTCGTTTCGACGGCAAATAGAGTAGAACAATTCTATCTAAATATCTATATTTTTTTCGGGTTTTAAGTTTTCTTTGATCTCGTCAACATTTGATTATCTGTAATGTGCAAAGAAGTATGAAAGAGGCATAACACACTAAAAATTGCTGTTGTTTTATTGTACAAAAAATGACCGGAACTCGGAGAACGTTGTTTTCTCCGAGATTTACAAAGTATACGGAAGGAACACGCAGGGTAAAAGCCATAGGGATAGATTTGTTTTTTTTTTTTTGTTTTGTTTTATTTTTCCTACGTGTTTCCTATAGGCGTTGGCCCCTTCAGGGTCAGCCGAAGTTGCGACGTTGCCATGTCTGTATACAACTTTATAATTAGGTTTATACGGCCCAGACTTTCACCATATTATACAAACGTGAATTACGATATTTACACAGGTATGCTCTTAATGCTTGTAAGCTTTATGAATTGTTTCCAAAACATCTTTACAGCCACTTTTTCTGAAGTTGCAAACAAAGTGTCCATATATGCCCTGCAGAAGAAAAGTTTTTCAACCAACTTTGCGGTTATAGGCCGCCAAATTATCCGCATTTATATCAGCAGTATTCTACTCGAAAATGCTAATTTGGTTAAAAGTCGCTTTATTTTCTCAGATTAGTAAGTTAGACTACTAGTAACGAATAAAGTTTGGTAGTATGCAATAAGGAGTTTTACCCGAAAAGTTTCGTTTTCTCATGCGTTGCCTTCGTGATAATACTGTCTACTGATTATGCGTCATTACATAAAATCGAGCAACAATGTCATTGGGATTACTTCCAGTGAAAGAAAGCTTCATGCACGGTTGGTCATCAGGCACCACTTTCCACGAGCCATTCCAAACATCTGTACAGAAGGTAGCTGCATTCTCAAATACGGCTTCAAACAATTTACATTGTGAGCCGGTTGGGCATATGTTAGTGCCTGTAATGAGAAAACAATGTAAAATAGAGACAAACACAGCCTTGATTATCAATAAGGACAAACACGTAGCAGATCCATATTTGTGAACCGATTTTGACTAAAAACTAAAATAGTACAAAACTAAATAGTCTAACATAACAACACTTAAATTTTCAAAATCACTCACTGCTTAGTTTTAAAATTAAAACCATCTATGACATAGCAGAATACAGCAATGCGGTAAATAGCTCAAAAGAGTGAAAGATAACTCTTGTAGGTAAAAATCCTCTGCGTTTAACGCTTGATTTTTATGTGGGACTCAGCAGTCTGATTCTGTTTATGTTCTGCCTCTTAATGTTCTGACGAGTGTTAATGCAGCAAGAAGTTTTTCTTAGAATAATTTCTCAATTGAATAATTATAAGATATCTAAGTTCTAATACTTGCCGATGTATATTGGTAACAACAGATTAGCTGTTTCCTATCTTTTTATCTTATCAGCTTTTGCTTGCTTTTATCAACGACTCAAACAGACGAAAATGTGTTTTAAATGGACTTTTCAATTAAGAATATTTAATCTAATTAGACCATATTTATGCGTAAAATGATACATAAAACCTAAGTGTTTCCTACAATAGCGCTGTACTGTCCGCTCATTGATGCCGCTAGGTTGTGTCTTTATGCTGTTTTCCATTAAAATAATATAATTTTTATAATAATAAAATAATAATAATAATAATAATTATAATAATAATAATAATAATTATGATAATAATTATAATAATGATAATACTATTTCTTACTCATTCAGTTTCAAATTTTCCAACACAGTCACACAGACTCGACATTATCTTTTTCAAAGGCTGGCGATTTCATTCCCTTAGTGAGTGAGTGAGTGAACTCGGGTTTAACGTCTAACCAACAACAAGGTCATACGCAGACGGGACCTCGGTTTAAAGTCTCATCCGAAAGACCGGGGAAGCGTGGGATTGATCTTACGACCCCTGGATTGGTAGTCCAGCGCGTTATCCACTACACTACCGCCCTCCTCATTCTCTTAGTAAAACAATTTGCAATAGGGCATATGCATCTGCTTTCTCAGTTGAACACGTATTGAAAATTGACCCTGTTATTCAGGTTTACACATGGCATCTAGTACAAGCTTAAATTGTAGGCCCAGGGAGCACATTCTTAAAGCAAAATGACTGTTGATAGCCTAAAGTGAGTCCGTTTGAAACACGAAAAGACATGTAAGCACTTTTTCTAACGGGTTTAAGGAATCTATGACGTCACCATAAATGACGAAAACTCAAGCGGTGTAAGCATGGAGTGCATCGACAAATGCTTTGAATCGTAAAAAATGCTTTCGAAAGTTTTACACAAGATACTCAAGGGTTTCGAAGGCGTGATCAACAAAACTATTGCACATTAACCGATTAATGCAGTTACAGTAAAACCTGCTTGTATGGCGAACGCTATTAAGGGATCACCAGGCTTTAGCAGCCACCATACCCGGGTTCCTTGAGCCCAAATACAGTGCAACGAAGCCGCATTTAGGGGTCACCTGTCTTTAGCTCTTTTTGTTTTGTTAAGTCCCTTGGGTGATTCATTAAGACCGGTTTGACTGTACGAGGAGTGATCGGAAACTTCTTGGCCTAAGATACTTCAATCTGCGCATGCGTGCTTAACACGAAATTAATTTAATTTGTTGTCATTTACTAGCTGTCGATGAAAATTTAAAAAAAAATGGGAAAATTTCCTTTTTATAGCATCTCAAAAAACAAGAGGGGTGGCATATTTTTTAAAATAACTTTTTTATAATCTATTTGCCTGGCCTTAATTTGAAAAAGTATTCTTCACATTCTACAGGATTTAAACGGTTCTTGCTGTATTTCATAAAAATATGATGCTTTGCCAAGAGTCTGATGGAAATGCAAAATATTTTGGCATCTGGTGGCTTTACCTTAAACTCTTAAATATAGGCACCCTAAAATTTAGAGACCCATATCCTACTCTCCTGTTTGTTAGCAAAATCAAACAATGTTTACACGCATATAAACATTTACATCTTACATGCTTTTTGTCAAAAAGAGTTAGAAAATATCCTCTTCTATGCATGCAGAGCATGCGACTCCGATTGTGCACTGTCTGCAGAAAATCTCAAAATAGACACTAGAAAATTTAAATTTTGCTATTTATTCTGAAATGGAATGAAGGGCCTGGTATGAATTGGGCCATATTTGGCCCCCGTATTTATGAATTTAAAGAATTGTATCTTTTAACCTCTTTTAATGATATATGAGTGGTGAAACCATTGACTATCTATTATAAATCAATTTTACTACATTCTCGCGATTTATGTTCTTGTTTTTTGCGGACGTCTAGTTGCATCATATCAGCTGATGTTTTGGCATTTTCGACCATTTTTTGCCTGCATTTAGGCTATAAAATATTTCCACCCAGTCAAGTACACAGCTTATTTTTTGCACAATGATGCATTTGAATAACGTCAACAATATGTGAAAAATTCAGCTGAGCACTTGGTTTAAACATATTTTATTTCAAGAAATTTAACATTCATGGCAATAACAATATTGTTCTATACCTGTACATAAATATAATAGGATTAGAACGAAAGCATAAGCTTATTTAGTTCTTCTCCTAGCTGTGCACTTGACTGGACTAACACTTAATTTTATAGTTTTTTTTTTTAAATCTTGCAGTTTCTTGGACATTTTACCAGTGACGCGAAATAAAAATACCCAAATCTCCACTCATAGATAAAATAAAAATAAGTTATGGGTATTCATTTTGTTAGTAATAACACAGGGTATCATTTGGTATATATTTTATTTTGATCCGTAGAATGGTTTTGGTTAGCGTCTCTTTACTTGCTAAGTTGAGTGTGTGGGGTACCTGGACAGGCCTTGAATTGTACACATCTGTTTAGCATTGTTGTACCACTTATTTGTGAACCACCAAAAGCCTATTATCAAGTGCTCTCTAAAGCTATATCAACTGTCTTATTTCATTCTAGAAAATCCTTCCAAACACAGTTTATTGCCGTTTTATTCAAAATTACTGACACAAAACAGGCATGTCTGACATCATGTTATTCTGAGGATGCACGAAGAAGAAATATATTATTTCTGTTAGCACCTGTTTTCTCAGATGATGAGCAACAGAAACCATGTAATTTCAAGTAAATTTTAAAGGGGGCCAAAAACGGCCCAAATCATACCAGGTCCTTTATGTTTGTATATATCATCAATTACCGGGATGCTGTTGGACATATATTGCAAATGTTTGGCTCTGCTAAAGTTATGGTCGGACAAAGAGTTATACAGTGCACTAATGGGGGTAACTGTAAAAGGTGAAGTGTTATCCAATTGATATTTAAGATAAATTCTCGAAAGTTGGTGATTGTTGCTCTGTAGAATGGCTGTTTAAAATCAATATCTGAAATTCGCTCTTAAGGTTTCAAAACATGGTGGGGCTTATAACTCTTTGATCACTCCTGGTATAACACAATCCATGAGGTGTAATCTACATTACCTTTAGAACAAGATTTATGCCGCAAAAACTATGTATAAAAACAACTGGTCAATTTGGTCATTTTAATCTGTTTAACAAAGCCTTCAGAATTACAATATCAATTAAAACTTAATGTGATTCTGTAGTCACTATGATGATATGAAATAATGTTACACATGGATGTGTCACGTGTTCATTTTCGTTTCCTTTGTGTATTCGTTGCTTTCAAAGAAACTAACAGTTCAGAATATCACTAGGGTGCAGATTATGTATTTTCTGGCACATTTGGACCATGAAGCTCATTCAGAGTCATTTTGAAAATAATTCTGCTAACGCCTGTGTTAGGGGCGTAGGCGGTGTTGTACATTACATCACTAATCATGAAGAGCTTCAATTAAACCTCTGCAATTTTCGTTCTTTTGGTTTATTTTTTTCTTCCAAATGATCTAACCATCATTTAGTTTGACTGCAGCTGGCGATGTGCCGTGTTGAGGCCTTAAAACGTCTCTACGTACATCGTTATAGTGCAGAATATATTACCGGACCTTTGGGATCATCGAGTTTATTTAGTGTCACTTCGAAAATAGTAGTCTACTTAAGCCGGTAGTAGAGGGTTGTAACAATATTGATGTTTGCAATATTGTTATTCTCAACATTTGTCCATCAGTATAGAAAGTTGGTCATAACTAATGGTCACAGGTATACTCCAAATTATGTTGGCATTTTTATCTTCAAGACTAACAGTTGAAAGACAGGTTATAACCATGTTTACTGTCACTATTTTTATGACCAATATTTGATGGACAGTTTATGATCACGTTTAATGGCTCTGTTTTTATGACCAGTATTTTGACTGACAAGGTATGTCCATAAAGATTTTATGGCCTGTCAGCTGTTTTGTATAAATACTGGCCCATTTCAGAGCTCCTTCAGTGTTCAAGTAAACTTGCTTATGTAAGGTAACATTTTACATAGTGTCTGCTCACTTCTATTCGCACTGGATATTTCTGTAGGAACCTTGGACTGAATTATTGATTGGTATTAAAACAGAAATATCTGACGGGAACACAAGTCTGGTGATTTTTACTTTTTACACTTTGCTTTCTTTAACTATGGCCAACGTTGAAGACTTAGCAGTTGTTTTTCCGACCTTGTCTAACCAAATAACGGGGCTAACTAATCAGCTTTCAAATGCGACTAACAGTATTAGGTCTATAAGATCTTCGTTGATTATACCGCCATATTCTGGCGACCCAAAACAGTTTCAGAATTGGATCAAAACAATAGAGAAACAAGCTCTTTTAGATAATCTTTCTGATGAAGGAATCAAACGTTTAACCTTCCGTACAATTAGAGAGGCTTTCTAAGTTTTATACAAAGATTTTTGCATGTCTACCCTCAAGAAAACTGGGCTAGGCTTAAACAAGAATTAACTGCCCGATTTTGTGATGTAACTGACCAAATGCATGCCTTTACCCTTTTAAGAAATGAACGCCAAAAAGTTGGGGAAATTGTGCAGATTTATGCGGAAAGATTATTAACTTTAGGCAAGGACAGTGTTCCGCCAGATACAGAGAGACAAACAATTAAAAGACAATTAATAGGCTTCTTTGTTGATAGGTTGCTCCACGATAGCCTTAAACTGAAGCTAATGAGAGGTAATCCAAATACTTTTCAGGCTACAGTGAACACTGCTTTGCAGGAACAAAATCTTAGGCGAAGGTTTGATTTACGAACAAATCAAGGGGAAACATTAGGACGTAGGGACACACCAAAGGAAATTGACCATATGCGCCATTTGCGCCGCCCAAGACATCAAGGGTCTGGGGACAGGTCAAATCATTTTAACCGAACAAATATTCATGCAGTGAACCAAATTAACCGGCCACAAAATAAAACAGGGGTAATTTGTTACAACTGTGGTAGACGGGGACATTACAAATGCGACTGTAGGGTGGAACAAAATAATTCGGAAAAATAAGTAATCCTTTTTGTGTAGGGGCTGACAGAAAGGAACATGTTGATTTAAGTACACCTATATATAAAGTAGAGTTAAGTGGTAGTCCGAGTTCATATTTATTGAAAATTGTAAAACAAAAATTAAGAGCATTAGTTGATAGTGGTGCTGAAATAAGTCTTATGCATGTACGTGTATTTAAATCATTAAAGCAAGCTCAAAAACTAACAAAGAAATCTTTAAATTTACAGTCGGTTAATGGAAGTCCACTTTCTGTCCTAGGCTGTGCAGACATTGACTTTGAAATTAAGGGCACAAAACAAAAAACATAACTTTTGTATAGTAGATAACATTAACAGAAATTTAATCTTTGGTCGTCATTGGATGACACAAAATGGTGTCACAGTATATTTTGATTTGGGATGTCTACGATTTGGCAAAACGTATGCACCTCTAGAGGAGGACATACATGTAGCCTCCATTGCACGCCTTACATTAAAAACTTTATCAAAGCCCCAAACGTCAAAAAATATGTTGGGCAAAAATTAAAGAAAATGCAACTTTTCCACCACCAACTAAAACTTACCAAACGTCACCTGTAGAACAAGGCCACATTGCAAATGAACCTGGCCTCATGGTGCCCAATTCAATAGGGAAGCTCAATAAAGCAAGGAAAATACCAGTGTTTATTGTTAATAATACAAACAAAACTGTTAATTTACGAAAAGGAAGTGTGGTGGGAAAGGTAACCCTTATAAAACCAGAGAAAACTGCATCAGTAGACAAGTCTGACAATCATGAGGAAACATACAACTCTGCTGACATTAAAGTACCTTCAGAACATAGAGCTACCATCTCTAGATTGATTGAAGAAAACTCAGACATATTTGCAATAAAAGATTCGGATTTAGGTCACACTGACACCATTAAAATGAAAATAGATCTTGGAAGTGAGCCTCCAATTAAACTTAAAGCATAAAAAGCTCCCTTTAACAACCGAAAGGTCATTGATGATGCAGTCAAAGAAATGTTAGATGTTAAGGTCATACGACGATCCCGCTCACCCTGGTCATTCCCTGTAGTCATTGTAAACAAAAAAGATAACACTAAATGAATTTGTGTAGACTTAACACAACTTAATAAAATTACAAAAAAGAATTTCTATCCACTCCCTGTAATTGATGAAATTTTAGCCTTATTGGGAAAATCAAAATATTTAACTACACTTGATTTGAAATCGGGATACTGTCAAGATGCTATGGATGAAGCTGACCGAGAAAAAACGGCATTCACTTGCCACGCTGGTTTATTTGAATTGAATGTTAAGCCATTTGGTCTCGCAAATGCCCCGTCAATGTTTCAAGAACTCATATCTGAGGTCCTGTAGGGACTTGAATTCTGTTTTGCATATATAGATGATAGCTATATTCATTCAAGCACTCTAGAAGAACATTTCAACCATACTGAATAAGTCTCTGGGAGATTAAGACAGCATGGTTTGAAATTGAAACATAAGAAGTGCAGCTATGCACAGAAAAAGACAAATTATCTTGGTTTTGTGATTGGCGAAAATGGCATAAAGCCAGATGTAGATAAGGTGGAAGCTATTCGACGAATGCAGACTCCAACAACAGTTAAGCATGTTCGAAGCTTTCTTGGCAAGTGCAGTTACTATAGGAGGTTCTTACCAAACTTCTCAGAAAATGCTTTCCCTTTAATAGCACTGACAAAGAAACATGCAAGGTTCCACTGGACATCTGTATGTCAAACAGCTTTTGATGAACTGAAAAAGCATTTAACCAGCATTTCTTTATTGGCTTACCCTGACCTAAATAAACCTTATGTGTTATACACAGACGCTAGTGACAAAGCTACTGGCGCGTGTCTTACGCAACCATGTGAAGCTTTAGATAGTTTTATACCTTGGATTAAAGATGAAGTTCCAATTCACTTTCTATCACATAAACTTAGTGACACCCAAACAAGGTGGTCAACAATCGAAAAGGAAGCTTTTGCAATTCACTTTGCTTTACAACGCTTAGATCACTACTTACACAATGCTGAGTTTGTGATACGTACTGACCACAAGCCCCTAAAGTGCCTTCTTGATGCACCCATACAGAACAGAAAAATACAGCTTTGGGCTCTTGGTATTGCAGGTAACAATTGCTAGATAGATTATATTGCAGGAAAAGCTAACACCTGCGCTGATCTTCTTTCACGTCCTGTTGAAGCTTACAGCAGTGTTACAGATGACATCGTTATAGAACTTGATTTTAATGACAATACCCTTGAAATAAATGCCCTGCATTCAAACGGTTTTAATCCTAAGGCATTTGCGAGCTATGAACCTGAAATTGAAGATACTCACACCCCAGAAAAATGTTGCTTAGGCTTTGACATTGTTTCAGAACAAAACAAGGATACTGAGATGTCTGACCTCAAAGCACTTTTAATAAACGGTAAGGCTGGAAAATCCAAGAACGTAAACACATCCTACTTGAAGATGTTCTTTACTAGTCGTCCTGATGATCAACCAATTTCAACAGTTGATACCCTAGCTTCAAAGTACTATTGGCCTACCTTTTATAAAGAAATTGCACAATTTATGTATCAAAATGTATAACATGTCAAGAAAGGGGTCTAAGGAAACAAAAACCATCACTGCAGGAGACTGCCAGTCCTCCATTCTCTTTTGCAAAGATCGGATTAGATCTTTCCGGTCCATATCCAGTGACACTTTCAGGCAATAAGTATATAGCAACCTTTGTAGACTGCTACTCTGGTTGGCCAGAAGCATTTCCTATTCGAGACAATTTCACACTTAACCCTACAAGAAAGATGCCCACGGTATGGTGCTAGTCTTCAAATTGTTACTGATAATGATGCTGAATTCGAAAATAAGGTGGTAAACGAAACTCTTGAAGCGTTAAACATTGATCATGTAAGAACATCATTCTACCATTCGCAAAGTAATGCAAAGGTAGAACGTTTTCATCGAACAATGCATGACATACTTTCCAAGATGATAGATAATAATCTTAATGCGTGGGATCTTTATTTGAACCCAGCCCTAGCTGCTGTCAGGTTTAATGTCAGTGAATCTCTAAATTCTCTCTTTATTTCCTCTTATACAATAGAGATGTGGAACTGACTTTAGCATAAACATTTAAAACAGGCCAAACGCAGACAGGCAAAGTATGCAGAGCAAAAGAGTAAAGACACCTTATTTAATATAGGAGACCCCGTATACTATAAGAATTTTCGTAAGACCAGCAAACTGCAAAGTAACTGGAGTCCTTCTTTCCGAATAATTGAATGATAGTGGTCAAAGTACCCAAATCATAAGTCCAAACTCGTAGATCATTTAAACATAGACAATTCCGGAATATTTTAGACACACAGACATGGACCCCAAAACAGAGGTGTGATCAGGTGCCCGCGGGGTAGTAAGCATCACCTGCCTATTATAATACACCCGCCATATCTGTGATAAAAGTCAGTGAAAATGAAAGTCCGGTATTTGAAAGCTTAACTAAGCTTCGGCTGAGGCCATCAAATCGGAGATTAGTTCAGAAACGGCCACATTGTAGGAATCAACAAGGTCATGGTGTCTCCCATAAAACTTTTTAACTGTCGACACAAGCTTTGCTTTATGATAACCCTGCTTCAACAGTTTCTGAGTGAGTAGCTTCCCTCTTTCAACAAAGTCTTGATATTTGAAACAGGCCCTAGCATAGCGGACTAGTTGAGAAACATAAACTCCGTCTGCAGGTGCCGAAGGGATATTACTACTCAGAAATGGAAAGTTAACTATGGGAAAGTTGAAGTCGTCCCTCTTGTCATAAAGCCTAGTAACAAGATTTCCATTGTCAATATAGAGATAGCAATCTAAGTATAAAGCAGATGAACTGGACTCTGTGGTATCTTTAATTTCAAGTTCACATGGCTATATGAGGTCGATATACTCTGAAATCTTTAGATTATTCAAAGACAGAACATCATCTATGTACCTGTAGGTGAAGTTGAATTTCTGTGCAAGGTGTTTATTACCTTCTTTTAAGAGCCCTTGTATAAACTCCGCCTCATACCCGTAAAGAAACAAGTCGGCAAGTAAGGGGGCACAGTTAGTGCCCATTGGAATGCCAACTGTCTGTTGAAAAATCTGTCCGCTAAACTCCACGTTAATATTGTCGATAAGAAATCCCAGCATTTTAATGACATCATCTTCAGAATATTTTGTATGAACCTCAGAGTGGTCCTTAGCAAAATATGTGTCCATATACCCAAGAACAATGTATTTGTACCGACGATTTACGTTTTTGTGAAAGAAACAATTGTTAACAATTTCTTTTAATTTAGATTTTAATTTTTTATGAGGTATTTTTGTATAAAGCGTAGAGAAATCGAAGGGTTTTTATGCTATCTACTTCAAAAAGTGCTTGGGCTTTTAAACTTTCCAAAAGTTCTTTAGAATTCTTTCGGATCCACATCTGATTTACGCCACTTCTTGCGTAAGATAGATCACAATATTTCTGAAGACCATTCTTAACTGCCGTTAGGATTCTTGTAAGAATCTGAGAGAGAGACTTAGTTGAGCACTTAGCTGGACCCGCAATATATCGTTGCTTATATGGATCTTTATGTAACTTAGGGATCCAATACAGTTTTGGAACATCAAGATCTTCCTCTGCTGTGGATATACCAAAGAACCGTCTTGTGGTTTCTTAGAATTTCCTCTTTGGACAACGAAGTGCATGTATATGTAGGGTTTCCTTCCGAAGCGTTCAAACCAAGCTCCTCTCTCAAGGATAAGAACATGCAAGAGTTACTTTTGGCAGTAGCTGGCCTTTTAGACTAAACTTTTATCACTTTTTTTCCTTGTTTATTGCAGGATAAACATGCGTCTTTCTCTAATGCTACTATTTTATGGCCTAAGCGAATCAGTTTTAGTCAAAAGAAATGTGGTTTTTCAAAAAGTTAATGAAATTACTACAACACGATCAAGATGGCTGGTAACATATATGTAATTGACCTAGACCCATATGAAATTTTTTTAACTAAATTGGAAAATGACTTTACAAAAATTGAAGAATCACTCGAAGCGTTTTATGCAATTAATTCGAGAGGATTTCTCCATCCCGAATCTTTCTTTCATGGGGCCTTTGGTGATTTCAGACATGAACTAGAATCGCTTAAGTTTTCACAAGCTCATCTGAAAAACATGTTTGCAACTGTTAAATCATCACTTAGGGTGAGGGACAATATATCATTATTGCCGTTAATTGGTTCAGCATTAAGTTTCATATTTATTTGGAACAGTTTCAGAACAGGATTTAAGCTTAATCAGACGTAATGTGAACACATTAAGACAAAATCAAAGTACAATTGAACATGTAGTGAAAGACAGTTTGACACTATTAAATTCAACACGAAACGCAGTTGGGGAAAATCGTAAGGCCATAAACACATTAACCAATGCATTGCAGTCTATCGATGATAAAATAAATAGGGAAAAAGACGTACTAATTAAGGCTTTTACCTTACTGGCTTCTTTTGTACAAGCTTATGCGCAAATGGATAGGCTAAAGACCGCCGCCTTAACAGACATTTTGCATAAAGCACAGTTAGATATGGAATAACTTCAAAACCAATTAAATATGCTTTCACTAGGTCACTTATCTCCCATTACTGTAACTCCAGATGAATTTAGGCGACCGTTGAAAGAAATTCAATCCAATTTACCATTTTACTTGAAGCTACCAAGTAAAGTCACATGCCTTTGATGTTGAAATATAAGTGACCTTGGACAAAGGTCAAAGAATGACCTTGATCCTTGTATGAACAAGGGCTTCGCAAGCGGAGCATAATACGCCCGTTTCAATGTTCTAAAGGAGTTACAGAATGAACAAAATTGTTTACAAAAGGATAGACAGGCAGACAAACAGAGGCAACCACTCTATAATTAAGTAGAACTGTTGGTGAATCTGACTATACCCCCGCTTAACAGCTTAAATCAAATGGTGTTATTTTCGTAACAAAAAGCATAGAGAGAGAGAGAGAGAAATCATTGTTACCATGTATACCAAATATGAATGGTTGCTGTGAAATCCGTTACAAAAAATTACATTATTCAAAGTAAAGGGAGAAAGAAAATCGGACAAATACAGGGAAGAAAAAGAGGAGAAGGCTGGTTCTCAATCCCACGATACAGTAAGTAATCATTAACCTGCATACCAAATATGACTACTCTAGCTTGCAAGGTTGTGGAGAAATCTTTGAAGAAAAAATTCATTATTCAAAGTATGGAAAGAAAGATTATTGGACAAATACAGGGAAGAATAAGCAGGAGGGAGAAGGCTGGTTCTCAATCCCATGATACAATATGTCGTCATCAACCTGCATACCAAATATGACTACTCTAGCTTGCATGGTTGTAGAGAAATCTTTGACGTAAAATTTCATTATTCAAATTATGGAAAAAAAGCAAATTGGACAAATACAGGGAAGAATAAGCAGGAGAAGGCTGGTTCTCAGTCCCACAGTACAACATGTCGTCATCAACCTTTATGCCAAATATGACCAGTCTAGCTTGTATGGTTGTGAAGAAATCCTTGATGAAAAATTTGATTAAAAGGGGACGTACGGACGGACGGACGGAAGGACGGACGGACGGACAGATGTAAACCTGTTTACCCCCCACTTTTTCAAAGCGGGGGTATAATGACTGCAACATTATTTAAAAATTTAAAACACATCAAATACTGTTGTATAAGTTGCTTGTAAAAGTGGACAAGGGAGATAACCCAAACATACTAGATGTACCATTTTTTGTTCTACTATTCTCCCCTGACATATTGTACAAGATAAATATACACAAAATAGCCTTTAAGAACTTATGAAAGGGATTAACTCTAAAACGAAGAAAGGTAGAACAGCCATTTTTGAACGCGACACACCGTTGGGACTTCATACACATTGCTATGAAGTTTCATGAAGATATCCCGAATGGTTATCTAGTTATGGCGCGCACAAGACTTGCAGGGAAAAAAATAATCAAAGGGGCATAACTTGGAAACTAAGGAAGGGGGAGCAACCATTCTTGTACGCGACACGTTCCCCGAACCTAATACATAAGCCTACCAAATTTCATGAAGATATCCCAAATGGTTACTGAGTTATGGCGCGCACAAGAATGTGTACGGACGGACGGACGGACGGACGGACAACGCCACGAAATAATACGTCCGTTTTTTCAAAACGGGCGTATAAAAAGCTTCAGGTGCTCATTTGGTTGACTGTATATACATGTATATCAGTTTTAGGGCAACGTTTGGATCCATCAAAACTAGTTATTACTGACCGTTCGAAGGCAGTGCTTCTGTTGTGGTTCCTCACTATCACTTCCTTAAATGTCTACGTGACTATTGTTTTTAAGTAATGTGGTATGGCTGCCTACTTTTTTGTATGTGTGTGTTTTTGTTTTGTTTTTTGGCAAAAAAAAAAAAAAATAAGTAAAAATAGAAGATTCGAGTTTATCGTATACTTTGTTCTTGTCGTCCTTTTGGATGCTCTGCTTCGTCTGTTGTGTGAGTGGCGGTATTTCGGATGGATCGAACCATTGCAGAAGCGAAGGGCGAGGTTTGGATCCAGCAAAACTAGTTTACTCCACTCCCAGTAATATTTTGCTGACCGTTCCAAGGTGGTACTTCTCTTGTGGTTCCTCAATGTTACATAGTGTTATTCCGCTTGTCTATGGTCTCTAGCAGTCTTGTCATCCAAATAGCTGCCCATTCTGCTTTCTGCTTTGTTTTGTAATTAAAAACAAAAAGTAGGTGAAACATATGTTGTTGCTGTTTAATTTAGGTGACCTAATGACCACCTGTTTGGGAAAGAACTGCTCATTCAGTTAACCGTGCGTGTCTTTCGTAAACTTTTATCAATTTGTGTGCGTGTGCTCATTTCCCTTTGGTTTTGGGGGATGTGGGATTTGATTGTATTAATTCCTGATCATTGTCTTTCTTTACACATTACACCACTTTTTAGACCAAAATCGACTACAATATCCATAAAATCTTAAGCTACAATATTTTCTCATATGAAAACACCAGAAACCAATTTTGACTTTGCCGTATGAATGGTCAGGGTCCACCCATGGTCATCATTTAAATAAACTTGGTTGTACACGAGTACCCAATGCGACATACAATGTTTCAAGGTAATGATCTTTTGATTCAGTAGGTGATTTTAAAGCCATTATTCCCCATGTATGGGCGTGGCGGCCATGTGGGTATGTGTCATCTATAGGATAGGCTAATTGTTTTTCATTGTGTAACCAAATAAATGCCGGTTTTCCGTATATTCAAAACTAACATTCAACGGTTAAGATTAAGACAACCATTTTGTTCCAGAAATATTTAGCTCTTTCTCTGTCGGAAAATAAGCTTTATAACTTATAGCATATGGGAATTTGACATAAAATTAAAAGATTTCCGACTAAATTTTCGGACCAATATTACCGTAATCGAAAGAGTATGTATCACTAGTACAGCTGCCAAAACATAGGAAAAGAATTAAAATCGCGGAAGATGTTCAGACCGTTATTACCAAAAGATACAAAACGAACGATTAGCTGATTATAAAGCAGACACACGCTAGAAATGATCACAAAGTGTGTTGACACTTTGAATTGCGTGTGTGAATTCGTTTGTGTAATATCCGAATCGTGCGCATTGCGGCGATAAACAAACACCTAAAATTGTGTATTACCTAGACACATGTTCCGAAGGCAGTTTTAAGAACACCTACCGTGAAATGGAAACGATCAAATAAATAATACAGAAAATAAATAAGAGATGGAAAAACATAATATAAATTCAACCTCGGGTATAAACTTACGGAAAACTGTCTGGATGCCGATGCTTTTATATCGGTGTATCGCACAAGAAACCATAAATATCAGCGCTATAATCTATCCGGTAATAATGCGTAGTTACTATCTGAATGCTGACGATTGACCTGTCGGAAAAATGGAAAAAATTTTTTTTAGATTTACGAAACTTATTTATAGAAATGTAACTCTTTTATATTGAGCAAACGTGAATGTATTGCCGGTATGTTAAAACACGGCGTCGATGAAAGGTGCCATGAAAATCACGAGCGACTTGTCGGGATTCTCAATATGATATTAGAATAAATAAATTATAAAAAAATATGTAAATAAAAAAGTCACATGAACACAGGGCAATTATACTTTAATTTAGTCTTTCAATGACTTTTTTGCTGTTCACACTTACAAAACGTCTGCTTTATGCATGTTATGTGTGCTTGCAGTTGTACTGAATTATATGGGATGCTCCTATAGATGACGGCACAGTCTACTTGGGTAGATAACTCGTGCGCGACATTATCGATTATAGGAAAGGTGTATATATGCCAACTTTTATATAGAAAGCCCCAAGGATTTCTATGAAATCGAATGTTAATGCAATAGAAAGCATATTTTGTTACATACCAAGTTTAAAGGCAATCGATTTTTGGGTTCTGGAGATGTTTTTAAAAAGTAAAATGATAGGCAATGATCAGGAATTCATACAATCAAATCCCACATCCCGCTCTCAAGAAGCACACACACACGGAAAAATTGACACAAGTGTACGAAAGACACGCACGGTAAACCGAATGAGCAGCTCTTCCCCAAACAGATGATCATTCAGCTACCCTAACCAAAAACAGCATCAACATCTATTTTATCTATTTCACTTTTAACTTACAAAACTAGAGGTGGCAGTAAGCATGGCTTACTAAATAACCCCCGCGTTTAACAGTAAGGCATGCAGCTTTGTCATTTAAGTTTTACATTTACACAGCATACATGTTATGACAACTACAAGTGCATATCTATATACCAATATATGCTCACATATTTAATATCAGTCAAACGGTTTAGGAGAAGTAGCGACAACAAACTCTGTTTTCTAAGACTACAAAGGGGCACAACAAAGCTGGAAAACCCTTTTGTGAAAAACAGAGCAATATGTGTCAACTCTTTCTTCTACTGTATCTGTGCACCAAATCTGAATAAAATGGAAGTGAAAATGGCATAAAAAACTTCAAAAAAACTTAACGGCACCACGGCTTACGAAGAGACTTTCACAGATGAGAAGACTGTCGTTAATAGCCACTCAAATAATTTGCCTTTAAAGTTTGCTGTTAACGTTAAGGAACGCCAAGACAAACTTCCTACGATGTATTGGTTACCTAAGCTTCATAAAAAACCGTATAAAGCTAGGTTCATTGCCAACTCTAGCTCTTGTACTACTACAGAATTATCTAAATTATTAACTTCTTGCCTCACTGCTGTGAAATCTCGTGTCATTTGGTACTATGAGACAGTGTATGAGAGGTCAGGGAAAAATATGTTTTGGTCTATAAAAAATTCTGGTGAGGTACTTAGTAAACTGAAGTCAAGAGGGTTCCGTGCGACTAGTTTGTCCACTTATGATTTTTCTACTCTTTATACCACATTACCCCATAATTTAATAAAGGAAAAACTTGTTGATTTGATTGAGAGGGCCTTCAAAAAGTTCTCCAAAAATGAAGATACCCTTTATATTGCCTGTAACGATAAGAAAGCGTTTTTCACTTCTACTGACCGTAAAATATATAGAGGATATAGTCTTTGGTCATGTCAGAATGTATGTGACGCCTTATCATATCTCTTAGATAATATTTACATCAGATTTGGTAATAAGTTATACAGACAAATTGTTGGTATTCCGATGGGTACAAATTGTGCTCCTCTTGTGGCCGATTTGTTTTTATTTTGTTATGAAAGAGATTTCATGACTTCTCTTTCTGTTGATAATCAAGCTGATATCATTGAGGCATTTAACTCAACCTCTAGATATTTAGACGATCTTCTGAATATTGATAATCCTTATTTTGAAAGCATGGTTAACCAAATTTACCCACCTGAACTTAAATTGAATAAAGCTAGTACTTCAGATACCGAGGCCCTCTTTTTGGATTTACATCTATCTATTTCTAACGGTTTTGTATCTTCTAAAATTTATGATAAACGTGATGACTTTGACTTTGATATAGTTAATTTTCCATTTTTGGATGGTGACATTCCACGTCGTCCCTCTTATGGAGTGTATATTTCTCAACCTATAAGATTTGCTAGAGTGTGTAGTCATGTAGATGACTTTAATGCTCGTAATAAATGTTTAACTGCTAAACTTCTTCAACAGGGCTATCGGTATCATAAGCTTAGAAAGGCTTTTTCTAAATTCTATCGCAGACACCATGAATTGGTTTCAAAATTTGATGTCGGATTAAAATTTCTTTTACACCAAGGCCTATCGGAACCAGAATTTTATGGTGACTTAGTATACAAATTCAAAAAGATTAAGGGTAGGACTGATTTTTCTGATCAATTCCGAAAAATAATAATACGTCACAAACGTATTGGCTATAATTTAAATGTTATGCGACAGTCTGCATGCTTAGTGATTAACCCAATCACGGTTGATAGCTTTGCTGCACTCTTTAATTGCACACCGGGGGATCGGTCGTCAGACTCTATGATGGCCCCGACCTAAAGCTATATATTTTAGTTGGTTGGGACCGGAGCCTTTTTGTCTGTTGCTTGGTCCACCGGGGCTCAACTGGTGACCTTCTTTTGCTTCAGATTTCCAGTGGGGTTGTTTGGCAGGACAGGGATCTCCACCTGTCAGACGGCCCGTTGTATCTGTTGAGTCCTCGTCTTTGCTTCTGCATGGTGTTGAAATTTGATTTATGTGTTTACCGTGATGATTCATTGACGAGTTAGAGGGTTATCATGCGAACCGAACAACCAACTAAATGTTTTGTACCACTTCAGAAACTGAGGGTGAGGTTGGGCCTGTAAAATCGATTTAAGCCCCCCAGTAATTCATTACTGACCGTTCCAAGGCGGTAGTTCTGTTGTGGTTCTCTGTTGCCTGTTTTTGGTGTCAGAGTTTCTGTGATGTTTTACCTTATGTATGTTATTATTATTTTTGGTTCGGTTTGGGTTGCTGAGTGGCCACCTTTTGGGAACAAGCTGCTCACTCGGTTGGCCATATGTTCTCTGTATCTTGATTATTTGTAATCTTAGTTGTTTCCAACTATGGTTTGAGGGCTGGATTTGGATTTTGATTGTTTCAGTTCCTGGTCTTTGCATACTTTTTACTTTCAAACTAGGGGAAAACATATAAAAAAGGGGCATAACTCATGCAAAAAGGTTAATGTACATCTTCATACCAATATGTGTTCGCATACTTAATTTCAAGAAAGTCCGTCAAATGGTCTTGGAGTGGTAGCGATAACAAACTTTTCTTTAGAAAACTACAAAGGGACATCTCAGCAGGAAAACCTTTCCGGAAGAACTGAACAATATGTATCAGCTCTTTCCATATGCTGCATCTAGTAACCAAATGTGAATAAAATGGAAGCAAACAAGGCAAAACCCCTATAAAATAGGGCAAAAAAATATCAAAAAGGGGCATAACTCAGACAAAAAGGGGCAGAATTTAAAATCAAAACCCTAATGCACATCTTCATACCAATATTTGTTCACATGATTTCAAGAAATCCGTCAAACCATCTAGGAGAGGTTGCGATAACAAACTTATTTCACGAAAAATACAAAGGGGCATAACTCCGCAATAAAAACTTTCCAGGAAAAATTGAAAAATACCTATCCACTATAAAAATTGAAAAATACCTATACACTATTTTCTTATGCTGCCACCATGGACAAAATTTGAAACAAATTGGAGCAAATTTAATGCAAAAACCCTATTAAATAGGGCATAAAATATAAAAAGGGACATACCTCAGGCAAAAAGGGGCAGAATTTAAAATCAAAACCCTAATGCACATCTTCACACCAATATCTGTTCACATACTTAATTTCAAGAAAATCTGTCAAACCATCTAGGAGGAGTTGCGATAACAAACTTATTTCCCGAAAAATACAAAGGGGCATTACTCCGCAATATAAACTTTCCAGGAAAAATTGAAAAATACACATCCACTACTTTCTTATGCTGCATCCATGCACAAAATTTGGAACAAATTGGAGCAAATTTAATGCAAAAACCCTATAAAATAGGGCAAAAAATATCAAAAAGGGGCATAACTCAGGCAAAAAGGAGCAGAATTTAAAATCAAAACCCTAATGCACATCTTCATACCAATATCTGTTCACATACTCAACTTCAAAAAAAATCTGTCAAACCATCTAGAGGGAGTTGCGATAACAAACTTATTTCATGAAAAATACAAAGGGGCATAACTCCGCAATAAAAACCTTCCAGGAAAATTGAAAAATACATATCCACTATTTTCTTATGCTGCATCCATGGACAAAATTTAAAACAAATCAGCAAATTTAATGTGTAGCGGACGGACGGAAGACGGACGGAAGGACAACGTCAAAACAGTATACCCCCCACAAACACAGTTTGCGGGGGGTATAACAAAACAAAACAAAAAGCAGATCGGGTAGCAAAACAGGTGACCAAACCACCAAAGAACATAGATAAGCGGACATACCACCTTGGAACAGTCAGCATAAAAATTACTAGGTAGGCTTAAACATTTTAATTGGTATCAAACCTCGCCCTTAGCCCCCGTATTGGTTCAACCAAAGCACAACAATTGCAGTTCACTGAACAGGTCAATGAATGCAGCAATGTTAACAATAAGAACCGTATGGCATATTTTTGTTCTTCTCAAAACCTGAATACGCAATATGAAATCTGATTTAAAATTGCCCTATTGTTTTTGAGAAGATGTTTGAAACTGTTGAAATATCAGAATCCTTGGTTAAAGGCCAAAGAATGACCGACCTGTATTACCCGGAAGCATTTTCCCATATTTGACCATGCCGTAAAAAGGTCAAGGTCAACCCAAGGTCATCATTTGAGCAAAGCTGGTAGTGCTCGAGTACTTGATGCTACATACCAAGTTTCAAGGCATGTTAGGTCATCAATTGATTCTTGAGAAGAAAAATTTAAAGTTTATAATCATATTTGAACGTCGCGGTTATGTTGGTCGTGTGACCAATAGCAGTTAAACAAACTTTCGTTTACCTAATCCTTGGAGGGTGTACAGTCGGCCGAGTGGTTTCAGAGAAGTCGTTTAGAAATGTTTACGGTCGACGGAGCCTGTCTTTCCCATAAGCTCCCCGGATGCCTGCGGCTCAATTGAGCTAAAAGTGTCACCTCTTTTTTTCTTAACGCTCATGCTTTACTATGAAAATGAAGCTAGATCAATTTTAAAAGAAACTACGCACGTGAGCCTTATATCCGACAAAGTGCCTGCACTAATACCTAGACTGAGAAAACATCCAACAAGCATTTTCAGTTTGTTTACGGCTACCTAATGACTTCGTTTCTTCTATACAAAGGAAAGGAAGGATCAGGATATATTCGGGTAAGTTTCAAATCCTTTCAGCTAATGCTAATAAAGATAATCACATAAATATATCATCTTTTTAGACCGTGTCGATTTGATACAGATGAATAATTTGTGTTAAATGTTAACATGCGTTGCCAACGACATTCATTTTTGCATGACAAGCGCACTTCTGATAGGAAGATATGCAAATTAGTTTTAAAATAATAACGTTCTCTTCTCATCGCTCCGACACATTATAGAAGGGAAGATATGCAAATCAGTTGTATAATTATAATGTTCTCTTTTCATTGCTCCGACACATTATACCTTTTAACTCGATTGATATGACTTTGCAATGCCAAACAAACTGAAAGAATACCGTTACTTGTAACTGCCAGTGTTTGTAGATCGCAGAATAAGACGGTCACGAGGCCACTCAACTTGAGTTGACGTATGACAATGCATCTATTCTATGCTTATGTATTTAGCGGGCAGTCATCTTAGCTCATGGATCCAGGTTCTAATCATAAGTTGGCGTGGAGGATTTCTTTGTCATCTGACAGAAGTATACTCGGAGGGACATCTGTTGCCTGCCGAGATCTGCCCATCACCTTGTTTTTAAACTTACATGGTTTAGCGACACTCAAGAAGTTTATAACAAAAACGCACATCCGTCGAACTGTATTCGGTAGAGGAACAGATATTGTTCAAACGCATTTTTGTGTCTCCGACCCATGGAGGCTTCAATAAAATGATAAGTTCTGTAAATATCTATTTGTGTCTAGTTTACAAACAAAGAGCCGTATAAATAAGATCAAATCTGTTGCCCAGTCCGATTTTCTTCATAATACATGTATCTATAATTGACCATTGATGTGCGGGCCTTTTCGTTTCAAATATGAATCGGGACGGATTTTTTTTGTTCATCTTGGCTTACAAAAACTCACATTTTTTTTCTTTCAGAGCTTTGCTCTTATACAAGTTGTAACGGTAAATAGTTAATAAAATAAACGTATTCATACCTAATTTAGTGCGACAGACGCGCGTTTCTGTGTTTAACTTCTTCAGTGTCGCTAAATCCCAAAAGTTTGATAGAAAAGATATGATGGCAGGTCTCGGCAGGCAACGAGCATCCCTATCCGAGCCACACTTACTGTCGCATTCCGCGGGACACATTAGCTGCAGACATCAGGTAAGAGACGCCTACGTATTAATCCGCGGGCGCAGGCGTCCCCCACCGAGCCACCTCAACCCTTGCGTATCGAGAAAGGCGACAGACAAGGGCATCAGGAAAGAGATGTCCGATGCAGCAAGAACCCGCGTTTTACCCTTCCCTCATCCCTACCCAAGTTCGAAACCCGGTTTGGCCACATACTTTCGTTTCTCCTTCCGCTGATTCATGAAAGGCAGTTGTCAGTTACTGACGGAAGTATGTGCACTTAGTACTGGTTAACCGCTCAGGAGGTCTAAGCCTGCCCAGGAAAAGTGTGGTTAGATTAACTGACCGTCCCGACATGACCATAGCTGTTTACCGTGGGCTTTATGCATCAAATCAATCAAACAATAAAAAACACCTACCCAAGAAATTTATTACCAACCCTTTCTAGGCGACGCATCTGATATCATTTTAGTCATTGCCTGTCGCCTATCTATTTTCCTTTGACTTCTCAGTCATTATTGAGGATGGCCCTGTGGCTATATATTGGAAAAGAGCTGTTATATAAGTTTTTCGTCTGCCTTTTTATGCTCTGCGTGTCATTTGATTGTTTTCGTTTCCCATTTGGTTAGACTGGCTCCCTTCGTATATTTGTTTTTCTCAATAGACAGTAAAGAACTTATTATTCCTCTGCTAAGCTCAGCACATACGCTTACTTCCGAGCTGTTGGTAAAAGATACTATTAAAAAATATGAATATTTTGTGTAAAAAAGGAATTATTAAACAACGGGAGCCAGTCTATCATTTGATGTTAATGGCAGGTTATCGAAATAGATTCTGTCGATTCCTGATCGTGGGCGTCTATATTTAAATTTATCGAAGCCCAAGAAGCTTGAAAACGTGTTTACCTTTTTTTACAGTGGAAATGGATACATACCATGATACGTAAAACTTTAAGCTTTTTAGTTTAAAATATTTAGCCTGATTTATATGTCCTTTCCTAAAAAAATAACAGCAGAAAAGGAGCAAATGTGTACTAGACATATTCTATATAATTCATTAAGTACTTGAGACTGTATGACTGAGAGATACTTGAATTCGCATGCACTCAATATTAGAAGTAAGTGTCGCACTACGTTCGAATCGACGTCACGATAAATTATTATTTTACTAAGTTGTAAATTTTGAAAGCTTTAAAGAAAGAGAATGGCCCGTTATGTTTCTCACGGAATAATTTTGACTTTAACCATGGCCTTTAAGTGACGTGCATAGTAAAGAATTTGTATGATATTATAGCTTTAAAGGCCCCTTTGCTCTCCAAGCGGTATAACCCCATATATTCTTTTATGGTAAAAGATCGCTGCAAGCTTTTCATTACTGTAACATCATAGAAAATGCCCATGATAGACTATCTTTAAACAATTTATACAGAATTCAGTTTCTCGCAAGAAGTGTTGACATTTGTTTTCGATCCTTTTACTTGCCAACTATATCGGTCTATTTTTATAACATTAAGTGTATTTTATATGGTAACAATATAAGCGTTACATTACCATATTAAGTGCGACAGACGCGCTTCTGAATTTAGCTCATTAGTGTCGCTAAAACTCAAAAGTGAGAAAGCAAAAGGATGAGGGGCAAAGCTCGGAGGGAAACGAGAATCCCTCTCCGAGCAACACAGTGCCTATGGCAGCTTACTGATTTTGGGAACTACTTGTATTGATCTACAAACAAAAATTCATTATACCAAGTATGTATATCCTTTCGACGGCCGTAGCGCATTCATGCGTATGTTACGCAGAAGGTTTTACACACGGTCGACACGGGTGTAGAGCCTTATGCGTCGCCAGGACGGCGGAGGGTGACTTCCGGTTAAAGGGTTATCTACTAGTGTAATACACTAACAAGGAAACTCTAACAACGTTAGAATTTTTTAAGTTTATATAATGTAAATTCTATATACAACAATACAATTTACAACTGTCACAATTACAATAATATACAACACATATCAGTTCATGTCGCTGGCCCAAGTAAGGTGTTTGTTTCAAATCTGTAATCGATTTGCGTACAATACGCAAATAGATTACCGTCTGACGTCAACACCGTACTCGGCTCAGCGCCATGAACTAAAGGAAAACACAAAGAACAAAAAAAACGTTAGTTTGAGCTCATACAAAAAAACAAGGCCTTATGTTGGTAGACTTCAATTCGTCGTTCCCTGGATCATGTCATGGGCCAGTCCATATATCATGAGGAACACCAACTTATTCTAACACGTGCACGATTATATACTGGTCGCTCCCTGGATCGTACCAGGGACCAGTCTATATATATATTAATACACCTTAGTGGACGAACACTGTCCCACACTTGATGTGACCTTCAGATCTTATCACAGAATCTGGCAAAACTGTGCTAACCACTTCCGCCTACATTTTGTGCTTCCCGCCTCTGCTTAGGAACCATACACAAACGGCGTTGTAACTGCCTCTACCCGGGTTGGTATTAACCTGGAGACGTATATCGCATCTCCAGGTGAGACGTGGCTCTAAGCCCTAACAGCTGACTGCCGGACTTGATGTGCCTAAAAATAACGAACTTACACTTAATACATTGTAACTACATAATAACAATACGTAAGACTTGGGCCTGTCTTGGAAATACCATACAACGCCCTCGGCGAATGCCGAGCATAACGTGCACACGCCAGCCGTGTCACTAGACACGACTCGCGCTCACGATGTAAAGCTAAAAGTGTGCTTACCACTTCCGCCAATGAAGAAACGTAGATCCTACTACGCATGTGCGTCGAAGGATCTGACGTCAAACATTGTCAAGAAGTATACTGACGTCAACAGGCATTACCATGACATACCCCACATAAACATGAATAATCTAAACAATGACCTATTTACATTAAATTGATTGACCAAAATCTAACTTGCATATTTATTAATTCATTTCTTTAAACTAAGCGTAATACCATTTGCCATAGAATATAATAACTGAATAAGCGTTTCTAACACATTTGGGATCAAAACGTTTGATCTGACATCATGACATCAATGATGTTATACCATATGACGCCGTCTAATGAAGGCAAATCAAACGCATGATGACCAAATGCTACCATTATAACTTATGGAAAAACCCTTAATGCGGTGCATGCTATGGCGTCAATTGACGTCACGAGTATATAAATTAGTTCCATTACAAATCAATCTACTTCTATAGGCCACGTATACGTGAAACTAATATAAAAAGTGCTGACGACGCAATAACATGAATGCAACTGACTTCACATGAATAACATGAATGCAACTGACGTCACATGAATAACATGAATACAACTAACGTCACTGGACGTCAAATAGACGCACACCAGTGAAACTAATGTAAAAAGTGCTGACGTCGCAATAACATGAATGCAACTGACGTCACATGAATAACATGAATGCAACTGACGTCACTGGACGTCAAATAGACGCACACCATTGCAACCAACATCAGTGATATAAACTATTTCCGTAATTTATAAAACTTCCTAATATACAAATATTATGCGCAGCATGCTTACTAACAAAATCGGTCGACACATGCGCAGCCTGATCACTGCCAAGAAAATCAAATCAGTCGACACATATAATCATACCATATCAATCAGAAGTCACATTTTTCATTCTTAGCCAAACTATTCTAAATAAATATAATAAAATCTTACCCTTCTAGGTCTTAACACAGAATCTGGGCACACAACAATATATCATCCATCAAGAATTAAACAGCCACGTCTAACTTTTCATTAAAAGATAGGCGTATAAATACTATGCGTCTCACATTAAAATCATGCAACACGCTTTCCACAATCAAAAGACTCGTGCAGGTATTCACCTTAAAATCATGCAATATGCTGTCCACGAGAGGTATTCACAAACAACCCATGCATAACGTAGTCACAATTTCCGTAAATGTTTTATTACCACAGTTACCCTAAAAACTGTAGCCTTACTGATTGAAAGGATTAAAATAATCTCGACGACATAGTGGACGATTAGATCCATTTCGTAACATAGGTTTCCCCTTAGGGAGAAAAAAACATAACAATGTTTCTTTTCTGAAATAGTACGAAATGCGATCGAATCATAGGCTATGTCAAAACTGGAAAACTAGCTATATACACAACAACGGTGCGATGCATAACGTGGCCAAACTATCTACTAAGGTAGTCCGCCCCCAAATTATCTTGGCCACGGATAGCAACGATCCTGAATCTGTACGGCTGTAATTTCATGGCCCAACGCATGATTCGGGGATTGAGCACCTTAGCTGTCTGCATATAAGACAAAGGTTTGTGGTCAGTTTCAAGTAGGAACTCCGCCCCATACAGGTACTTACGAAATTTCTCAACACCCCAGATAATACCCAAACATTCCTTCTCAATTACAGAGTAGTTCCTTTCCCGAGGTAACAATTTTTTGCTAGGATAAGCAATCGGCAAACGACCTTCACCTTCGAATTCCTGAAGCAAAATAGCTCCAAGACCAACGTCTGAAGCATCTGTTCGGAGTACAAACGGGTTACCTTCTTGAAAAACAGGTAAGCGAAGAATAGGACTAGACGTGAGCCTACTCTTCAGGGTTTGAAATGCCCTTTCATGCTGATCTTGCCAATCTTTGATAGAATTAGGTCTATCCCGTTTAGTTAAATCAGTCAGAGGAGAAGCTATGGATGAGAAATTTGGGATAAACCGACGGTAAAACCCAGCTAATCCCAGAAAAGATTTAATTTGTCTTTTCGTACATGGACGAGGAGCATCTCTGATAGCTTGTATCTTGTCCTCTTGCGGTCGTACCGTCTGTCCGACGATATTGTGACCAAGGCACTCGATACTGCCATAACCGATCATGCATTTAGATGGTTTTGCCGTCAATTTGGCCGACCTGAGCCGATCTAACACTTGACGTAATGACGTCACATGATCCTTCCATGTTTCAGTAAATATCCACATGTCATCAACAAAGCTGTCAACATTTGGGAGATTGGACAATATGATTCTCATTAACCTACAAAATGAGGCTCCCGAATTGACCAAACCGAAGGGCATAGTTTTAAACTGGAATAAACCCTTAGGCGTTTCAAATGCCGTCAAAGGTTTAGACCTTTCAGTAAGACTGACTTGCCAATAACCCTTACTCAGGTCCATCTTTGTAAAGAATCTATGTCCCGACATTTTATTGATAACCTCCTCCATATTTGGCATAGGTTCTGCATCGAATTCCGTCACTTTGTTAAGCTTCCGGAAGTCGATACAGAATCTAACTGATCCGTCTTTCTTAGGAACTAGGACAACAGGAGATGAATACGGTGAAATCGACGGCTCGATTACCCCTAAATCCAACATATCCTGTATCTCCGTCTCCATGACGTTACGCGTCTTATACGGGATAGAATAACCCTTCGTCCGTATGGGTTCTGACGTTAGTAGTTTGATATCGTGCTGTATTTGATCAGTTCGACCGGGTAAACTTGATAGTACATCCGGGTACTGTTTAATCAACGCTTCAACCTCCATACGTTGTTCTGACGTTAACGTATCTGAAATACTGACGTCGTTATAAGTTTCCGGCTCTTTAGCTGTCGGAAAAGCACAATCATCAAGAGAAAATTCATCACTACCATCGTCATCAACCGACTCTGTAGTCTCAGTCGACAATAAACAATGTGACGGCACAGTACGACGTTCGACATACTGTTTCAGCATATTAGCATGATATGTACTCACGACACCATTGACGTCGATTTTATAGTCCATTCTATTCACCACCTCTACTACTTCATATGGACCCTTCCACTGCAATAACAGTTTATTACTGTCAGTTGGCAGTAATAACAGTACTTTATCTCCCACGTTAAATTTACGCGACCTAGCGCGTTTGTCATAATAAGCCTTTTGCTTTACTTGTACTTTCCGTAAATTATCATGTGCTAACTTACACGTCTGCTCTAACCGTTCTCTCAACTCAATTACGTACTGGTACGTAGACAGAACCTGCTCATCCTGTACCTCTTCAGACCATAATTCACGTAATATTGCCATAGGGCCCTTAACGTTACGTCCGTATAACAATTCGAACGGAGAAAACCCTAATGACTCCTGCGGAACCTCCCTTATTGCAAACAGTAGTGCTGGGAGATATTTATCCCAGTCTTTTGGACGTTCTGCGCACATCCTACGTAGCATTTGCTTCAACGTCGCGTGAAAACGCTCTACGAGACCGTTGCAGATAGGATGATACGGCGTCGTGGTTAACTGCTGGAGTGATAACAGCCTGCTTACTTCTTTCATAACTTCAGCAGTAAACTGACTTCCGCAATCTGTTAACATTTCATCAGGTATGCCAACTCTACTAAACATCTCAACTAACGCTTCGGCTACGCGTTCCGTTTCAATACCGGGTAACGCTACCGCCTCGGGATATCTCGTCGCATAGACTATCATTGTTAAAATATAGCGGGATTTCCTGTCAGAACGAGGTTCTATCGGTCCAACTATATCAACAGCGACTCGTTTAAATGGTGTGTCAATCTGTGGCAACTTTCCTAAAGGAACCTTAGTGACACGACCTTTTTGAATAGTCCTTTGACATATGTCACAAGATTTACAAAACCTTGCCACATCACCACAAATTCCAGGCCAAAAGAACTCAGTTAACACTCTATCCATAGTTTTCTTTATGCCCAAATGACCTGACATCAAGGTTTCGTGCGCCAATCTTAACACCTTTTCACGAAAACCTTCAGGGATAATAAGTTGCAAAGTGACCTTGTTTCCCTTAGTAAACTGCCTATACAATAAATCTTTCTTTCGAATAAACTTAGTTTCACCCCGGTTCAATCCACGACTAATAGTCACATTCCCAGATTCCACTCTTTGCCTTATGCCATTCAATTTAGGGTCAACAACTTGGGCCTGCTTCAATGCCTCCTTATCACTAGCAATAATTTGATCAGGAACTTTAAGTTTCCTATAGACCTCTTCACCTTGCTTAGCCTGTGACCTAGTCACTGCCGCCATTGCAAAATGGGACATATCGGGAAGTTTTGACCCGTCAATATTTCCAATAACCAGGTCATACAATGTATCTTCCATGCACAATGCCTCAGTTTTTCCTGTGAAAAATGGACAATCTATGTCAACCATTGCTAAGGGATACCTTTGGGTAGATTCATCAATCAAAGTTACATCCGATTCTCTACCAAGTAACTGATCATTAGAAACCAAGTTTCTACGAACGACACACCCAGTACAACCTGTGTCCCTTAAAACTACAACTGTTTTACCATTAACCGTACCCTGCGCTGTTGGTAATCGCGACCTTAAAAAGTAACAGACACCTTCCCTATCCACGTTATCCTTGATTAATGGACTTTCTTCCTTACTCTTATAGAGACCTTCAATTTCATGAGACCTATTCATTGTAGTTTTACAAAAGCTCATTTGATGTCCGCCACCCCGACCACGTCCGCGGGAATAACCCCGACCACGGCCACGATCTGAATTACTACCCTTCGTCTGTACAGTATCGCTCTTACTTTGTGATCTTTGTGTCTCATCTTTCGGTGCATAACTACTCCCCTTACTTCCGCTATACCCGCTTGCACTTGCACCTACCTCCGCACTATATGCTTGCTTCCTATCGGGATTCTTAAAACATTTATATGTTAAATGTCCCTTACCACAAATACTACATTTTATCTCTGGCTTCGCACTCGGCTTATTATCAGATCTACTCTGAGTTACGCCCTTACTATCACGCTGCCCCTTATTAACACAAGCGTAGACACCGCCACGTGCTTCTGCAAATAAATCCGCTTCCCTAGCCATCTCACCTAGATTCGTGAATGTTTTCGGTTTCAAATGAACATACAGTTCTTTACTACAAGATTCTAAAAACTGATCTCTAGCGAAAAAATCGCAAACAGCTTCGTAAGACTGGTCTACTTTCGCCATTTTTAACCATTTATTAAGATACGACCTAAGTCTACTACTAAACTGAATAAACGTTTCGGACTTTTCAGGCCTATCATAGCGAAATTTCTTCCTAAATCCGCGTTCAGTCATATCAAAATTCTTTAACAACGCATCTTTCAACTTGTCATAATCCGCTGCATCATCTACAGACAATCTATCATAAACATCAAGCGCGCGACCTTTAAGTAATGCGCTTAAATATGCAGCCCAAACGTTTTTATCCCATTTGTTCGCCGTCGCGTATTTCTCAAACCTTGATAAGTAACTATCCATTTTGTCCTTACTTTCATCAAAATACGGTAACTTGGGATCACGCGCATGCGCTAACTTTTCAGCCTTCTGTTTTTCTAATTCAACTCTAAACGTTACCTTCTGCAAATCTATCTGATTCTTTAACTCGCGTTGCTGCAATTCAAAACTATACTTCAACTTTTCTAACTCAACTTCGCTCGACAACTTCGCTTCCTTATCGCTTTCGACTTGATACAACATAGCTTCCCTATCTTTCTCGGCTTGCCGCTCTATACTTTCAATCCGCGCCATCTCGATTTCCCTATCCGCCGCAATCTTAGCTTCTTCCGTCGCGATCCTAGCCAATTCAATTTCCCTATCTTTTTCGGCTTGCGCGATCCTCTCTTTCTCCGCTGCGATCTTAGCTAACTCAATTTCCCTGTCTTTATCGGCCTGCGCGATCCTAGCTAACTCAATTTCCCTGTCTTTTTCGGCCTGCGCAATCTTTTCTTTATCAAGTGCCCTTACCGCGTGCCTTTCTGCCCTCTCAGTCTCTTGCTGTTGCTTTACAAATTCCTGCAATGCCTGCCCTTCATAACCTAACTCCCTTCCCGTCTTAACTAACTGATCCATGACGCTTAACGTAATGCTCACGTTAACCTAACTGAAACCGACGTTCACTTATAGTCACACACGTTAACTAAAACGTTAACAATAATAATAACGAACTAATCCAACTAAAACGTTGATTAATTAGTATACTCGCGATCTGGACGTAGCCATTAAAGTTACGTTCATAACAGACCGGAAATGACGTCATAAACTGACGTTGACTTTGCCGAGAATTACTTTTCACTATTAGATGACGTAATTAGATGACGTAAATAACCCACATTACAATTACGCCCAACTGATCTAGCGTATCGGATATACAAACGTAACGTATGTAACGCAACGTATTAACACTGACACGACAACTGTACGTCCTACATTACAAAACCTTATAAGATACCAACGGTAAATCAAACTTAAGATTCTGCTATTAGGTTTAATTCATTGTAACGATATTATATAACGTTACGGGTGACCTACGTTACTAAATCAGGACATAAAATGGACCTCAGTAACGGTTACGACACAACGTACAAAACGTTTAGGTTAATAAACTTACAGATTGTCATGCAACAGCAGTGCCAAGGTACTCAACCGGACCTTAAAACTAAATACGTATCATCCGTGCCAAGACAATTCAGGTCTATATAACCTCAGTTTCCCCACTCAGATATGCAACCTGTTACATTTTATCACAAATTAATGCATGGGCTATCGCACTTCATCACGCAGGGAATAAGGATAGTTGACCTTAATTGAGTGTAGGTTACATTTACAAAGAATTTAGTGGCAAAATTGCTCCCCTAAAATTCACAGCCTTACAAACATCCTTACGTCACCTTAGAAAAGAACAATCAGAAAGTCAATAATAAAAAAAATGTCTGACAAAATTGTGCCTAGATTCTGTATATATTGTCAATGTCTTACACTGGCAGATATTAACCAGAAGTCAAATCCCGTTACTTCGTGACACCACGTTACGCAGAAGGTTTTACACACGGTCGACACGGGTGTAGAGCCTTATGCGTCGCCAGGACGGCGGAGGGTGACTTCCGGTTAAAGGGTTATCTACTAGTGTAATACACTAACAAGGAAACTCTAACAACGTTAGAATTTTTTAAGTTTATATAATGTAAATTCTATATACAACAATACAATTTACAACTGTCACAATTACAATAATATACAACACATATCAGTTCATGTCGCTGGCCCAAGTAAGGTGTTTGTTTCAAATCTGTAATCGATTTGCGTACAATACGCAAATAGATTACCGTCTGACGTCAACACCGTACTCGGCTCAGCGCCATGAACTAAAGGAAAACACAAAGAACAAAAAAAACGTTAGTTTGAGCTCATACAAAAAAACAAGGCCTTATGTTGGTAGACTTCAATTCGTCGTTCCCTGGATCATGTCATGGGCCAGTCCATATATCATGAGGAACACCAACTTATTCTAACACGTGCACGATTATATACTGGTCGCTCCCTGGATCGTACCAGGGACCAGTCTATATATATATTAATACACCTTAGCGGACGAACACTGTCCCACACTTGATGTGACCTTCAGATCTTATCACAGAATCTGGCAAAACTGTGCTAACCACTTCCGCCTACATTTTGTGCTTCCCGCCTCTGCTTAGGAACCATACACAAACGGCGTTGTAACTGCCTCTACCCGGGTTGGTATTAACCTGGAGACGTATATCGCATCTCCAGGTGAGACGTGGCTCTAAGCCCTAACAGCTGACTGCCGGACTTGATGTGCCTAAAAATAACGAACTTACACTTAATACATTGTAACTACATAATAACAATACGTAAGACTTGGGCCTGTCTTGGAAATACCATACAACGCCCTCGGCGAATGCCGAGCATAACGTGCACACGCCAGCCGTGTCACTAGACACGACTCGCGCTCACGATGTAAAGCTAAAAGTGTGCTTACCACTTCCGCCAATGAAGAAACGTAGATCCTACTACGCATGTGCGTCGAAGGATCTGACGTCAAACATTGTCAAGAAGTATACTGACGTCAACAGGCATTACCATGACATACCCCACATAAACATGAATAATCTAAACAATGACCTATTTACATTAAATTGATTGACCAAAATCTAACTTGCATATTTATTAATTCATTTCTTTAAACTAAGCGTAATACCATTTGCCATAGAATATAATAACTGAATAAGCGTTTCTAACACATTTGGGATCATAACGTTTGATCTGACATCATGACATCAATGATGTTATACCATATGACGCCGTCTAATGAAGGCAAATCAAACGCATGATGACCAAATGCTACCATTATAACTTATGGAAAAACCCTTAATGCGGTGCATGCTATGGCGTCAATTGACGTCACGAGTATATAAATTAGTTCCATTACAAATCAATCTACTTCTATAGGCCACGTATACGTGAAACTAATATAAAAAGTGCTGACGACGCAATGACATGAATGCAACTGACTTCACATGAATAACATGAATGCAACTGACGTCACATGAATAACATGAATATAACTAACGTCACTGGACGTCAAATAGACGCACACCAGTGAAACTAATGTAAAAAGTGCTGACGTCGCAATAACATGAATGCAACTGACGTCACATGAATAACATGAATGCAACTGACGTCACTGGACGTCAAATAGACGCACACCATTGCAACCAACATCAGTGATATAAACTATTTCCGTAATTTATAAAACTTCCTAATATACAAATATTATGCGCAGCATGCTTACTAACAAAATCGGTCGACACATGCGCAGCCTGATCACTGCCAAGAAAATCAAATCAGTCGACACATATAATCATACCATATCAATCAGAAGTCACATTTTTCATTCTTAGCCAAACTATTCTAAATAAATATAATAAAATCTTACCCTTCTAGGTCTTAACACAGAATCTGGGCACACAACAATATAACATCCATCAAGAATTAAACAGCCACGTCTAACTTTTCATTAAAAGATAGGCGTATAAATACTATGCGTCTCACATTAAAATCATGCAACACGCTTTCCACAATCAAAAGACTCGTGCAGGTATTCACCTTAAAATCATGCAATATGCTGTCCACGAGAGGTATTCACAAACAACCCATGCATAACGTAGTCACAATTTCCGTAAACGTTTTATTACCACAGTTACCCTAAAAACTGTAGCCTTACTGATTGAAAGGATTAAAATAATCTCGACGACATAGTGGACGATTAGATCCATTTCGTAACAGCGTAATTGGTGCCAATGACTTTTTAAACGACCCTCACAACCTCATATATGCAGGCATCTTATTAATTTTGATTTCTCTGTATATGCCAGAATCATGGCCTTGCACGCTCTTAGTATCAGATCTAAAATGCATACTTGTAGTACACTAGACGCTTTCAAATGCCGAAAAAAAACTTGAAAAATTCACTTCTGAAATTCGGCTTTTACCTTGACTCTTTGTACCCCCCCCCCCCCCCGCTAATCTTACCAAACAAGCAGGGCCAAAAGAAATATATGGGATAAACGCGCAATAGAAAGGAAAATAAGTAGACAAAGAATAAAAGAAGAAAAGAGGGAAAGATCTGTAGTAAAATCGAAAAAAAAAAAAAAAAAAAAAAAAAAACAAGTCCGTGCGCAACTTTCTTGGTAGGGTGACCCCTGCGCCGTGACCTCTGACCTTATGAGGAAAACAAGTGTCATTTATTGTAAAGCTATATATGTCTCCTATCGATTGTACTTTCGATTTTACTCATCAAGTAAGCAAGTCAAAATTTAGGATCATATATTCTACCCACCCCCTTTTACAACGATTTTCTTGAAACCTCTAGTCGTCGAAAGAATATGAGGTATCGGTTGACGAGCTTTGTTCTCAGAGAGAGATACATTTGTTGATTTTTTTTTCTTCTTTTTTTCTACATTAAACGTTATCTCACAAGTCTCATATGCCTTGTCCAGCCATTTCCTTACCTTCTTATAGACAAACAGTGTGTAAAAGTCTGAGAAATCTCAGATTTAAAATTGGTTTAGACACTTGTTCTGGATCATCGTCTTTTATATCATATAGACCCTTTTTGACACTAGTCAGTCGTTGAATCGACTGCCCAATTAAAACTTGGAAATTCTGAATGGATTCTCTGCTTTTAAAGAAACTCTTTAAGATTTTAATTTTACTTCACTTCAGCTGGTGTTGTGCCCTATGACGGCCGAAAAAAGTCTCCCCGTACATCATCCATAGTGCAGATTTTATTTTATTTTCGTCATTTAAGAACAGAAGATATATCCTGAGAAATCTAAAATTTTTAATTGGCTTAGACACTTGTTCTGGATCATCGTCTTTTAGATTATGTAGACCCTTTTGATACTAGTCAGTCTTTGAATCAACTGCCCAAATTAAAATTAATAAATTTCAGTATGCTTTTCTCTGGTTTCATCACCAGATATTGTCAGGGTCAATGATGAGGCTTTATTAGCCGAAACTAGGTGGTCTGGCCCATGTTCCTTCTTCTGTATTGATTCTCTACTTTCGAAGGAATTCTTTAGGATTTTCTTTGTTCCTGACCTATCGGATCTGGATGAATTTATCCAGAGACATAGCAAATATCCTGCAAGCAAACACTTTTAAAAGGGTCCCTGTCTTATTTTATGGATACAGTATTTGGTGCGAATGTTTGTCTCCGAACCACTTTTAAGTACATGAAATACATTCGAAATGCATATTTAAGTCTATCGTGTCATTGTATAAGGTTCAAATCTGATGGCCTATCAGAAGATCAGAAACAACCAAGGACATCGGATGTCGATATTGATACGTATAATAAGAGGGTCATGCAGCTCTGACTTGCTCTACTGAGCGATTGGCCCGGTGGCTTTGGACAGGATGTTTGAATTTGTTAAAAAATATGAGGGTCCTGATCAAAGAATTACCTTGACCTCTTGTACTCATAAATCTTCATGTCCTTAAAACAACAGTATATACCAATTTGTAGGCCAAAATCTTCTAGACGTTCCATGCAATCTTATGTTCAAGCATTTTCCCATATTTGACCATGCCGTAAAAATGTCAAAGTCAACCCAAGGTCATTATTTGAACAATGTCGGTAGTACCTGAGTACTCTATGCGACATACCTTATTTCAAAGCCATCGTTGAATTTGTTCTGAAGAAACGATTTTTAAAGTTTTATTCTATATATTGGCAGGGCAGCAATGTGAGCCCTGTGATCTGCACCGTTTGAACAAATTTTCGTTCCCTTAGACCCTGGAGGCTCTATATGAAATCTGGTTACAATGTGTTCAATGTTTTGAGAAGATGTCTAAAATGTTAAAATAAGAGAGTCCTGGGCCAAAGTTGAAATAAAACCCTAGACCCCACAATCTTTAGGTACTCATTAAGACGACTGTAGATGCCAAATTTTAGGCCAAAATTTTTAACAATTTCCATAAAATCTTATGTTCCAGCATTTCCCTATATTTGACCTTGCCGTAGAAAGGTCAAAATCAATCCAAGGTCATCATTTAGACAAACTTGTTAGTACTTGAGTATCCGATGCTATATTGATTAATTGTATTATTGTTTAACGTTCTTGGTAAACAGCTATGGTCATGTCGGGATGGTCAGTTAACCTAATCGCACTGTTCCTGGACAGGCTCAGTCCTCCTAAGCGGTTAACCAGTACTAAGTGCACTTACTTTCACCAGTAACTGACAACTGCCTTTCTTGAATCAGTCGAAGAAATTAATTGAAAGTAAGTTGCCGGACCGGGTATGAACCCAGGACCTCTGACTTATAAGTCAGGCGCTCACCGATTGCGCTACGCGGCCCAGCACCCGATGCTAGATACTATGTTTCAAAGTCAACGATGAATTGATTCTGAAGAAGAAAGTTTTAAAGGTCTTAAACATATATGGGCGTGGCGGCCATGCTAGTCATGTTATCTTAGCTGGTTAAACAATTTTTTTCCCTTAACCCCTTTAGACTTTGTATGAAATTGGGTTCGAATTGGACCAGTGACTTTTTAGGGGCAAAATGTCAAAATATAAGAGACCAGGGTCAAACGTTTAAGGAAGAACTTGACCTCTTTTACTCATAGACCTTCTTGTGCTTATTAAGATGACAGTGTATATAATTTTATAGGCTAAAATCTTCAAAATCTTCCATGAAATTTTATGTTCCAGCATTTTCCAATGTTTTACCTTGCCGTCAGATAATCAAGGTCAACCCAAGTTCCCCAATTGAACAATCCTGATAGCACTTGAGTACCTGACACTACACACCAAGTTTCAAGACCATCGCTGAATTGGTTCTTGAGAATTAGATGTTTCACGATTTTACCATTTATGGGCATGGCGGTCATGTTAGTCCTGTGACCTGTACCGGTTGGACAGTTTTTGCTTCCTTAACCCCTGGAGGCTCTATACGAAATTTGGTTACAATTTGAGGAGCTGTTTGAAATTGTCGAAATATGACAGACCAGGGTCAAAGGTCATATAATGACTTTGGCCTCTTGAACTTATAAATCTTTAGCTGGTTATTAAGACAACCGTATACACCAAGCTTTAAGCCACAATCTTTATAACTTTTCTACTAAATATGATGTTCCAGCAATTTCCCATATTAAAGCACCAAAAAGCAAATTTGGCCTTGCTGTAAAAAAGTCAAGGATAACTGAAAGTGATAATTTAAAAAACTTGGTAGTACTTGTTAACTCGATGTTACATACCAACTTTCACGGCCATTGGTAAATTGGTTCTGTAGAAAAAATTTATATAGGTTTGTACTATGCAATGGTGTGGCGGCCATGTTGGTCATGAGACCAGAATCGTTTGAATAATTTTCGTTGGTCATGTGACCAGAATCGTTTGGATAATTTTTCGTTCCAATGAGCCCTACAGGCTACAAATGAAATACGGTTGTAATTGGCCCAGTGTTTGTACAGAAGTGGATTGAAATGGTGGACGAACGGATGACGGACGACGGCGGACGGCTGCCGAAGGAGCGTAGCCATCCTCTAAGCTCCCTCTGAGCCGCTGGCTCAGGTGAGCTAAAAGGTGGGTTGCCGTCATGGTAAAACCTGGTTTGCGTTGTAGAGCTTTGCGCTATCGCCGCATCTGCGAGGTTTAATTCCTGCCAGCGACTGTAGTGGCCGCCATTGCTCAGAGAAGTATCTTAATTCCGTAGAAAAACAGAAAATAATAAATAACACTATACACAGAGTGAACTGCAAAGTCAGTTAGCATTATTTATCTTATTTCAGCGTGGGACGTGTCATTGGCTGACGTACGTTGTAAGACTAGGCGCAGTTGCTGCATCCGTGCGGGTCCAAATCCTTACAGCGGCAGTAAGAATTTTATTACTTAACATATTCGGTATTTGAAAATACACTGATTGCCTCCATTAATCAGAGCAATATCAATATTCCGTAGAAAAACAAAAAAAACTGGTATACGGAGTGTACTGCAAAAAAAAAAATCATTCTTTATGTCTCCATCGTGGGTGAAAATACAACAGTCACCCCAGCTGCTGAGAGAAATATTATAATTCCGTAGAGAAATGACTTTATAAATAAGCATCTTGCTTACTGTCAAATCCTGATACTTTTGAAATTGTATTGTAGTATATGTATGTAATTTATAGTTAATAAAATATCGTTTAAACTAATTCCGTAGAGAGGCTTCTATACGTTATTGACCGTCCTTTTTAGGTACATCTAGGCAACGTAATAGTTAAAGCTGACGCACGGTGCAGTGCTTTGCATCGTCGCCGCATCCCAAAGCGTTCAAATCCGGTCAGCAACAGTAAAAGCATTTATAATGTACTATGTAATAATAGTCGCCCACCACAAATGAGCCAAATATCACAATACCATAGAAACAAGAGAGCCATGAGGCCCTGAATCGCTTGCCTCAGTAAAAAGGTCAAAGGGCAAACTAGGGTCATCATTTGAACAAACCTGGCAGTTTGAAACTGTCAAAATATGACAGACATTTGTTGACGGTCAAAGAATGACCTTGACCTCTTTTGCTAAAAATGTTTATGTACTCATTTATTTGACTGTATTTATCAACTCCTGCAAGAAAATTTTTAACACGTTCCATGTTACATGAACTCTTATAAATTAAACATTTTCCGATATAAAAGCACCAGGAAGCAAATTTGACCTTGCCATAAAAATGTCAAAGTCAACTGAAGACCATCATTTGAACAACCAAATCTTCAAAACTGTCGATGAAATATTATAGCATATTCTCATTTTTGACCTCGGCGAAAAAAGGCAACGTCAACCATCGTCATCATTTGAACAATCTTGGTGTTACTGGTGCACCAAATGCTACATACCAAAGTTCAAAGACATCGGTCAATTGTTGCAGAAGAAGATTTGTATAAGGTTTTACTATATATGGACATGGTGGGCATGTTGGTAATGTGCCCAGAACTAGCTGAACAAACTTTCGTTTCCTCAGATCCTGGCGGTACTTCTGTTGCGGTTACTTCATGTTATATTGTGCTGTGTCCTGCCCATTCTGTCTATGGTCTCAAGCGGTTTGGTCACCTGTAGTCCTACCCAATCTGCCTTCTGTTTTGTTTTGTAATTAAAATTAAAAAATAAGTAAAAATAGATGTTGGTGATGTTATTGGGGTAGCTGAATGACCATCTGTTTGGGAAAGAGCTGCTCATTCGGTTTACTTTGCGTGTCTTACGTAAACTTTTGTCAATTTCTATAGGTATGTGCTTCTTTCCCCATTGGTTTTGAGAGCGGAATGTGGGATTTGACTGTATTAATTCCTGGTCATTGCCTATCTTGTTAATTTCTATACTGGCTCAGTGGCTTTTGTTGAGATGTTTGAAATTGTCAACATATGAGTTTTTTGGGTCAAAGGTCGAAAAATGACCTTGACCTTATGCACTCATAAATCTTCATGTAATTTTATTAAGATGACTATATGTACCAATTCTTAGACCAAAATCTTCAAAACGTTCCATGAAATCTTATGCTCTAGGCTTTCCCATATTTGACCTTGCCATAAAAAAGGCCTTGGTCAACCCAAGTCATAAATTCAGCAATCTTGGTAGTACTTGAGTACCTGATGTTTCATACCAAGTTTCAAGGCAATCGGCCTATTGGTTCTGGAGAAGAAGATTTTCGAAGCTCTTTATCGTATATAGGCGTGAGGGCATGTTGGTCATGCCACCTGGACCCCTGGAGGCAATATATGAAAAGGTAACAATGGGCCAAGTGGCTTTTGATGAGATGTTTGAAATTTTCACAATATGAAAGACCTCGGACAAAGGTCAAATAATGACCTTGACCTTATGCACTCATATATCTTCATGTACTCAATAAGATAAATGTATATACCAATTTTATCCCAAAATCTTCAGACGTTTCAAAGATATATATGTGCTAGCATTTTTACATATAAAAACACAAATTTGGCCTTACCGTAAAAATTCAAGACCAACCTTAGGGCATACAGTCGAATCTCGGTAGTTCGAACGCCGATTTTTCGAAATTACCGGATTTTTCGAAATGGAAACACGGTCCCGATCGTAAGCCCATTAATTCTATGCAAAAACACTTCCGCAAATTCGAATTTCGATTATTCGAAAAATCGGATTTTTCGAAAGAAAAATTTGATCCCGATGGAGTAAATTCATTATAAATATCCCTCTATTATTCGAAATCAAAATTCATGCTCCAATTTTCATGCCGAAAATAACACCTATTGTCATCGATGAGCTAAATATTTACAGCCTCAGGTCATCACTGCCACTTGTACAGGTAATTATCGCTTCACGACCACTAACGTTTTGATGGGTTAGTCATTAATTTTTGTTGAGCAAAAGGTGTCTGTCTAATTGCATAATTGACGGGGATTATTTTGTTCGAAGTTTGTAAATTTAAGTGCTAAATATTATGCCTTTTGCAACCAGCAAAGGCTCGGACTAGCATGCGCATCCTAATTTTGGTTTCGAACGGTTTGCACACGGACCATACTGTTTGCACACGGCCCTAAACAGTCCCTGGCTACTCTGCGCAGACTGACAGGCTGGTTTGAGTACTCGGTGTTTCCAAATGCATTGACTTCGAATGACTGAGGAACCTTTTCCGAGACATGGCTCAGGTGACCGATTCAGTCGTTTTTCTGAAAACGAAAGTAGCCCAGTTTTCGGAAACATACACGGAAAGTGAAAGTACATGATAGAAACAAGTCAGCGTTAAGCGGCTAGCCTGTTTCCGTTCAGTCTGGCTTTGATCTTCACCGGCGCTGCATTGTCATAAACAGTTGATTTGCAGAGCTAGGAAAATGTTTGGCACGTTGCTGCTTTCGGACAATACACATGTACACATGTGCCGAACTCGAGGAATGGTCTCGCGATATGAGAAATGATCGTGGATGTTTTGGATCTTTCCGGTATGTAATACTAATAATTCTACGTTCCGATAACGTTTTTATTGATTTGTAAATCTATGAACGTCAGTAAGCATTGAGAAATGAAACATCGGACTGTCTGAAAAACGCCGTAATAACGGTTTCCGGAAATGTGCGGAAATGAACGGGAAAAACCGAATTCGAAAATTCGAACTACGGATAATTCGAATGAAATAGTGAGGTCCCTGTCAGTTCGAATTATCGAGGTTTGACTGTAATTTGAACAAGCAAATTTATATCCCTGGCCGAAATGGCTAATTTGTTTACGGTTTATTTTAAGTTTGACAAATTTCTTTAACTGGTAACTTTGTTACAACAGAACCGCTGGATTTGAAATAAAACATGGGCAATATCCCATGTATAAGTGAGGCCATCCTAAACAACTTGCTTCAGCATCAGCGCATATGATGATACATATTCATATCCAGTTTTAAGAAATTTAGTATGGATAATTTGTGTAGTTTAAATGAATATCAAGGTCAATAACTCTTTCATTACTGATGCCAGAATGGCAAAACTTAATGTATACTCCCATGTTATAATCATATATGATCATATTAAGTTTCATGAAATTCCATTCATTGGTTATTTAGTTATGACTCAATGTGTTTAAATCAAAGTGATTCAAGGGCATTAACTTATGCACTTCTGAAGCAAGTCCAACAGAACTTGACAAGAACTACCCTATTATGGTATTACATATTTAGTATAAGTTTCACAGAATTCCATTCATTGCCTACCTAGTTATGGTTGAATTTGTCAATATTAAATTGATAAAAGGGCAGTAACTCATGCATTAATGAGGCTATTCTGACAAAACTTCATCTGTACATCTGTCTAAAGGTGTTACACACATATTTTAAGTTTCATGAAAATCGGAAAATCGGTTACTTAGATATGGCTTATTTTATTGGTTTTAAATCACTTCAAGGGAGATAACTCATGCATAACTAAGGCCAATGTAATCAAACTCTCCGTGCATCATCGCCTTATAGTGATGGTCATTTACTTAGAGTTTCATTAAATTCTGTTTATTAGTGACTTAGTTATGGTTCTGGACAGACGGACGGAAGATGGACGGACAAACAGACAGACGGACGGACAGAAGGACGGACGGACGAACATGGACAAAAGTATATCCTTCCGCCTTTAGCGGGGCATAATAATCGTTGTTTAGTACTCCTGTACTCGATGCTGCAGACCAAGTTTCCAGGCCATCAGCCTATTGGTTCTGGAGAAGAAGATTTTTAAAGGTTTTTACCATATATGGACGTGGCGGCCATGTTGAGCATGTGACCCAGACCATTTGAACAATATTTCGTTCTTACAAGCCCTGGAGGCTATGTATGAAATTTGATTACAATCGGCCAAGTGGTTTCAGAGGGGAAGTTGTTCGAAATTGTGGACGGACGCCGGACGACGGACGACGGGCGACGGAGCCTGTTTATACTATAAGCTTTCCCGGAGCTTAAATGCAGTTAATAATAAGCAAGTTCCCCTATATACGGACTGTAATGCAATATCAGTTAGCCTTATATACGTTATCTAAACTTTTTTGTGGGGGGATGTCTCGGCATAATGGTTGAAGCCGGCGTACTCTGCATCGCTGGTCGCCATCACTGCAACCGTAAGGGTTTAAATCCCATCAGCGACAGCAAAGATATTAATAATGAATTATGCCTTTACCTTGTGTGGAAAAACAATAGTCACCTCCATTACTCAGAGAAATATCATTAAACAAAGTCGGTAAAAACGTGGAATCACAAATCATTATTTACAGTAGTTCTGCCTTCGCGGTAGATAATCAAATGCTAGGGCAGTGCGGCTAAGTGTCGCGAAAAAGCCACCCCTGCCCCAATTTTTCAGTCCTACCACTTTAAGGGACCCAAGGATTTAGACCTGGGCCACTTTTAATGCCCTTTGTTCGCCGTAAGGAAAAATAAGGTGAAGTTTGACCTATATCCGGGTCTCAATTATAAGAAACAAATTTTACAGTATATAGAATTAAAAAAAATATAAACAAGAAAAATCTGCCTGTACAGTTTTCGAACGATATGCTACGTATCAGAGCGAATTGGATTTTTACTTCATTGATTAGTTTCTGGTATAATTATTTTACACTTAAACCGTTCATTAATGACTAGGAAATCTACAAAAATGAACGTAAAAGTAAACTTTATGGCTGATAAATGCTTCCGTACGACAAGGTGCATTCGGGATTTTCATCGTTGCCTTGTAGGTGTCACTGTTCACCATAATCAAACAGGATCCAAAGCAGAACACGAGCAACCACATAAAAGGTCGAAGATTGTATGCTACAAAATTACACAAGAATGACACCGCAAAGATTCGGCTAAAATTGAAAATTAAATGCTAAGCAATCTCCATGTGGACAGTGAAGACTCTGATCATATTCAGCGGATGCTCAGGCTGATCTAAGTATTGGCTGGTCGCATATGCCGCTTTGGTGCATTAGTTGTTTCGCGGCTCGTTTATGGAATATGACGGAAAGTGTGGCTCGGACAGGCATGTTCGTTGCCTGTCGAGACCTACCCATCATGTTTCTTGTCAAACTTTTGGGGTCTATCGACACTAAAGAAGCTAAATAGAGAAACGCGCGCCTGTCGAAATAAATTAGGTATGAATACGTTTATATTATGCACTAATTTTAATTTGACTTCACACAAATATGGAGTGTAATATTACCTAGAATAGCCTCTTGTTATTTTAATAGCCATTTCTCTTATCACTTTCGTATGTAATGTGGGATGTACGTAAAGGAAGACGCCATTAATGAGGTGTGTTGCGAAGGACGTAACGTCACCGTAAATCATTCAAATTTTCGTCATTTATAGCATTGCACCACATGCACTCGACGAAAAATTTGGAAAATTCTCATTTATTATGAAATGCAAGTCTGTCTCCCATCTCCCTATCAAGTTTCAAGTCGATCGGTTGCGATATAAGAAAGTTACTAAATATCCCACTTCGTAGTTTAATAGAGTCAAGGTGCGACACAACCGCCATTTTGAAAATATGCTCATTGACGGCAGTGATGAAATCGGGGGATTTTCAACGGAATTTCCAGTAGCGCGTGCTTTGACGACGTAGTTTTCCCGAATCGAAAGTTTTCAAATCCCACGGAATTTAAACTTGTTCGTTCGTTGACCAATCAACGAGCTCGCACTAGTGGATTTTCAAATAGGAACTGCAATGTGCAAGCCCGGATTTGTTGACTTTTGTCATTTTACCCTGTTTGTCGTCGTGATTTAGAATTTTAGTGTAAATTTCGCATTATCCGTCACTGGCGGGAAATAATTTGATTGCAGATAAGTGTAGATATGTACATTGTTTTCCAATATGGAAGTATGGAAGTGAAATGCTTGTTATATAGGTGAGAATAAGGTGACTGGAAAAGGTAAACATATTTTCAAAATGGCGGTAGTGTCGCACCTTGACTCTATTCAACTACAATAATGATAATGATAAAGACTTTGTTTTCAGTGGGAGACACAATTAGCTACAAGCTACTCTTCCTTGAGGCCCACTTAACAAAATATGTACAAATCAAAACATATAACGAAGTGGGATATTTAGTAACTTTCTTATATCGCAACCGATCGACTTGAAATTTGATAGAGAGGTGGGAGACAGACTAACATTCCATAATATATGAGAATTTCTCAAATTTTTCGTCGAGTGCCTGTGCATTACGCCTACGCTGACGTCCAGTGTATTGTAGTTATTGCAGTTACGTATGGCGATAACACTCGTTATGCTGAAAATCTATCTGAAAGTCGGTATTCAATCCATACATTCGAGAAAGAGGCAGACCGCACGTAATCAAATTCTGTCTGGGAAAACTCTAAACTATACTAGTTATATAAAAGCAGTCATTGCGAGAACACGCAAGCAATGTGGGGGGGGGGGGGGGCATTCACAGAAGATGATGATGATGAGATGATGAATCAAGAGCCATTTTGAACATGCATTTGGTTACGACTGTCGTCTCACAATATAGTCCCTCGTGTTGGCTGTAAGACAGCGGATTCGATTCCGATCATGCCGTGATACTGCTCTTGCCTCTGGGTTTGGAGAGTATTGAAATACTTCTGTCAATATTCCATTTCAGCCGCCACCGATCAAGGCCTGTATGCTTGCGCTGTCGGTTCACATTCTTTTTGAGATATTGAGAACAAAGCAGAGCGATCAGCGACGATATTCTCTTGACTGAGTTACTTCACAGAGAATATGCATTAAACAATGGCGCATATCAACATGTCCACTTGAACCTAGCTTCTACCCTCAGCTACTCTTTAGGCGTACAACCAAGACTCTGATCAGACTGAGCGGATGCACATGCCACTTTGTTTGTTTTGTCGTGTTGTGCCTCAAATGTATTTTAGTAGTATGAGTCTTAGTAATATGTACCTTTTCTAGCTGTCGAGTTTGCCTGTGCGATCATTTTATTCTAATCACCATCTCATCTATTCTTCTGTCTGTGCGATACAACTGAAATGCTGTAAGTGTTGAAAGGGCCGTAAACACCCAAATCATCCATGTATTTGTCACGCACACTGTCAAGGACGGAATAATTGATCTTGTGGCAGTGAAAATAGTAACTGTCTTTCTGGTCATTCTGCATTCTCATCTCACTCATTCCCATACTAACGAGAAAAACTGGTCTAATTAATTTGCTACATTTACGGAAGAAAGTTTCTCGAAATGTTTTTGTACGTCTGTACGTTTTAGAGAAAGAGAGAGAGAGAGAGAGAGAGAGAGACTAGAACTAGCTGAACAAACTTTCGTTCCCTCAGCCCCTGGCGGTACTTCTGTTGTGGTTACTTCATGTTATATTGTGCTTTGTCCTGCCCATTCTGTCTATGATCTCATGCGGTTTGGTCACCTGTAGTCCTACCCAATCTGCTTTCTGTTTTGTTTTGTAATTAAAATTAAAAAATGAGTTAACATAGATGTTGCTGCTGTTATTTTGGTAGCTGAATGACCATCTGTTTGGGAAAGAGCTGCTCATTCGGTTTACTGTGCGTGTCTTACGTAAACTTTTGTCAATTTCTATATGTATGTGCTTCTTTCCCCATTGGTTTTGAGAGCGGAATGTGGGATTTGACTGTATTAATTCCTGGTCATTGCCTATCTTGTTAATTTCTATACTGGCTCAGCGGCTTTTGTTGAGATGTTTGAAATTGTCAACATATGAGAGTTTTTGGGTCAAAGGTCGAAAAATGACCTTGACCTTATGCACTCATAAATCTTCATGTACTTATTAAGACGACTATATGTAACAATTCTTAGACCAAAATCTTCAAAACGTTCCATGAAATCCTATGTTCTAGGCTTTTCCCATATTTGACCTTGCCATAAAAAAGGCCTTGGTCAACCCAAGTCATAAATTCAGCAATCTTGGTAGTACTTGAGTACCTGATGTTTCATACCAAGTTTCAAGGCAATCGGCCTATTGGTTCTGGAGAAGAAGATTTTCGAAGCTCTTTATCGTATATAGGCGTGGGGGTATGTTGGTCATGCCACCTGGACCCCTTGAGGCAATATATGAAATTTAGGTAACAATGGGCCAAGTGGCTTTTGATGAGATGTTTGAAATTTTCACAATATGAAAGACCTCGGACAATGGTCAAATAATGACCTTGACCTTATGTACTCATATACTTTCATGTACTCAATAAGATAAATGTATAAACCAATTTTATCCCAAAATCTTTAGACGTTTCTTTAGACGTATGCTAGCATTTTTTCATATAAAAGCACCAGAACACATATTTGGCCTTACCGTAAAAATTCAAGACCAACCTTAGGGCATAATTTGAACAAGCAAATTTATATCCCTGGCCGAAATGGCTAATTTGTTTACGGTTTATTTTAAGTTTGACAAATTTCTTTAACTGGTAACTTTGTTACAACTGAACCTCTGGATTGAAAAATAAAACATGGGCAATATCCCATGTATAAGTGAGGCCATCCTAAACAACTTGCTTCAGCATCAGCGCATATGATGATACATATTCATATCCAGTTTTAAGAAATTTAGTATGGATAATTTGTGTAGTTTAAATGAATATCAAGGTCAATAACTCTTTCATTACTGATGCCAGAATGGCAAAACTTAATGTATACTCCCATGTTATAATGATATATGATCATATTAAGTTTCATGAAATTCCATTCATTGGTTATTAAGTTATGACTCAATGTGTTTAAATCAAAGTGATTCAAGGGCATTAACTTATGCACTTCCGAAGCAAGTCCAACAGAACTTGACGAGAACTACCCTATTATGGTATTACATATTTAGTATAAGTTTCATAGAATTCCATTCATTGCCTACCTAGTTATGGTTGAATTTGTCAATATTAAATTGATAAAAGGGCAGTTACTCATGCATTAATGAGGCTATTCTGACAAAACTTCATCTGTACATCTGTCTAAAGGTGTTACACACCTATTTTAAGTGTCATGAAAATTGGAAAATCGGTTACTTAGATATGGGAGATAACTCATGCATAACTAAAGCCAATTTAATCAAACTCTCCGTGCATCATCGCCTTATAGTGATGGTCATTTACTTAGAGTTTCATTAAATTCTGTTTATTAGTGACTTAGTTATGGTTCTGGACAGACGGAAGGAAGATGGACGGACAAATAGAAAGACGGACGGACAGAAGGACGAACGGACGGACATGGACAAAAGTATATCCTTCCGCATTTGGCGGGCATAACAATCGTTGTTTAGTACTCCTGTACTCGATGCTGCAGACCAAGTTTCCAGGCCATCAGCCTATTGGTTCTGGAGAAGAAGATTTTAAAGGTTTTTACCATATATGGACGTGGCGGCCATGTTGAGCATGTGACCAAGACCATTTGAACAATATTTCGTTCTTACAAGCCCTGGAGGCTATGTATGAAACTTGATTACAATCGGCCAAGTGGTTTCAGAGGGGAAGTTGTTCGAAATTGAGGATGTACGCCGGACGACGGGCGTCTTAGCCTGTTTATACTATAAGCTTCCCCGGAGCTTAAATGAAGTTAATAATAAGCAAGTTCCCCTATATACGGACTGTAATGCAATATCAGTTAGCCTTATATACGTTATCTAAGCTTTTTTGTGGGGGGACGTCTCGGCATAATGGTCGAAGCTGGCGTACTCTGCATCGCTGGTCGCCATAAAATGCAACCGTAAGGGTTGAAATCCCATCAGCGACAGCAAAGATATTAATAATGAATTATGCCTTTACCTTATGTGGAAAACAATAGTCAACTCCATTACTCAGAGAAATATCATTTAACAAAGTCGGTAAAAACGTGGAATCACAAATCATTATTTACAGTAGTTCTGCCTTCGCGGTAGATAATCAAATGCTAGGGCAGTGCGGCTAAGTGTCGCGAAAAAGCCACCCCTGCCCCAATTTTTCAGTCCTACCACTTTAAGTGACCCAAGGATTTAGACCTGGGCCACTTTTAATGCCCTTTGTTCGCGTAAGGAAAAATAAGGTGAAGTTTGACCTATATCCGGGTCTCAATTATAAGAAACAAATTTATTTTACACTATATAGAATTAAAAAATTATAAACAAGAAAAATCTGCCTGTACAGTTTTCGAACGATATGCTACGTATCAGAGCGAATTTGATTTTTACTTCATTGATTAGTTTCTGGTATAATTATTTTACACATAAACCGTTCATTAATGACTAGGAAATCTACAAAAATGAACGTAAAAGTAAACTTTATGGCTGATAAATGCTTCCGTACGACAAGGTGCATTCGGGATTTTCATCGTTGCCTTGTAGGTGTCACTGTTCACCATAATCAAACAGGATCCAAAGCAGAACACGAGCAACCACATAAGAGGTCGAAGATTGTATGCTACACAATTACACAAGAATGACACCGCAAAGATTCGGCTAAAATTGAAAATTAAATGCTAAGCAATCTCCATGTGGACAGTGAAGACTCTGATCATACTCAGCGGATGCTCAGGCTGATCTAAGTATTGGCTGGTCGCATATGCCACTTTGGTGCATTAGTTGTTTCGCGGCTCGTTTATAGAATATGACGGAAAGTGTGGCTCGGACAGGCATGTTCGTTGCCTGTCGAGACCTACCCATCATGTTTCTTTTCAAACTTTTGGGTCCTATGGACACTAAAGAAGCTAAATAGAGAAACGCGCGCCTGTCGCTCTAAATTAGGTATGAATACGTTCAGCGACAATAAGACAGTAGTTCAGTCTATATCGGGCCGTCTCGCAGAGATAGGGTGAAAGAAGAGAAGTGATAAACAACCCCATCCATACCTACTGCAAGCACAATAGGCCCTTGTCCTTTCTGTTCCAAATTAGAAGGATGGCCCGGCACTGGAAGTTATACTAAGCACCATCGTACCGAAGCGTAGTATGATTTGCAGTTACAGAACTTTCATTTTCAATGATTTTCCATCGAATTATACCATCGAATTATATAGACATGGCGGGTGTATTATAATACGAGGGATGTTCAGAAAGTTCTGATCGTGACGTCTTATTTTGGTAACTATAATAAATACAGAACTTCTGATAGCGAAAGTATATAAAGGTATGTTATGTCCGGACAACTCTGCAAACGTGGTGCATATTTTCTAAAGGACATATTTTTTAACGTTTTTGAGAGAGATTACCCTACTGCAGATTTTCACTTAAGAAGGTCATAGTTCATATATGAGCAGTCTTTGAATTGTTTTCATCATTGCTACTTAAACTTATTCCCAGGCAACTGTGACTTGTAAATATCGCGGAAAATATATTCAATCTAGGTTCCATACTGTCCCTTCAGTTTAGATTATAAGCATTTCAGTAGCAAATTCTCCCTTTCTACTAAAACTAGAATTGTTTTCCTACGAAAAAACAGATGTCTCCCCCCTTTTTGATGTCAAGAGGATCAGTCATTAAGATGCCAAGGGAAAAACAATATGTTTCCCTACCCTGAAGCAGGGATTCATAATAAGTAAAAAGTATAAATGCAAGAGTTATAGTTGTTATGCTCTGCATGTTATGTAATGTTGACTGATATCATATTTAGTTTTTGTCAAAAAATATAAATGCAAGAGTTACAGTGCTCTGCACGTCGTCTATTTATATGTTGACTGATATTTGTATGAAGTTTCATGAATATAGCTTAAACGGTTTTCAAGTTATAGAGCTTAGACGATTGAGACACGATTTTGTGACTGACAAAGTTCCAAGGTAAATAACTCAAATAGTATAAATGCTGTGCTCTGCAGGTTGTCTAGTGTTGACTGACATTTGTATGAAGTTTCGTGAATATAGCTTGTCTGGTTTTCAAGTAATAAAGCGATTGAGACACGATTTTGTGACTGACAAAGGTCCAAGGGAAATAACTCAAGAAGTATAAATGCAAGAGTTAAGGTTCTTGCCATGTGCAATTCTTCTAATGTTGATTGATATTTGTATGAAGTTTCGTGAATATAGCTTGAATGGTTTTCAAGTTATAGAGCAGACACAACTGAGACACGATTTTGTGACTGACAAAGTTCTAAGGGAAATAACTCAAATAGTATAAATGCTAAAGTTATAATTCTTGCATTCTGCACGTCGTCTGATGTTGATTGATATTTGTATGAACTTTCATGAATATAGCTTGAATGGTTTTAAAGTTAAACACGGACTCGACTGAGACGCAATTTTGTGATGGACAAAGTTCCAAGGGAAATAACTCAAAAAGTATAAACGCCAGAGTGCATTCTCCACGTCGTCTGATGTTGACTGATATTTGTATGAACTTTCATGAATATAGCTTGAATGGTTTTAAAATTATAGACGGACTCGACTGAGATGCAATTTTGTGATGGACAAATTTCCAAGGGAAATAACTCAAAAAGTATAAATGCCAGAGTTACCATTGTGCACTCTGCACATCGCCTTATGTTGATTGATATTTGTATGAAGTTTCGCGAATATAGCTTGAGCGGTTTTCAAGTTACAGAGCGGACACAACTGAAACACAATTTTGTGATGGACTAAGTTCCAAGGGAAATAACTAAAAAAGTATAAATGCCAGAGTTACCATTCTTGCACTCTGCACGTCGTCTCATGTTGATTGATATTTATATGAAGTTTCGTGAATATAGCTTGAGCGGTTTTCAAGTTATAGAACGGACACGATTGAAACACAATTTTGTGATGGACTAAGTTCCAAGGGAAATAACTCAAAAAGTATAAATGCCAGAGTTACCATTCTTACACTCTGCAAGTCGTCTCATGTTGATTGATATTTATATGAAGTTTCGCGAATATAGCTTGAGCGGTTTTCAAGTTATAGAACGGACACGATTGAAACACAATTTTGTGATGGACTAAGTTCCAATGGATATAACTCAAAAAGTATAAATGCCAGAGTTACCATTCTTGCACTCTGCACGTCGTCTTATGTTGATTGATATTTATATGAAGTTTCGCGAATATAGCTTGAGCGGTTTTCAAGTTATAGAACGGACACAATTTGTGACAGACAGACGGACAGACAGACAGACGGACAGACAGACAGACGGACGGACAGACAGACGCCCGGGGAAAAACAATATGTCTCCCGACCCTGAAGGGGGGAGACATAATTATAATGATTTTGTAACAAAAACAAAGGTTTTAACATTCAAAATCTTGTTAGGAAGAGCTTTTGCATGGGCCACTTGGAAATGTCGAAAACTTAGAATTAATGTAAACAACGAAGCCGCTACAAGCTTTCGAAAATGACGTTGACGTTGTTTCACTAACGTCATAAAAACTGCGAATTGCTTTGCAAGGACTAAATCGATAATGTTTGCTGCCCTCTAACTTTTGGATGGATACTGAAAGCAACGAATGACAAGAAGCTGACAAAAATCATTTTGTATTTGCAATGAATTTTCACTTGAGTGACACACTGAAAATAAATTCACATACGAAATTAGCCCAGTGATATGACTCGGGCCTAATAACATGCGTTGTAACTCAATAAGAATACATGTCTTTGCATAGTGTTAGGTATCATTATGAAGACGAAAAGTAGTGCTTTCAATACATGCTTAGCATTTGTACCCAGCATGCCGCTAAACAAAATTATGCGGCTAGAATCAGAACTTTTTGAACAACCCAACAACCCTCGTAATCAGGTGATGCTTACTACTCCATACCACTCGGTAACATTTCCTTTTTGGGTGTCCATATCTGTGTATGTAAATATTTTGGATGTTTCGGACTTATGCTTTTGGTCCTGATGGGTAAGCCTAAGACCGGTAAATTGAAACTTTATCATGTTCATTAATTTAAGCAATATTTTATTTATTTCCATTATCCTGCATATTGTGTACTTCTCCTTTAATAAAGGATATGAAATCGAAAGCAGGCCACAGCCAGACCCAAATGAACTATCAACACCTTAAACGAAAAACTCACACATGGTTTTATTCTCGGTAAGTCGGCCATTACAGTGATGACAAAGCAGAAGAGAAGGCAACGGTCAAGAACCGACACAGTCACTGACCACATCCTGCTCTAAATACCAAATGGGATAAGACAAAACTGTAAGCAAAGCAAAACAAGAAAAATGCTAAGAGGTCAGCTTTTCCAGCAGACGGTCACGAGGCTTCTGAAATCAATGAACAAAAAAAATAAAATAAATGAAAACTAGAAACCTGGTTACTAATAGGGCCCCGCCTTTATGAAACTATTATTATGTTGTTACTTCATATTCAATATGTTGTTTGAAATTAAGCCTCTGGAAGTGTCATTAAGATATGGGCAAAATACAAAATCATGATTGATTAAAACATGGGCAACAATACTCTGAAGCAGGAAACGGATGTTACCATACTTGCATTCTACACAGCTTCAGATCATCTGATGAAGTTTTATATTTGTACCAAGTTTGATAAAAATATTTTCAAAGGCTTTAAAGTTATAGCGCGGACAATATTTCCATACCTTAAATAACAAAGGGTTATAATTCTGTTAAAATGAAGGTGTAGTTATGTTTTTTTTTCTTTTTTCTCTGCACAGTGCCTGATGATGTTTATATTTGTACCAAGTTTTGTGAAAATATCCTCTACAGTTTAAAAGTTAGAGAGCGAACACTTTTTCTAGACTGTAAACTACAAAGGGGAATAATTCTGTAAAATGATGTGGATGAAGTTACAGTTCTTATTCTCCGCTCATTGTCTGATGCTGCTTTATATTATGTACAAGTTTTATGAATATATCTTTGATGGTTTTAAAGCTATACAGCGGACATGATTTCTATAATTAACATTACAAAGGGGCATCTTTCAGTAACAAATGTAGGCAGAGTCAGGTTGTTCTCTGCAAATCGTCTGATGATGCTTTACATTTGTAACAAGTCTTGTGAAAATATCTCTAACGGATTGAGAGTTAAAGAGCGGACACGTTTTCTGTACTCAAAATTACAAAGGGGCATAATTCAGTAAATAATGTAGGCAAATTTAAAGAGTAAAGTTATGGTTTCTTGTGTATTCTGCACATTGTCTGATGATGCTTTACATTTGTACCAAGCCTCGTGAAAATATCTTTAACAGTTTCAGAATTATGGGGCGGATACCATTTCTGTACTCATAATTTCAAAGGGGCATAATTCAGTAAAATATGTAGTCAAAGTTATGGTTCTTTTATTCTGCACATCGTCTGATGATGCTTTATATTTGTACCAAGTCTTTTGAAAATATCTTTACCGTTTCATAGTTATGGAGCGGATACGATTTCTGTACTCAAAATTTCAAAGGGGCATAATTCAGTGCATAATGTAGGCAGAGTTATGGTACTTAATCTCTGCATATTGTTTGATGTTGCTTTACATTTGTACCAAGTCTCATGAAAATAACTTTAACGATTTCAGAGTTATGGAGCTGACACGATTTCTTTACTCAAAATTTCAAAGGACATAATTCAGTAAAAAATGTAGACAGAGTTATGGTTCTTATTCACTGCACATCGTCTGATGATACTTTACGTTTGTACCAAGTCTCGCAAAAATATCTCTAACGGTTTCAGAGTTCTTGAGCGGACAGGAAATGATGATGGACAGACGGACGGACGGACAGACGAACAGACAGATGGACAAGGTGATTACTATAGGGCCTCCGCAGGCTTCATTTGGCGGGGGCATCATTCAGTAACAAATGTTGGCAGAGTGAGGTTGTTCTCTGCACATCGTCTCATGATGCTTTACATTTGTACCAAGTCTTGTGAAAATATCTCAGACGGTTTCAGAGTTAAAAAGCGGACACGTTTTCTGTACTCAAAATTACAAAGGGGAATAATTCAGTAAATAATGTAGACAGAGCTATGGTTATTGGTCTCTGCACATTGTCTGATGATGCTTTACATTTGTACCAAGTGTCGTGAAAATATCTTTAACAGTTTCAGAGCGGACACGATTTCTGTACTCAAAATTTCAAAGGGACATAATTCAGTAAAATTTGTAGGCAAAGTTATGGTTCTTGTACTCTGCACATTGTCTGATGATGCTTTACATTTGTATTAAGGCTCGCGAATATATCTCTTAAGGTTTCAGAGTTATGAGCGGACACGAAATGATGACGGACGGACAAACGGACGGACAAGGTGATTACTAAAGGGCATCTGCAAACTTCGTCTGGCGGGGCCCTAATAATAGTAAAACAACTTCTGGTACGAATGCTCTATTACTCCTCAGTCAACAAGAGCATGTTATGGTTTGTGGTATATGGCAGCTATTAGTTTTTTGAATCGTTTATAGTTGTGAGATGGCCTTCAGAATTTATTTTCAATTCAACAATGAGCCACAGCTTTAAACAGTATCAATAAACGAGTACGCTGTGAGTTGAAATCGTATTGATGGTTCCACCTCCATGGTTAATATCTTTATGTTTTGAAAAGATAGACAAAGATCAGGCCGCTGGAACGATGTTATACCGGAATGGAAGTCTGCACCGTTTGGACAAACATATTCAAAACAAGTGTAGTTTTGTGCTTTATGTAATTGGTTTTGAATTTCTTCCTTTACTGAATGCGATCAATAGGGGAAGGGGAAACAATGGAATGGTTGGGAATAAAGTTTGCAGTTTACAATGATTGCATTTGAAATAAAGTTTATAAAATGAGAATTTTGTTGCAGGTGTTGGTCTAAAGAGGTGTTGGTTTTACGTTACGATGAGTTCAGTAAATGAGGCACTGGAGTCAGTGAGGCTAAACGATGATACGATAGCGACTTTCATGTGTGAGTTTTCGGTGAATTATAAAAGTGAAAGTACCGTAAGAAACTATTTTATTTTCATTCAAAATTTTAAATCATTTTGTAAATCATTTTGTAAAGAGAAGAATTTTCATCCTATGCCAGCACATTCGTGTTGCTATGTATGTCACAAGATGTTAGATTTTCATTAATAAGCTGTTATTTCCGCTAATGCATATGGTATTGAATGAGTTAATAACTTGATGAACAAACTGATCCTGTTAGAAATCTCAAAGTGACTGCGTTCTAATAATACCGGTAAGACAGACGTTATTACATCAGAGATGCTTAAAGAACTTTGAAATTCTTTTTTATATAAAGGATCAACAGATATATTAGATATATGAGACGTGTGTTAGATTTTTGGTTGGTTGTTCGGGGATTTTTACGTTATGATGAGTTCAGTAAGCAAAAGTATAGCAATGCCAAAGTTTTCGATACTCAATTAAATCTTCACAAAGACTCGAGTAAAACAAACGAATATAGAAAAGGTGAAGAAATTGTGATAGCTTCAGGGGATAGTATTGCCTGTCGATTTTGATGTTAAGAAAGTATTGAGACTTAGCCCTATCGAACTTCCATGAGAACTTTTTTTTTTATTCAAACCCACGTTCAGGTCGGGTAAAAAATGTTGTGTGATATATAAAAATACGCATTTGAGCTACATCAGAGCAAAATTGTCAAAATTAAAAAGAAATTAGTCCACATTTACATTTTAAAAATTGCATTCACTACGTGCAGTGGTATCATCCGCTGCTGCCAATGCGGGACAAGCGGTAGATGTTTGGAAAGGCATGACAGATGGGAACTCAGATTCTGGTTAGAATGGTTTCATTGAAATCTCATTTGAAAATAGAATAAAAATATCGGGCATGACAGATGGGAACTCAGAGGAATGGTTTCATTGAAATCTCGTTTGAAAATAGAATAAAAATACCAACAACTTCGGGTTTGTGAGGTATAAGATGTCTCGGTTAATTTGCAGCTCTAGATAAGATGTCTCGGTTAATTTGCAGCTCTAGATCATTAGACCCTCGCTCAGTGATTATTCTACACATTTATTTTGTTGTTATTTGTTTGTATAGTATGACTAGAAATTATCAGAGTTTCGAAGTAAGGCTAAAAATTATTGTCTTTAACCTTAAAATAAGCAATAGCAAGGTGGTCAGTGAAGTGTCTAACGATGCGGTATATGGACTAGGGTATTTCAGCCAAGTAAAATAGAGTTAAATGACTGTCTTATTAAAATAAAGAAATAACAATTTGCTTTCCTCTGCCTTTCGTAACCAGATATTTTCAGGGTCATTGATTAGGCTTAAATAGCCGAAACTTCGAAGTATGACCCATGTACCTTCGTTTGAATGTGTGTTCTGCATGTGAAAGACCTCTTTATGAATTTAATGGGAAAGCTGGGGCTGGAAAAAAGTTGTTTGTCAGTTCTAGCGAGGTCAACAGATCGTACACTCCACCTATCTGTTGAAAGTGAAATGAGATCCAGCATTTCAGAAAGGGGGTGCTTAGCATTAGCAAATGGACACAGTTTTTCAGTCAAACATGTGTTGTTGTTTTTTCGTCGGTAGTTAGGTTACTCCGATTTAATGTAACTGCATATACATTTAGCATATCCATACGTATATACTGCTATTTTTTTAGATATTTAGAATTTCTAAAGTTTGAAGAAGAATTTGGTTGTGTACTTTTCGAAATCTAGGCGTAGCCTTATCCTCAGTCTCATACTGTACCTTTAGCCTAATACTGTATCTGATACCTTACAACCTACATGTAGATCATTAAATATTCGCTCAGCGCATAATTTTATGCTTCTTAGTATAGTAATTCCAGGTAATGACTACTACCGTCTACGGGTCTTCTATTATTTCGTATGTGTATATTTTACCGGTAGTCCAATTAAAGCCATGGTGCCAGTTTGATGAACAGGTATAGGCGTCTTGTCTGCAATCATTCCACCAGGCCTGGCACTCGCTCTGACATAATGGTAAATTCATATACCTTTCGGCACCTCTCGGATGGCCAATCAGCTGAAATAAGTTTAAGAAACATATATTTACTTTTAGTGAATAAACGCCTTGTCTAAATAGGATCACTAACATACTGAATAACCTCAATATTTATCAGTCTCATCATCAGTTGAGTAATACAGATTCGAGGTAACACTGTCATTTCTTTGACAATTCAAACGAATAATAATTCGATAGAAGAAAGACAATGTTATGCGGCAAACTGCCTGCATAGTGCTATTTCAAGTATAACGCCTGTGAGGGTCTGAATTAGACTAAACTAGTGGTTTCAATAACTTTATTATATAATAAATACAAACACCATTCATTGAAAACATTAAATATACTCGAGTTAGAATAGAACGTCCCAACTCACTGTCCGCCAATTACCCTTACACCTACTTATATTAAACAGGAATTTTTACACAAATTTGATACGGAAACATCTTACTTCTAACTGAAACTTTTTAATTCATTTATTACAAAATTTGAGGTTTTCTAGAAAAAAATGTGATGATATTTCTATATTAACTAAAGAGGTCTGTCACTTTATAACGAAATCCGGGTATTCTGTGATAATGAATATTTTGTATTGGTTTTAAACAGTATCTTATTCAGTTAAGCTACATACATATATACAAATACAAATCATTTCAATGTAGGATCTGACGGTAAGCGCAATGCTTGTATGATAGTCATCTCCTAAATATTATGTATTTCAAGATTAATTGTGAATTAAGCAGAAGTTATGAGAATTGGCCTGAAACATAATAAATATATAAACGAACTCCATCTACAAACTGATGAGATACTGTCAGAAAAAAGATTTCCCTCTGTAATCTATCCCCTCGGAAAACGGGCTATTATTTTTCAGTATCTTCTCTACGGCGCTTTATTTCTTCTTTATTTCACTCAACGCTCAGCCTCCATGTATTTTGTGTCATCACAGAAGCGCTAATTATAACTTCCGTTTGTGTCATTACCAAAGAAATTCCATTGAAAGTAATTTATCTTGCAGGTATAACCATGCCTTACCAATAGTCCCCGCTCTTTCGGAGCTTTGAATTGCAGGCGCTACGCACCTGCAAGCGAGTGCTCGCTATCAGATTTGGCTCTAAATTATATAGATGAATTTGTAGGTATTTGCTATGAAAGAGACTTTATGATGTCTCTTTCTGATGATACTCAAGCTCATGTCATTGAAGCATTCAACTCAACGTCTAGATACTTGGACGACCTTTTAAATATTGACAACCCTTATTTTGAAGAAATGGCTAGTCAAATTTATCCTGCTGAATTGCAGTTAAATAAAGCAAATACTTCTGATACCGAGGCCTCATTTTTGGATTTACATTGATCTATTTTAGATGGATTTGTTTCATCTAAAATTTATGACAAACGCGATGATTTTGATTTCGACATTGATAATTTTCCGTTTTTGGATGGTGATGTTCCCCGCACCACTTCTTATGGTGTTTACATTTCTCAGCTTATTCGCTTCGCTAGGGTGTCTAGTCATCTGGCTGACTTCAATGCTCGTAATAAAAGTTTGACTGCCAAGCTTTTACAGCAGGGGTATCGGTATCATAAACTTCGGAAAGCTTTTTCTAAATTTTATCGTAGACACTTTGAATTGGTTTCTAAATATAATATAGGGTTAAGGTCACTTTTGCAACAAGGCCTATCGGAACCTGAATTTTATGGTGACTTAGTATATAAATTACGCAAAATCGTAGGGAAAACAGAATTTCCCGATCAATTTAAGAAAATTATCATACGATTTAAACGCATTAGCTATAACATAGATGTAATGCGACAGTCTGCATGCTTAGTGGTTAACCCAATCACGGTTGACAACTTTGCTGTCCTCTTTAATTGCACGCCGGTGGGTCGGGGTTCAGACTCTATGATAGCCCCTACATAAAGCTATATATTAGTTGGTTGGGGCCGGATGTTTGTCTGTTTCTTGGCCCACCGGGGTTCAGCTGGTGGTCTTCTTTTGCTCCAGTACTCCAGTGGTGTTGCTGACGCCCCAGGGATCTCCGGGTGTCTCAACATGTTTTGGCTGTCGAGTCCTCATCCTTGCTTCATCACGGTCTTTTCTTGATCTTAATTGTTGACCGTGATGACTCTCTGATGAGTTAGGGGACCTCCACACGAACCGAACTACCAACTAATTGTGTGCACCGCAGCGGAGGGTGAGGTGAAGGCTTGGGCCCAGTAAAACCGGTTTAAACCCCCAGTAGTTATTACTGACCGTCCCAAGGCGGTACTTTTGTTGCGGTTGCATTTGTTTTATGTTCAGTGCTGTTTAATTTATTGTGTTCTCAGTTTAATCCTTCTATCATAAAAATAGAAAATAGGTAAAAATAATTGTTAAATGTTTTTCATATGATTTGCTTAGTCCGTTGTAACCCGTCTGTTGGTCTAAATTATTTAGTTCAATAAAGATAGCTGAGTTGCCACCTATTTGGGAAAGAGCTGCTGACTTGGCTTATCACTTGTAATTTATTGTTTGTTGGGATGTCTTTGTCAATCTTTCCCTTTGATGTTGGGGATAGGGTTTGGGATCTGATTCAGTCACTTCCTCAAGTGTAGTTACTCTTTAAATTTCCTATGGGCACTAATTGTGCCCCTCTTGTAGCGGATCTGTTTTTGTTCTGTTATGAGAAAGACTTCATGTTGTCGTTTTCAGAGGACACCGTATATGAAGTTACTGAAGCTTTCAATTCTACTCTCGGTATTTTGATGACCTATTGAATATTGAAAAAAACTTGGTCAATAAAATTTATCCTTCTGAACTTCAGTTAAATAAGGCTAGCATCTCAGATACCGAGGCCCCATATTTGGATTTACATTTATCTATATGCGATGGTTTTGTTACAACGATAATTTACCACACCGAGATGATTTTGATTTTGAAATTAATAATTTTCCATTTTCAGATGGTGCTATTCCTCGTTCTACATCCTGTGGTGTTTAAATTTCTTAACTTATTCGGTTTCCTCGAGTGTCCAGTCATGTTGAAAACTTTAATATTTGTTAAAGACTTTTGACAGCAATACTTCTCAAACAAGCTTATAGTTATTATAAACCTCGTTAAGCGTTTTCAAAATTTTATCGACGGCATTTCGACTTAGTGTCTTTATATAATGTCGGGTTGAAAACACTTCTTCGGTAAGGCCTTTCGGAACCTGAATCTCATGGCGATTTGGTGTGCGAATTCAGATAGATAATTGGTAAAATGACCTTCGTTACCATTTTAAGACAATAAATCGATATTAAAAGATTGGTTATACTATGGATGTTTTGCGACAAACCGCATGTTTGTTATTTTACCCTATCATGGTTAACAGCTTTGCCTACCTCTTCGATTGAACGACGGCGGGATGGGCCTCATACTTTATGAAGGCGCCAATCCCGACGTAACTTAATAGTAACACAGACAGCTGGCGCCTGAACACCGTTCCGGGACGTCTTGGGTCAGTCCACCGTGGTTAACTGGTACGTTTCTTCTGCTCCGGAATTTGAGTGTTGCTTTTTCTGTGAGTCCTTATTTCCGTCTCATCTAAGTTTAACTTTGATTTCTATATTCCTGGATTATCACACTTATGGGTTAGGAATCTTCCATGCAAACCGAACAAAATAACTGTCTGACTAACCAAAACAGAAACAAGGGGTCGACCGCAAACAGGTTAAGCCCACCAGTAATATCATTGGCCGTCCCAAGGCTGCACTTCTGTTTTGGTTCTTCTTAGTTCGTTACATGCGTTGTTTCTTGCTTTGTATGTTTTGATTTATGGTTTGTGATCGCAAGGCTAGCCCTGATAAAAAAGGAAAATAGGTAAAAACAGATGTTAAATGTTATTCGTATGATTTATTCTTATTTTCAGGGTAGCTGCTTTTTGTAGTCTGTTGTGTGGGTTGTGGATGTTATTGTTGGGTCTAACAACTAAGTAGCTGATGAGCCAAGGCAGAACAAAGGGCGAGGGTTGGTCAACCACAAACCCTTTAAACACTGCCCCCCCCCCCTCCCCCACGCCCGTCGCAATGAGGTAGTTCTATTTTGGTTCTCCTTGGTTGTTTTACGTGTTGTTTGTTGCTATGTCTGTTTTATTGTTTGTAATGTTAAAGCTAGCCCGGTGACCACCTATATGGGAAATTGCTGTTCACTTGGCAGCCGCTGGTGATCTCTTTGGTGGTAACTAATTTTTTCTTGTCTTTTTCCCATCTGGGATCTTGGCTGGAGTCTTGGATCAAACTGGGTCAGTTCATGAGAATTTTCCTACTTACTTTTGTACGTCAGTGTTGATAGACACAATTTAGCTGAAGAACCACTATAATAGGCCGTATAGTGGTTTTCATTTAGTAGATGAGGAGGTAGGCAGAATAAGATATGTGGTCAAGGAAGGGAAACTCTCAAGAGGTCTTGTTGGTTTGAATTGCTAAATCTATGCATCCCCGGTGTTTTACCCTGTGCTAGTATGACATTGACCGGTAATAAATTTTCTATGAAGGATAGAAAACAACCCAACACCAAATCTCAAGGTATTTCGGTGCATCGGGTTACACCACATCCAATGCATAGGTTGTAGTGGCATAGGCAGTCTTTTAATAGCCGGACCGAACACCAAAGTGTTTATAGAGGTCTACGAGTAGATAAAGATGGTACCGTTTGATCTATAGAAGTCTTTCTAATCTTATCTGCAGTGCAACGTACGTTGCGGAGCAGTCATCGCCGCGGATGGATAATGCCATATGAGGGTTTGCCTTTATAGCTGCCACTACGGTGGTATTTTAGCAAACTGGTAGGAGACTTTTGGTGACCGGAGCTGGTATAATAATCATGTAAGATGACAAGCTGGAAACCTGAGATGATAAAATATTCCACATGGTTGTATTGTAATTTATTTAGCGGCACAGCACTGGTAGTACCTTAACCTCGCATCACAGTCTCATTTGCTGTTTTCTATTAATGCCTTGATTGATATCACAACTAATTATATGAGTTGTGGCTACAGAACCTGGCGTCTGAATAGGCCACTTAACGTCTGAGGCTTCCACTACAGGAAAGATATTATACATGTAAGCGCGAGCAAACAGTTCCTAAATTTATTAAGGTAGTTTGTGTCGGTAATTATATTTTTACTCCCAACCCTCCCGCACATACTCAAAGTTTATGTATCCTGAAACACGAATTAAAGTTAATTGTATTGATGTTAATTATTATAACTAAAAATGATGCAGTATTTAGATAGATGGGGAGGTAGGGAATAAATTTTGGAGGAGAGGTAGGGAGGGGGAGCATACGCCATACAATCGACTTAACACTCTCATTGCATGCAGAATTCTCATTTGAAAGTTGTAAAAAACACCAACTGAAAATATTGAAAACGGATGATGGTCCTTACGTTAATGACTTTGCTTCCGTATTTAATTGCTGGTCAGACTCAATAATGGACACGATAGAAACCTATTAATATTAGTTCATTGGGGCCGGAGCTTGACTCGTCTGTTGCTTGGTCATTTGGGGGACAACTAATGCTTTACTTTTGCTCCAGAATTTCAGAAGAGTTTTTTGACACCCCAAGGATTTCCAGTGTCGCAATTTGTTTATGTCGGGTCCTCATCTCTGATGCATCATAGGTCTTATCCGTGATCTGTTTGTTTCCTGTGCTAATTCATTGATGGGTTAGGAAACCTTCATGCGAACCGAACAGCTATCCAATTGTTTCGAACCACTGCAGAAGTAGAGGGCAAGGATTTCGATACGGTAAATTTAGGTTAAGCCTCCTCCCCCAATTATCTTTTACTGACCAGTCCAATGCGTTCTTTAATGTTACATGCAGTATGTCCGCTTGTCTATGGTCTCTAGCAATATGGATACCTGATTAGCTGCCCATTTTGCTTTCTGTTTTATTTTGTAATTTTAGACACATGTAGAAAATAGGTAAAAAAGATGTTAGTGCTGTTTTCAATTAAGGCAGCTAAATAACCATCTGCTTGGGAAGTAGCTGTTCATTCAGTTTCTTCATTTGTGTTTTAATTTTGAGTGAGGGGTGTGGGATTTGATTTATTAATTCCTGGTCATTGCCTGTCGTTTAACTTTATGACAACCCCTTTCATCTGTAGCAACCAAACGACCTTGCAATTTAACAGGATAGAAAAAAACTAGTCAAGCATTTATAGAATCAACTGAAAGAGATTACAATCAAGGACTATAAATATACCAATGCATATATATACAGAAAAAATGTGTACAGACGGACACAGTTTCAGTTTTATTGAAGAGAAGTTTTCCAAGTATGCTCTACAGAGGTACGCATTGTGCTCCGATTTTTCGCATGGGTAGTTATTCCGCAAATGTAAATAAAAATACATTTTTCGTGATTATTTAGTACAGAATGAACAGTCATGTTTGGCAACCGGCAAAAAATAAATGAGAGCATGTTGATAAGTCGTTTAGCATGGTGGCGGATCATGCCGTGAAGGTGCCCACAAACTTATTTTCTAGGGCATTTTTTCGAATCCGCTTTTTCACTATGGTTTTCTTCAGGTTTTATTCTTAAAGTTCTATTATGCATTGTATTGTATACAAGAAACAAAAATAAACTCAAGATAACAAATATGGCATTTTAGGCATTTGCATTGTTATTTTATAACTAGAAAATGTGTTTGTAAAACACTATGCCCCCAACTATATGCCTGACCCTAACAAGGTCAATGAAAAGAAACAAAAATACAGGTCTGCTAATTTTTTATTTTCTACCTACCTATAAAATATCAAGGCCAAAGCAATTACAATCCTTGAGTAATAGATCAACCCTAAAATATTATGTACAGACAAGAAAAAAGACATAACTCTGTCAATAATGAATGCAACATAACGTAACCATCATTAGATTGATTGACATATCAAATACTATTAATATACCAAAAACAAAATGTCTAGGTCAAACAGTTCAAAAGATGAAAATCTGCCTAAGTCAATCAAGGGGCATCATTCAGTCAAATATTTACGAAATAAGCTCAAAAGTTAATCAGGTGATCTACACCTTAGGCCCTACCAGAAAGCCAATTATGATCAACCTAGCTCAAATATTTTTTCCAAAAATTTGCTAACAAACTCAAATTTAATTTATTGAAAAAGGGCTGTAACTCTAAAACTACATGGCCGATGGAAAAGAATTAAAATATGGGTCTGCTTATTTTCTATGGTCTATCCACCAATGAATTATCAAGGCTCTATCAGTTACAGTTCTTGAGTAATGGATCATACCTATGCTGTTCTGTACAAATAAAAAAAGGGGCATAACTCTGTAAATAATCAACTCAACACAATGTGATAATCATCAAAATGATTGACACGTCAAATACTGTAAGTATACCAAAAATCAAGTCTCCAGGTCAAATGGTTCAAAAATTGAAAAACTGCCAACTTTAACAAAGGGGCATAATTCAGTCATTTTTTTACGAAATTTACCCAAAAGTTAATCAGGTGATCTACACCTTAGGTCCTACCAGTATGCCAAATACGAACAACCTAGCTTAAATACTTTTTCCAAAATTTTGCTTACAAACTTACATTTAATTTTTCGAAAAAGAGCCATAACTCTAAAACTACATGGTCAATGGAAAAGAAATAAAATACGGGTCTGCTTATTTTCTATGGTCTTTCCACCTATGAATTATCAAGGCTTCAGCAATTACAGTTCTTGAGTAATGGATCGTACCTATGATGTTTTGTAAAAATAAGTAAAAGGGGCATAACTCTGTCAATAATGAACTCAACACAATGTAAGTATCATCAAAATGATTGACACATCAAATACTATAAGTATACCAAAAATCAAGTTTCCAGGTCAAACGGTTGAAAAGTTGGAAAAATGCCAAAGTTAAAAAAGGGACATAATTCAGTCACTTTTTTATGAAATTAGCCCAAAAGTTAATCAGGCGATTTACACCTTAGGCCCTACCAGTATGTCAAATATGAACAACCTAGCTCAAACACTTTTTCCAAACTTTTGCTAACAAACTTACTTTAAATTTTTAGAAAAAGGGGCCCAACTCTGAAAGTACATAGCTGACGGAAAAGAAAAAAAATACGGGTTCACTGATTTTTATTATCTATCCACTCATGAAATATCAAGACCCCAGCCTTTACAGTTCTTAAGTTACAGAGCATACCCAAAGTGTTACGGACGGACGTAACGGACGAACTAACGAACGGACGGACGGACAAGCCAAAAGCAATATGCCCCCTCAACTTCTTCGAAGTTGGGGCATAAAAAGCAACAACTGGTGTTTCAGTTTAAAAAAAAAACAAATATAGTTTTTTGTATGTATCAACAGCGGCAATTTATAGGAATGTCATTTACACATATACCAGAATATTTTAACAGTATTAAAAAATAGAAAAGGTTTGCCTTTTTTGCTTTCTTCCTCACTGCTCAAAACTTACAGGTACAATCCAAGGTCCAATATTTGGTGAGCACTCATAGAAGCAGAAGTCCCTCATAAACCATTTTTTGCATCTTTGAGACATCGAATGACCTGGACAATGGTCCCTGTTGAAATGCAGCCATTTTGGGCGTTGGTTTGATTGTCCAGCCGCAGTCACGTTAGCGCTACAGCATGCCCTACCTCTCCATGGTTTACACTGCACAATAAGTGGAAATATCTAAGTTTATTTTCAAACATTTTATTAAAGTATCTGCCATACAAATACACAATGAAATGATCCAGTTTTCAGTGAGTCGAATTCTGAGTAATAAAATGACTATGCATTTTGGATCCAAAGAGTTCAATTTGTAACGCGTGTAAAGATATTTTCAATTTGATCGACTTGTTTATCTGGCAGAACTCAGTGACTGATACTGCAGAGCTATGGAAATGTCAACATTTATTTTGTTTAATTCTAAATAAAGTAGCCGTGTTTTCTTCATCTTTGATCTTCATGTGTCTTCATTTGACTATCATATAATTGGTCGACCCTTAGAAAACCCTGACACCCCTGCCTCTAAAGGAAACCGTTAAATATATACATTACCTCACCCGTGAGTCCCGAATCTGGTTCAGGCTGAAACTTGTGAGGCTTAGCATCAAGGCACGTGTTTAAAACATCTCGAGAGGTATTAGCTGTAAAACATAAAAAAAGAAACAGGAGTTAAGACAACAACAAAGCTAAGGTTGTTCCGAATATCTCCATTTCGATTTTCATGCGATTCCCAATTGGTTAGATTAATTTGCTTAGTCATTGTTCTTTGTGGTTTATGGTCTAACAGAATTACTCCTTTGGCATTCAAAAATACAGTGGTCATTACCTTGCTAGCCAATGATGACATCTTAGGCGTCTTGAGCCATGGGGAAGTAGATCCTACCCACTGACCACTGTTGGCTTTGTTTTTTGGCTTCAGTATTAATCTCAGATCTTATCTAGAGTTACGAGACAAAAAAAAATACTTTCCTTCGACTGAAGCCGCTACAACAGTCAGATGGGACATAACCCGGAGGCTCCCCGACTTATCTTCATGCAATTTACGTGGAAGCAATGTTAGCTACCATAATGAATCTTTGCTTGCAGTTTGTCGTATAACAGCAATGTTGTTATCATTTTCCTTTTATCGAGTTATCATTCTTGTTATATTGCTTTGGCATAAACGGTTTAACTAACATTTTAGTCCGTTTAGTATTCCTTTTTTTGTGTGTGTTTTCATCTTATTTTTCAAAATTCATTCACATCAAAAGTTGTCAACTTTTATTCTAAATGTAGTCAGTGTGTTTTGTGATATTTGTGTGAAATAACACACGAAAATAAGTTTGCTATACAACTGGACTTATTTTTTTATAAAGGCTGTAGTCAAGAAGTACTGTTTCGCTGGCTCCCGTGCAAATATAAAATTGTTATATTACGAAACGCTTAAATTTTAACGCACAAATCCGTTCAAAATGCCTAAACAACATAACTTTTAACGAGGATTTCGATTTTCTAGTTTATATCAAGATAAGGATGCGGGATATTTATGTTTTACTTTTAACTAGAGAAAATTGATTAACTGCGGTGTCTTCACCACCTGGGGCACTGCTGCGAAATTGCATAAATCTGTATCATTTATTGGTATACCGGAGGATTATACGACCGATTTCATCGGAAATACATGTGAACTCGATACCCTGAGCAACACGGGTTTATATAACAATAAGTCGGGTCGGTCGGGGTCAATTCTCTAAGAGCATGTACACATCATGACTCTCATTAGGAGCTCTAAATACCGATGAAAACAGGAAATACCGATGAAAACAGGATTATTATTATTATCATGTTGTTGTTCTGCATGACTCTTCCATGTCTGAAGAAATTAAAATAAAAAAACTTACTTATTTCTGTTCTAAGCGAAATTTTGCATTATGTTTTTCATAACTGAAATTTATTCCCAGTACTAAAGGTATTTTACTTTGTTAATTAAATACTCCTCTCCTTCAAGTGTATATTGGCTGATCACTATGCAATTGTTTCACACTATAAGGTTTATATAATGCAGTCACTGATTACCTTCTAGGATAAAATAAAATGATGTATATAAGATGTCACCACTGAGTTACTTCTAATTCCACCTGTGACACTTAACATAGAGTTTTAATATGTATTTTCCATTTTGAAATTTCCTTTTTAAATATGCAATAAAACTGTCCATTTTTATGATAGTTGTGAAAAGTTTTGCTTTAATGTTATGCTGTTATATTCTTGCTTAGAGAATTTAAGACTTTTTGCCATCCACTCAAGAGTAATATTAGCATGTTTGTGCAACCAGTACTGAAGGTATGACCAAAATTATTTTACTGTATTACAATGATAAAATAAGTGTAGTATAGTTTCAGCTTCTTTGTCACAAGACGAGCACCTGTAATTGTCAATTTTGTTAATTTAACAAAGGAAAGATTTTGTTGCTAAGATTAGTTGGTCGTTTGTATTGGGTTTAACGGCCCTTTGCGACAGTATTTCAGACTATATCGGGCCGTCTTCCAGAGAGAGGGAGAAAGAAAAGAGAAATGAAAGACGAGAGGAAAAAATCCAAACATCCCCCGCCCACACTTACTGCAAGCACAGTAGGCGCTTGTCCTACTTTTATCTAAATAAGTAGGACGCCCCGGCACTGGAAATTATAACCAGCACCATCGCCGGACCACCACCCCCTTGTTACTGAGATATGGTTATTAATTCTATACTGGAATTATTGTAATTTTACCTCTTTTCTATCTTTTATCATAGAATTATAGCTATTCCATACTTTTACATTGATTTTATTTTACTTCTTTTCTATCTTTTATCATAGAGTTATAGCTATTCCATACTTTTACATTGATTTTTCCTAGCACATTTATCCATTTGTGAACCGGTGGAGCTTGGTCTTTACTGCAAATATAATATCATAGAACGTTCTACTACCTTTTTTGTCTTTACTAAAGTATTTTTATAGCAATTTTGTGCCACATTATGTTTAAGAATCTGGTATAAAATGTCATCTATTAAAACATTTTTATTGACTTGCAAAAGGATTTCCAGCTTTTCAATGCATCTTTCCAGAATGAATTTATTATATTGGTTTACTTTTAAACCAGCAAAATTATCTCTCGTTCTTTATATACTAGATCTACTCATATTTATATTTGATAAAATATTCCATATACAGGTTGGTTGTATTAATTGTCTTCTGAGCAAAGTTATTGTCAGTGCAGTTACAAAACTATCTATCTGAATCATTCTCAATCCTCCTTTTGTTAATATTCGATTTTGACAGGCGCGTTTGGTGAAAGGTTTAGAGTCAGCGTTGCAGCTATCAGAATAACAACAAAAATGTTTCGAATGCTTTATATATAGCTTTGGTTTACGAGGGATGATAAAACAATTAGTGGACTTTTGTTGTAGAAGTTCACCCATATAATTTACAGTAAGTACAGATTCGTCTTTCATTTACACAATGATGAATTTGATTTACCGACAAATTTCGGAAAGTAGTCAACATGGGTCATCACAGGCACGATATGACAGTACTGCGGAGCACAGTAAAATTTACCTTATATTTTGAATAGTTTGTTTTATCTTTGGCTGTGACTTATAACTGCAATAGAGCGATTTGCTTAACATTTAGTTTTCAATTTATTGTTTTCGCTATCCACTATCAAGGAATTACTGCCCGGAACAATTTTACAGCAGTGTTACATATAATATGTGGGTCACACAACGGTGACAAAATAATATACATATTGCCTTTCAAATAATGTAGTCCAAAAAATTTAACTTTTCTGCGATCACTATACCCGCGCGGGGCAACAAGAGGTATCTGCTTGTCTACATTTGTACTCTATGAAACTTGAAGCTGTCTAAATCTGTGTTTTTTTTGTCCCGCCTTTTCCGCTGCGGTCCCGGAAACTATAACTACACAACCGTTTGAATAGAATTACACCTATGACGTCATTTCACTAAGTTGGTTGGTTGTTTTTGGTTTAACGACTCTCTAAGAGATAGGGAGAACATTCCACTAAGACAAACAGTCACCTCATCGGGAGAATCTCCACAGCATAATTGTCTTTAAATGTAATCATCAACAAAACAATATAAAATTTAAAAAAGTAAGAGCTAATCTTATCAATAAGAGCAATATTTTCAGAAACCAATACCGAACAAACTTCCGAGAATCATTGTTTTCTTTCAAATTCGGCTCACTCATTATAATCAGCATGTATATCGTGTTTTTCTGTGGGTGTTCGAGGGACCTGTACCTATACTCAACAGCAAAAGAAACGCATATATTTTAGTGTCTTGTTTTGCCTCATTAAGTGTAATGATATTTTACTTTTAACTTAGAAATGGGATTTGCCTATACGTGGACATAAGTTCTGCAGCATTTTCTTGTTACAGTGCAAGTCTTCGAAAAAGATATGAAGATTTTTGTCAAAAAGACAAAAATCACAAAATTCTGGCTCACAGTGGCAAAAAATAAATTATCAATACGATTTTGCTGCATGTAAGTTCAGCATTATGTAACCAACTGGAAAACGGTATAAAACTTAAAAAAAAAATGATTCTTATACAGTTAAATCGCACATGCAAAAATCTGCATTTTTCCCAAGTTTTTCGAAATTTTGGAAATCGTCTGAATCATCAAATTATTAGAAAAATCTGGTAATTTGGGACTCAAAATGACTTAGGCTAAGGGTAAAGGATCCGTTTAAAACAAATTTTGGTTTGAAATGAGCACATATTTTGCTCACTTCCGGTTTGAGTTACGAAATTTAAAAGCCAATAAAAATGTTTTCCTGGAAAAAATCTTGTCTTCCGATTCGCTTACCGTAGACTACCCTTTATGAAAAAAATGCTGTATGATTTTCATTCAGTTTTGCATTGTGATTTCAAGGATCCAGCGCCCAAAAGTTCAATCTGTGTTTGCATTATTGAAAGGACGTACAGAGTTACTCCCCTTTGTTACATACTCCGTTTGATTGTGACCACTTACTCTTTTATTAAACCCGAATTGGAATTCGTTTCCAATTCGGATTGCTGAAAAATACACAAAATTTTGTTTTGCTATCTAAAAACTTACCTACTTTACGGGATTTGCATAAAGGGGCATAACTTTGTTTGTAGCGAGTAACCAATGCTGAAAATTCTTGATAATGTTTCTGAGACGTCCTAGACGTCCTCTGTAGCGTCCTAGATAAAGAGGGCATCAGTTTTGGAGCTAGGCATAACTCAGTTGAAGACACTGAGTTAACTGATCAGTATTTGTGAATTTTGAAATTGACCCCTTGAGTGTTTAAGCTTTCGTTGCGCATGAATATACAAACAAAATTTCAAAAAGTTTGCAACAAAGTGTACTCCATGCATTGATAATATCTTCCTTGTTTTGCCAACTTCAGCAGATTTTTATTTTGACATAAAAACACCAGAGAGAAAATATGCGTTATTTTTGCTTTTGAGTATAGTTTTACACAAAATCTTCACAACTTGGTAACGGTATATCGGACGGTCTCAAGTGCTTCGATTCTGTATTTCCATTCGCCGATAGTCAGCTGAACAGCATAACAAAAATAATATTTAAGCACTTCCGGATGAACAGCAATCTATATGAAATTCTCACTGCCTTGACGGTTAAGAATAACATTGTTTATACAAAAGGCCGAAAGCAGCGATGCAAATGAGCTAAATAGAATCTATCATTGGTCTGCGATGCGGACAGGGAAATCCCAACCCGAGGGCATACGGGGTGTGTCGGAAACGAGGCTTGCCGAGTTTCCGACACACCCCGTGTGCCCGAGGGTTGGGATTTCCCTGTCCGCATCGGAGATCAATGATTGATTATTTTTCTTACCTACGATAATATTTACTTGAACTGGGAACTAATAGGCCTATTTCATGCGAACGTGTACAAGTGTAAGTAGTACAACCGTGTCACCCTCATGGCTGCTGTAGTGAACAGACTAGTAAATAAAAGCATCGCAAACGACTGCGTGATACCCTGCCAATGCAAACCTTTTTCACACAGATTTTTCCAGATTTATGCATGTATATAGCCGGGGATGCAGGGGGAAATAACTTCCATGGGGTAAATTTGAGCATCACTGCAGGCTTTCATCACTCTGATCATTTGCTGAAAGTTTCTGAAAAATTGCTTAAAACCTGATTTTATATGGAATGTTTCGTGATTTTATGCATGAATATAGTCCCAGGGCAGGGGCAGATAACCCCCGATGATAAAATTTCTGTACTCATATAAAGCTTTTGTTTCTTCGATCATGTTTGTGAAGTTTCATCATGATACTCCAAGTTGTTAAGGAACTAGAGGCCAGAAACCATTTTTTGTACATTGACAAGTGCCATAACTCTGTCATAAATTAACGAAATTTGCCCATTAACAATCCCAAACGAGACATTCTCGGTACAAACGCATATGCATAATTTGAAGGAAATCCGATGATAAATACTTAAGTTATCGAACGGAAACGAAGTGCGGACGGACGGACGTACGTACTACGGACGGGCGGACAGACACACGGACAGCCAACGTGAAAACATAATACCCCACCACTAACGTGTGGCGGGGTATAAAAATAGGTCCTTGACAAATCCGCATTTTTAGATTTTCTAAATCAAATTCTTATTAAAGAACAAAATTAGTAGTCTGACGACTACAGAAAGCGCGTGTATGACGTTAATTGTGACGTAACGTCAACGTCATTTCAAACGTCAGTTGGTAACGTCTTCAAAATGGCGGCCTCCTCGACAGTGTATGTCACGGTGAAACATTGACTATTTTGGATCTTTTTCCGACTTTTGGACCTTGAAACAGGCTATAATGGGATTATAAAGAATGAATAACCTTTCTTGGATTGCATTTTATCGATGTTGCAATTCATTCCTATGAAAGAATAATGAATGCATAAAGTATGGAATCGCCAAGCCGGGCGCACCGTATTTCAAGGAGCGCGTAGTGGTACACAGAATTCAAGCTCGTGTGAGCTGTCCCAGCCCATGGGCAAGATAGAATTTTCTAGCACCGCTAAAAATAGAACAAACTCTGTCTCGTAGGTAAGAAAAAACTTTCCAGGCAGCTGTTATAAACCCTGCTCACTCAAATTTACAATAATCAAAAATGGTAAAGCCAGCATGCCTTCAAACTCTCCAGCCGCAGGTAATGCAGCATAACGGACGAATAATGGCAAAGTGTTAAGTTTTAAAGATATAGTCCTTCGCCATTTCACCATATACAAATAAAATATTGTTACTAAATTTTATTAGATATAATATCATATAAAATCTATGTTCTGGTTTAACACATTGATGAATTAGATAGGTATATTCAGTTCGTACAGATAAAAACAATTCTTGAATCAGTAAGGAAATCAGTAGTAGATCTTGCGATGACATGATGATACTCAGGTTATTTTCTCATTCGCGCAGACGTCAATCGATTTTTTGGACCACTCACACGATTTCGATTGCGGTTCGCGATCTTTTCCAGATTTGCAACAGATGTTGCTTAAAAGTTTTTAACCGCATTTTATACCCTTAACCAGTAAGCAATCGGTCCTTCTTGTCTGCAGTAGGTGCGGGTTGGGGTTATTTTGAGTATTTTTTTATCTCTTTTTTCTCTTTCACAATTTCAGAGTTGTCAAGAAAATATTTCTAGAAAAAATATCTTTACAAAGTTTAGAAAGGGAGTTCATCTTTAATGAAAAAAGATTGCCTGATAAAATTTGGATTTGCCAATGATCGAACGAGCTATAATTTGACAGGAATATGGACAGCATTAAGAAGCCTGCCCAAATCCGTTTGCAAAAATCAGGAACGCTACGTTAAGCATCCTCCCGAGAGAGGGTCGCAGTTTTCGTAAAAATCGAAACAATTTCCTTGACTTATAATGGAAAATATGTCAAAGTTGATATTACTTCTTCTCTGAAAGTGATTGGCTGATCGAATGGGGGTTTATGCAGGAACACTTGGCACAGAAGGAATAAAAATGTTAACTTTGGTTGCAACACGTCATCTATAATGGCTGCTAGTAGAGATAACTTCAAAGTTGTGACTGGTAATGCGAATGAGCTGATTTTTTTCAGGCAGAACTTGTGAAGCCTGCCAACTCAAATGTATATAGTTTACGGTGGATAGATAACCTGCGATTTTTCGTCCTTTCAACAATGTTTTATTCTTACCAGGCTGATGTGTTGTATCAATGAAATGGCTGGGTGCATTTGAATCCTGTTTTTATTTGAAAAAAAGATTTTCGCCTCAAGCAGGAATCGAGCAAGAACCCGCTAGATCGGTTGGCCAGCCTAGAAATCAGGAACATTATTTCTGCAATCCTGAGACTGCAAGACTAAATATTCGATATTCCCTCTGATACCCAATGACAACTTTAAAACACGCACACAAAAACCATCACAAAAATGAACAAAAATGCAATAGTTCTGAAGAGGCCTTTGCTTAGAACATTTCAGGATAATATCAGCTTTTCCAACCTTATCACTACCTAGAAACTGAAAATTAAGTTTTATTTTGGTTACTGTGAAAACCAAGCCAATTTAGAATTCGTACATAAACATATCTCTGATTCAGGTCTATCTTCGAAACATTACCGTTTAAAATGTGTCATTATTGATATTTGCAATGCTAAGGTAGTATGAGCCAGCATTTAACTTTTCCCATTAAAAGTAAATGACAAATTTTAGTTGCCAAATATCAATCTCTTCTGTATCGATTGGAACTAAAATTAGTAATTTTGTAGAGGATTAGACAAAAAATCTTGTAAAGTGCCGGCTTTCTGTCGTTGCCACTAAAGCGTTGGTTCTTTTCATATTTGCCAATCCTACCTGGTGGTGGTGGTGGGGGCATTCTTGACTTAATTTCCAAGATAAGTAATTTTAAAGAGGGTAAGACAAAATACTTTTCTGTTAAGGAATCTATATACAGCATAACTCAGTTTTTTTTATTTGTTAAAACAAAATACAGTTATTGTTCATGGTGAAATCGATCAACTGTGGAGTATATAGACACACTAACAATGTCTACCGTAAAGATCTTAAGTATTCTGGCAGATAGGTCTGTACAAACAGTAGAAACCGAGATCAGACTGTTCCTTAGGAACCAGAATGATCAAGGTAAGTAAGTAAGTAAGTAAGTAGACTTTATGTAGTGAGGACGGCTCAGTTGGCAAAGCCAATCTTCCCTGAGGCCCTCATAAAACATACATAACATATATACATGACCAAAAAATGGAGAAAAAGTGAAACCGTCTATTCATCATACATAACAATACAATACAATACAATCTTTATTACACCCAACTTACATATACATGTTTTAACATTGGGAGCAATAATGAACATTAATACTACACATTAAGACGGTTTCCAGCAAGCACAAAACGTTAACAAATCGATGACTCAACGTTGAATCGACGTCAAGACGTCGATTCAACGCTGAGTCACTGCTCATTCAACGTTGTGTGGTCAGTGTGTTATGACTTCGACAAAATGAAAACGCTGTGGAATAAGTGTAACAGATGCATTCTAAAAATACTGCATATATAAAGTGGATTTTATAGAATAATGTGTTGAACGCAATCTAAAGACTACACCGAGTCTAGATCTGAAGATTTTTTAATAGAAGCAACCCAGCAGGCACGCATCGCTGACCCGAATCAACGCTGATTCAACGTCCAACGTTGAATAAGCATCGCTTCTATGTCGAATCGACGTCGCGTGCCCAGTGGGAAAGCCCTCTCATGCGTTCAAAGCATTCATTTCAGAGAGAGAGAGAGAGAGAGAAAGAGAGAAAGAGAAAGAGAGAGCAAATATATACAAAACACAAAAAAGTCGCACAATCCATAGTTAATACAGTACATTAGTTGATTAACCATTAAGCACCAAAACGTAGACGACAAAATTCACGTAGCAAAATAAAGGGGTAAAATGCCTTGTCTAAGACATTTCGTATTGAATATTGGTAAACAGTGTAGGCCCAAATAAGGCGGTCCATTGTGAGTCGCCTCAACAGGATCTACCCTGCCCCCTAATACCGCTCTCTGGCGCTTAAAGTGTTAAACAAGGATGAAATTGTGACAAGATTATTAACAAAAAATGACAAGTATAAATGAAACAGTACCGTTAAATCGAAGACAGTACATTTAAAACACGCCAAATGTGTTTTAGTGCTCTTATTTGTTTCAAGTACCAAAACGAAAGTATTTACAGAATCAGTATTTTAGTTGTAATCGGGAAGAAAAGATAAAATGAAGTAAAATACATTTTGCGGTGGGAGATATTGATATCAACTTTTCATCCAAGCCATACATTTAGTCACAAACATATTGAGAGATTGAGAATTTTTGATTTCCAGAAGAATACTATTCCATATGACCGCTCCCGAATATGACAAACTACCTTTAAATAAGTTAATATTTGGCTTTTGTATTAAAAAATTTCGCTGCGCTACTGACCGTAAATTGGAGCAAGAATCATTGACATTCCTCATCTGGAATAAGTCTGTCAGATACTCAGGTGCAATATTGTTTGCTATTTTAAACATAAATTTTGCCTTTTGTAGAAACACTGTTTCATCAAATGAAAGAATTTTAAGTCGGCTACGTGCTTCGTCTAATCGAGTGTATTCATTCCCCAAAATAGTTTTACAGGCGCGTCGTTGAAGTTTATTTATTTTATTTATATTACTGTTTGTAGAACTATCCCAAATAATGCTGCAGTAATCAAAATGGGGTTTGATATATGCATTATAAAACAAAATTCTGTGTTCTAAAGATAAGTACGTTTTTATTTTAGACAAAAAGCCATAAATTAGAGGATACTTTCTTTGAGACATATGCAAAATGGGTATTCTAAATAAAATTTTCGTCAATGTTTATGCCCAATACCTTTTCATTACTACTTAATTCTAAATTAACACCATCATAAATTAACGTTAGACCTTTATCGGATAGGGTTGCCCGTTTCTGCCTGTTTGTTAGAAACATAATTTTGGTTTCGTCTGTATTTAATAACATTCCGTTTTCCTTACACCAAACTTGCAACAAATGCAATGCAGACTGTAGGTTGTTTTCAAGTTAGGACTTATCGGTGTGAATATCGTAAAAGGTTGTATCGTCTGCATACAGATCCGTAGCAGAAACAAAAGACTGAAGGGCTAAAGGTAGATCATTTATAAAGACCAAGAATAAAAGAGGGCCTAAAATAGAACCCTGAGGAACTCCACATGATATTTTCTCTTTTTCTGAATGTTTGTTATTTATAGAAACAATTTGACTGCGATCAGATAAATATGAATCAAACCAAGACATGGTGTTATCACTACATTTATACATACTTAGTTTTTAAGTAGAATACGATGATCGACCATATAAAAGGCCTTCTTCAAATCTATCATTACACTACCTACAAACCGACCTTCATTCACGGCTTTCAACCAAGTATCGATCATTAACACAAGTGCAGTTTCTGTCGAATGCCCTTCACGAAAACCACTCTGCCTTTAATGAAGAAGTTTATGGAGGTTTAAGAATCCCGTAAACTTAGTACCAGTTTTTTTTAGATAATCTATATTATAGATTATATCATTTGCAGAAATGAAAGTGCATTCCTGTGTTAGATATATAAATTTAAATAAAGAATGTATAAAAAGTATGTAGAAATACAAAATATTATTTTTAGGAAAACAAAACGGTGATGTTTTTCTTATCTAAATGTTTTATAGCTCTTTGGGTTATTTATCTTGTATAATGGTTTGAATGCCCCGCAAATATTTCTATTCAGTATCCGACTACCTTAAGTTTGGCCTTTCCAGCCTTATGGCCACTAAGAAATTTATTTTTAAATGCTTTGCCATTTTTACAAAGTTTCCCACCTTGCCTCGGCGGCGAACTCTAAGGGTCTAAAGTACGTTAGGTTGAGCTGGGTTCTCGGAAGAGCTGTTCAGGGCCTCATGTCCCTCTTGTTTCATTTTTCGATGTGCCAACAGAATGATGCTCCGATTTCTTGTTTGTGTTTCCATTCTTTTACTTTCGGTGTTTCGGGTAGGTTGTGCCTTGTGTTTGTGGCTTTTCCTGGGTGCTCAGAAACTGGTTATTAAACAGTTGATAACAACTGAATGATATTGACTAAAAGCGTACTTACACAGACTATCATCTAACAAACGTTTCTCTGCTCGATCATAAGACTTTTCTCTTCCAACTTCGCCTTCAAACCTATTAATAATTAAAAAGAGATAATGCAATACCAAGGCAGGTAAAATATACTGCTCAAAAAAAAATGTTCGGCATCATATATTTACCCATAGACACAATGCTAAATCAACGTATTTCCAAGAACTATAAATGAAAACTTGCCTCTGTTTTGCTTTATGGCTTCTGTAATTCACACACTTTCGTCCCAGTAAGTGCCTAGCAGATTTGAAGACAAAGCTGACCCCACGACGGGGTAGCAACAAGTTTCTGACTAACTAGCGGTATTAGCTGTTAAGAAACCATATAAAACTCATATTGAATTAAGCTTTTACTCTAAAAACCTATACCTACCAAGACGGGCGGAACCGATGACTAACTTTTCAAATTTATAATACCGAAACATAAGACTGTTAATTATACGAAATAACCATGAGCTTTATTCCCACTCAACACAGCTGAAATATGATTGTTTTGTAATAGCTCTATCGAAAAAAGCAATGTGATGCAAAACTTCTTTTGAGTAGTCTATTACAGGTATCGCCGACGTAGGGACTTTACATCTGTAGAAACAGGCTTTTGCATTGGCCTGTTACTGGCAATAACGACAATAGAAGGTAGGTATTTGTCTTATTTTGATACGATATGAATTTATTGAAAATCAAGGAGTGTTATTCGGAGGTGCCTGTGATGACAAGGAGTCATTTGATGTAAAAATAAAGTAAAAATCCAAGGAGCTATTGCAGCTTTAAAAATTCTGTATCTCTAGAACACTGACCGCTAGAAATAATCATTTACTCACCGTCGCATATTCTGTCATAAGGCAAATATCATGAATTTCTAAATTTAAGTTCCAAAAGCATAATATCAAAGATTCGTATCCCTTTGTTCAATATTTATTTGTCCACATTGACGAATTGCATATAACTGTCGACTTTGAACTGCAAGTTTCAGCGCTAGAATTGTTAGAATACTTGCTTAATTGAGAGTCAACTATGAATGGTGGATCGGAAGGGTTTGCCTGAAATTTACTGTGACTCGTTAAAATTTACCATCCTAGTACATACCGTGAAGGGTACGAGCCATGCGAGCGACACGCGTATGGTGTACCAAAATGGTCACAGTTACCGACGGTCGTCAACAGATATCTTCTAGATGTGTACTCGTAAGTTTATCGATGCGGTATGGTGATAAATACCGGTGCACCTAAAGAAACTACCCACCCACCGATATTGATAATTTGGGGTAGGGGAAGCGTTTTGATACACTTCAAGGGAAAATGACGATGCAGTAAGTGAATTTTGGTTTATCTAATAAGGAGCAAGACTGAAGAATTAGCTCCTGTGATGAATTAGTAGATCTTCTCCAGATGTATCTATGGAGTAAGTTTGAAGACTCTAGCCCTTGAAATTGCTTAGATGGATGGATGACTTGCAATTTTACGTCCTTTACAAAAGTACTTCAGTCATGTTCTAAGAATGTGACGTTGGCCCTCAAGATCAATTAAGATGGTGATGCTGTATCGCGAAAAGGACTGGAGCAGAATCTGTCATCAGTATAAGTATGAACTATTTCCAACCAGCCACTGTGAAACCATAACCCTTTTTGAAAAATTTTACCAAGTTGCCATAGAATATCTCTGTCTTTTCTCTTGCCTTAAATGTCACAGAGGAAGGCGGAGTTCATATTGTGTAAAATTGGGGACCAGCGTTGAACAGAATTCTAAGAATCAAAAGAATCAGTGCACATTCTGTGAAAACTCTATATGCGTAGAAAACTTTAACTGAAACGCTTTACATAAAACTTCTAAGCCCAATACCTTGGCCCCAAAGTCACTGTATATTTCTTTACCCTAGTGTCAAACATTTGTGGGAGTATAAAGTCAATGCGTCTATGGGTTAAAGAATTATGGGTCTTTAAACAACTTTAACAAGGAACCTGAAAAATTATAGTATTATTTTATTTCTACGTTCATGACCTTATGACCGAGGAAAATGGGGCTCTTTTGCGTAAAACAGTTGACCATTATCTAACATCAGTGAGTGTCAACTGAATCCATTAAATGGTTCTTTAAATACTTTATAATTTTATCATGAATTTCTTAGTCCAATGTCGCCATGGAGGATGGGGATGGTACTTGGTAAACTTCAGGCAATTAATTGTCAGCAATGAAAGTGCCACCTAGATCCATCCATGCGTTAAGAAGATTCTATTCTTTTCCATTCTATCTTATCACATTGCAAGGTCTTTGGGACACCACAGATGTCTTTACAATAATCCCTTTCCACCTAGTCCTTTCTTCAAGTACCCTTGTTGAGCTCGCACAGTCCATCCTTGTTCACTCTTCAATATTGTCTTCTCACCTCTTTTGCTGTCTACCTTCTCTACTTTTTCCTTTTGAGCAGACATGTGTGACACTGGTTAAAAGTATAAGCTCACATTTTTGTTTTAAACTATCTCTTACAATGGATTGAAGATATTCTTTGCTCTCGGCAACATAACGGTTACAGAAAAAGCAATGTTTTCAATGGTGTCTGAAAAGACTTGCATTAAAATGCATTTTAATTGTCTATATGGTGTTTTTATTGTGCTATATTTAATAAGCCTATATTGAGGTATATTTATTTTTTGTTTTAAAGTGTGTTTTGTCAAAATAGTAAACAAGAATGATGAAAAGCAGGATCAAGAGATGAATCTTTTAAATATACAACTGCACCTTTTATAATAGTAATTTCGCTTTTACGAAAAGTTCTTTGTTTAGATTAACAGTTTAACCCTGAACCGTGGAATTCCTAGAAAGCAATATTTCTCAACATATTTTTTCATCAAACCAGGTAAACCGTACAGCTGTAGGTAATTATTTTTTTATCTCCCGTTGGTTCATTATTGCCGCCTTGCTTGATGCAGCCAGAAAACAACGGTGATCAGGGGCTTTTACTGTTAAATCAAAACCGCCAGGGCTTAAATTCTTGCATGTACATGTAGCGTACCTACTGATACTTAGCTTAAGGCAGGAGTGGACTATATAAGGAGGACTAACTTCCAAAGTGTCATTCTGTCTCTTGATCACATAGTGTCAATACCTCCTATCAGGCAATGATATTTATACCCCCGACATACGAAGTATGTCAGGGGGCATATAGTTCATTCCGTCCGTTTGTCCGTTAGTCCGTCCTTCCGTCCGTCCGTCCGTTTGTCAACTTTACGTCAAAGCTTTGCGTTAAACCTTTTGTAATTGCTCATATTTCTGTAACCTTATATCAGATTCTCTTCATATTTGGTTCCTTATATCTCTATAGCATTTACTTTAATTTGATATATCTAGACAGCCGGGTCAGGCCCCTGGGTGGAAGTCAGGGGTAAATAATTAGGACATAGGGGTTTTCATTATGTCAAAGTTTTGCGTTAAACCTTTTTTAATTGTTCATATTTCATTAACCACATGTCAGATTCTTTTCATATTTGGTTCATGATATCTCTTAAGCATTACCTTTGATGTGAAGAGTCTATGCCCCAGGGTCAGGCTCCTGGGTGGGGCCAAGGGTCAATAATTAGGACTTAGGCATTTTCATTATGTCAGAGTTTTGCGTTAAACCTTTTAGATTGCTCACATCTCTGTTAATGCATTGTAAATATCTTTCATATTTTATTCATGATAACTCTGTAGCATTACTTTCAATAGGGACTTCTGGGTCAGGCTTATGGGTGGGGCCAGGGGTCAATAACTAGGACTCAGCCATTTGTTTTCTTTCTTTTTTTGCTTGTTCTAATATATTTAAATGGAATCTGGTGATGCATGACTAATTTTATCTTATACTAGTTTACATTATATGGATGCTGCTGCTGACCTAAGGTCAAGGTCACAGACTTTGAATTTGTTCTTTTATAACATGTTTGCATTAAACTTTTGTTTTAAAGTTTGCTTTCATTAGGCTGTAGCACTGGTCGGGGGTATACGTGAGCCCCTGCTCACTTGCTCTAGTTTTAATAACTGGTAATTCTGGTCCATTGATTGGTCGAATAAGTTTTCACACCTTTACCTGTACAGGCAAGATATGCTATTGCTGGGAACATGACTTCCCGACAGAGAAACCCTGCATTTAAGTTATAACAAAGTATCATTAAATTAACTTAAAGCGCATTGGAGTTATGGGACGCATATGGAAATGATCAGGGGAGCTAACTGGAAAAGCTAAAAGTTATCATTCTTGTACAAGAAACATGTACTTAAACAGCTCTACATTTCTATCTGGTAGTGTAACTGATTACTGAACAAAAAAAAACTAGTGAAAGTGAGCAGGGGCTCATGTATACTCCAGACCAGTGTCACCGCCAAACAAAGTCCTAATAATTGAACCCTGACCCCACCCAGGAACTGGCCCCAATGCTTCCCAATAAATTCAATATCGAAGGTAATGCTGTTGAAAAGAGTCTGACATATGGCTACAGAGATATGAGCAAAACGAAAAGTGTATAGCAAAACCATGACCTAATTTAAGCCCAAATAATTGATCCCTGGCCCTACCCAGAGACCTGACCATAATGCTAAGGCATCAGATATCATTAACCAAATATGAAAAGAATCGGACATGCTGTTACACAAATATGAGCAATCCTCAAGGTTTAAGGCAAAACAATGATGTAACTTAGTCCTAATTATTAAACCCTGACCCCACCCTGAGGCCTGACCGCGCAGCTGAGAATTTCACATCAAAGGCAAAGCTGTAGAGATGTTAAAACCAAATATGAAAAGAGTTTGAGAAACAGTTACAGAAACATGAGAAAGCAAAGGTTTAACACAAAACTTTGACGTAACTGAAGTCCTAATTATTGACCCCTGGTCCTACTCAGGGGCCTGCTCCCAATGCTTAAGCATTTCACATCAAATGTATTGCTACAGAGATAACACTATCCAAATATGAAAAGAATCTAACATGTGGTTTCAGAAATATGTTAATCCAAATGGTTTAACACAAAACTTTGACGTAAACTTAGTCCTAAGTATTGACCCCTGGTCCAACCCAGGGGCCTGACCCAGAGGTTAAGGTATTTCACATCAAAGGCAATGCTACAGACATATCATTAATCAAATATAAAAATATTCTGACCAGCGGTTACAGAGATAAAAGGTTAAACGCAAAACTTTGACGTAAGAGTTAACTAAGGGACCTACCATTTGATATTCTGTGTGTGTGTGGGGGGGGGGGGGGGGATTAGGGGGTGGGGGCTGGTATTCTTGATGGAGACAGGACAATTTATTTCACTGGCCTCCGGAAACATTTTTTTTCACCTTGATGGAGCTTATTTCTTTTTTTTACAAACTAACTCAAACTGGTTATTTTTTTTTATTTTATAGGCTGAACTATCAGATCCTTGTTTACTTGACCTTTACATCCTTTTATTTTACCCACATCAGTAATTTTTACACCTTTTTTCTCACAAAAAGAACATGGTGCTGTCTTTAACCAGGCTAAGGGCTTGCCTGAAGCATGTTACTCTCTTCATCTAAGGTACAGATATAGACATCCCTGAATGAGTTTGGCAAAAAAAATTAGGCCTTAAATTAGGGATATTTTGGCCAAAAATTAGGGCTATTTTGGCAACGTTTTAGGGCTAACATTAGGAATTTAAGGGTTTTTCTAGCCCAATCATATGCCCAAACATGCTTTATTCGCACTTTATAACGTTTGATAAATACTTAATGATAGAGTCACATTATACATGAATGCCAGTTAATAAAATGGCTTAAAGTTCCGTGCTAAGGAGTTAACAAAGGGGGGTCTGGGCAATTTCCCAATTTTAATGGCAATTTTAAGACTGGAAACAATAGACAAAAACTAGGCATGATGATAAAAGTAAGGTTTTTTATTTTAGGACTTATGCCTTTTAGAGTGTTTTTTTTTGCCAAAATGGCTTTGTCTCCCATAAGCTAGTGACTCTTTTGCATCCGGTTTTAGTGGAAACATTTACTTAGTAATGTGACAGATCAATATTACATGTATGTGAATGTTGTATAGGATGTTTTTGTAAATGTATGCACATGCGGGCCCGCTGGTGCAAAACACTTGTAGATAATATTAAAATATTACTAAAAATATGGGGGGTTTGGGGGTCTGCAGAGACAATATAAAAACTCAATTTAAATGGAATTTTCTGCAGACAATATTTTTTTTTGAAACTTTGGGTGGAGCCAGGTTATTTTTGTCACTTACTTTTGCGGTCAGATTATTTTTTAAGCCGCCTTATGAGCCAGGTTATTTTTTTCTTGCATATCCAAAGACGGGGATTTTTTTTGATAAATATACCAGCCCCCCCCCCTCCCCCCCCCCAGAATGTCAAATGGTCGGTCCCTAACGGACGGACGAACGAACAAGCGAACAAACGAAAGAACGAACGGACAGACGGACAGGCGAACAGACAGCGTGACAAAACTATATACCCCCTGACATACTTCGTATGTCGGGGTTTAAAAACCAAGAGGTGCCATTGTTTGATGGGAACACTCTAATTGCAGCTATTCTTCATAACAATGATTCCTCACACAATGCTTAAACATTCAAAGCAATTTTGGAGTAACCGCCCGGAAAGAAGGCGAATAAAACATTGTTATTAATAACGGTTACTAGCAAATAAAAATGTTAGGGTTAATGTTCTTGCAAGCATCACTCTTTTTTTACATGTGTTTTCTTACTATCCTGCCAAGTAGCATGATACATTTTTAAGGTTACTAAGGGTACTGAGTCCACAAAACGAATAATACATACCGATCAGGAAATGAAGACCGTGATAGCTGCTATTCTTGCAGCAGACACTTTGTGTTTATCTGGGCTATAATTCTACAAAATATCCTTAAAATGTCTTAAACGATTACTGAGCTAAGGTCTGAAACACATCTAAAATGTGGGCCAGAGGATTTGCCATTTTTGAAGACGATACTAACTGTTGTCCTATCATATAATCCTACCACGCGACGAAGAAATATTTTGAACGGTTTTTAAGTCATGCCCCGGAAACGAAATGTTGACACTCGTCCGTCCGCCCGCCAACTGTCATTATTTTGACAACCATGTTTTTTTTTCTTTGGTGAACCAGTCAATAAATGTACAAACTTTCATTTTTATGTACAGCAAAAAAAGAAGTTTTTCAGGCTTGAACAACAGAAAATGAGTTTATCAACACACGAGCGATTTCTTTAGTTCTACTATCTAAACGGTCGAAAAAAGTATATTTGTCAAAGGTCTACTTACCATTTGCATACCACAGAACATAAATCTTTCCAGAAGTTAGAAAATATCAGTTCACACTTATTTTTGCATGAATGATCTGTTCCTGCGTCTGTAAGGAAAGCCTTTACATACGACTTCACTCTCTCACTGAATGCAGAACTCTCATCTGAAAGTTTCAATACACACCGACTGAATTAATAAAGCTGCAAACTTTATTTCAACATCAACAAAGTCCCAGAGAAACATATTACAATGAAAGCATGAAACTGCAATAATTGGAAAGTCTAAAAAGAAATAATAATTTTTAAAAAAATGAGAAAGGTGAGTAGGAATTGAATTTTATAAAATGCTTGTACCAAACCTCTGGATCAAGTTGAAATAACGTTTTACTGACTGTACTGCTAAATGTCATTTTGCCAAAGTTTGCATGCTCAATTTACCGGACGTCCTACCTACCTTACCCTCCAATCACGCCCCAAGTATACATATTTTTTTGGATACGTTTCCACTTTATATTATGAAACAGTGGTATGACGCAGAAATGAGCTCCATGCAAACTTCAGATTTATCAGCCAAGGGACGTAACTACTATAAGTTGAGTATATTTGTATCAAAACATTTAGATACCTGTTCCTTAAATACAACAACACACTGGATTTAATCTGCTACCGCGATAACAAAGCGGCAACATTCTGCATATGATTATATTATTATAGAAGAATTTTCAGAAGACAATAAAGTGCGACTTTGCGGGAGCTTGACTTAAACAAGCGCAAGTTTAATATAGGCAATACCGGCCAAGTGAGATAAGATCAACTGCAGTGTCACAATAAACAGTTCTCCTAAAAATAATTGAAACCTCTAAAATATTGCCAGAGATATTGCAATATTAATGAACAGTGAAATTTGGTCTTAGTGACCTGCAAGTAACATGAGGTCAACCACTGTATGAGAATGTAGTATTACATCAGGTATAGTAGAAGTCAATAAAATAGTTTAAGAGATAGTACCTTTAATCACATAACTATGAAATAAAGGTCACACTGACCTACAATATGTATGAGGTCTCTCACAGTGTCAACCAACACGCAAAACTAATGTACAATGCAAGTCCAAGTAAAAGTGTCAGAAATACGATGCAAAAACTACTGAACCATGAAATATAAGTCACACTTGCCTTCAGCTCGTATGAGATCACTCACAGTGTCAGCCCTAATCATGAACCCAAATTATGCAAATTCATGAAATAGTTTCAGAAATATGAGGTTAAATCGCTGAACCATGAAACACAGGTCCTGTGACTTACTGTTAGTTTCAGATCAAACAGGTCCTGTGACTTACTGTTAGTTTCAGATCAAACATCAGGCCATACTGAATCATTATCAGAAGAGATTATGTTCATGCATTAATTTTTTTTCAATATATAAAGCACAATCACATAAACCACAATATGTCAATGTGACCTAGTGTTAGACTGTATAAGGTCAAACTTTTGGCCAAACTGAGTCATTTTCCTAAGAAATCATATTCCTATATCGAATGGTCTTCAATATAAAAGGCAAAATAACTGAACCATGAAATAAAGGTCACTCTGACCCTTTTTTAATTTGAGATCAAACAGTGGGTCATAATGAGTAATTATTCTAAGCAATTATGCTCCTACGTCAAATAGTTTTCAAGATAAAAGCGAAATCACTTTGTAATGAAATATAGGTCAATGTGACCTACCGTTAGTCTGGGATTTAACTTTGTTAGAGGTCGAACTTTGGGTCAAACAGAGTCATTATTAGAAACAGTCATGTTCATATATCAAAGGCCGGGCCGCGTAGCGCAATCGGTAGGGCACCTGAATCATAAGTCATAGGTCCTGGGTTCGAAACCCGGTCTGGCCACATACTTTCGTTTCTCCCTCCGCTGATTCAAGAAGGGCAGTTGTCAGTTACTGGCGAAAGTATGTGCACATAGTACTGGTTAACCGCTTAGGAGGTCTAAGCCTGTCCAGGAATAGTGTGGTTAGGTTAACTGACCATCCCGACATGACCATAGCTGTTTACCGTGGACGTTAAGCATCAAATCAATAAAAAAATCATATATCAAAGAATCTTCAACATATAAGGCAAACTCATGATATAAAGGTCACTTTGAGGTCAAACTTTAGGTCATACTTAGCCATCGTCCCAAGTAATCGCGTTCCTACATCAAATTGTCTTCGGATATTTGGCAAAATAACTGGACCATAAACTACAGCTCACTGCCCGATACGCGTCGCTGCTTTCAGTAGATATTCCCCAGACGTAGCTTTACTGAAACTGAGCTAAATGCAACTGTTTTTTTTACCGTAAAATAAAGGTCATGACCCAATGTGCACTGCTGTTTTCAGTAAATCTTCCACAGATGTATCTATGAAGCAAGTTTGAAGACCCTAGCCCTTGTGGTTACTTGGAAAATGAGCTATAGGTGAATATTCCTAGTAGATCTTCCCTGCACGTATTTATGAAGCAAGCTTGAAGACTCAAGCCCTCATTTGCTGAATATTTTCTATGTTCATTCAACTGTGAAATATAGTCCATGGCCCGATATGCATCGTTGCTTCCAGTTGATTATTCCCAGACGTATCTTTGAAGCAATTTGAAGACCCTAGCCCTTGTGGTTACTTGTAAACTGAACTAAACGCAAGAGGATTTTTTTGCTATGTTCAGTCAACTTTGAAATATAAGTCTTGACCCAATATGCATCGTCACTCACAGTAGATTTTTCCCAGTTGTGTCTATGGAGTAAGTTTGAAGACGCTTGCCTTTGTAGTTACTAAGAAACCGAGCTTTACGCAACAGGTGATTATTTTTTCTATGTTCAATCAACCGTAAAATTTAGCCCATGGCCGAATATGCATCGTTTTTTTTTTCAGTAGATATTTACCTGACGTATCTGTGGAGCAAGTTTGAAGACTCTATTTCCTTGCGGTTACTTAGAAACTGAGCTAAATGCAGCAGGTGAAAATTTTCACAATGGCTCATGCCCCCGCGCACTAGCATTAGCAATCACACCAAGAATATTGCAAAAGACACTCATGTTTAAATCATTTGTCTGGTTTAATGTGGTTTACGGCCCTGTTAATAGTTCAAGGTAATGTGGAGCATTGTAAGCTTTCAACATTTTTCCTAGGTAGGCTTTTCAGTTGTTCACTAGTACTTATCGCCCTAGCTTTCGACTGTAGCAGCCTAAATATGTAATACATGTTACGTAAATGTATAACGCTTTAGTTACCAGTATCTTTCCATCTTTATCATACGATATCATAAAAGGCTTGAACATTTGAACCTGTAGCGGTGGCTGTATTGATGAAAGATAAGTCATGTGTCTAAGATATTAAGGACACTTGCTGTACAGTTGTAATCCTTAATTGGATTACTTTCATAGTTTTTGTCGAACTGAATCCAATCATTGTGTTTTGTCTGGGCCTTGGGTCTGGATTCAACAAGACTCCTAATCAGATGATCTGAATACTGGTTAACCCAGATTTTACACTGTTTTGTTTGCTGTATGCAGATTTTGGCCTAGTCTGTCTTCCAAAATTAATTGAACACCGGTGGGGCAAGCATTAGGCTCAATGATGGCTCCTACATTAAGCTATTTATTTCATTTGCTTGATACCGGAATATTTCTTGTCTATTGTTTGGCCCTTCTGGATCCTGCTTGTGGGTTTCTTTTGCCCCAGTATTTCTGTACTGTTTTGTCATCCCGGGGATCACCAGGTGCATTAGGTTGATTCTGTCGAGTTCTCATCTTTGATTTATCAGTTTTTATCCGTGACGTCTTATCTCACCTGAGCCAGCGGCTCCGGGGTAGCTTATAGGATAGGCAAGCTCCGTCGTCCGTGTGTCAACATTTTCCAGCTAGTATATCTCAAAAACTACCGGGCCAATCTCAATTAAATTTCATATGCAGCATTATTTAGCAGGGGAAAGGCTGCATTAGGTTTGGGGCATGTCTAATTTCGCTGGCAGCATTGGGGCAGCATGACCACTGAAATTTGTTAAAATCTGGAATGTTTTTTCCGTTTGCCCCGAGGCAGAGTCGTGAACTTTGTAAATGTCAGGACAGAAAATCCCATAGACTAACAATGGGAAAATTTGTTAAGTTTCAAATGGTATTCTATCTAAAAGCAATTGACGGATAAAAGTGACATTTTATGGGCAGGCTGGTAGTGTAGATGGAACAATAATATGTATCTTTGTTTATGAGCAGTCATCTACGCTCGGAGCTAGAGCAGATTGCTCTGTTCAAGCAATAAAATCGTCTTCTCCAAAACCAGAAATGCAGTAAGCTTTAATTTTGTTTAGCAATAGAGGTCCTTGACCATTAACCAATGGCTTTCATACTTTGACAGTATCAAACTGTCTGGTTTGTCCAAATGATGACCCTAGTTTGACCTTTGACATATTTACTCAGATGAGCGATTCAAGGTTTCATGGCCCTCTTGTTTTGTTCTCTGTGATAATACATTGATTGGTTGAGAATCCTTCACGCGTACCAAACATAAACCTGTTTCGAACCATTTTGCAGAAGCTGAGGGCGAGGGCATGAGTCCTGAAAACTAGTTTAAGCCTCCGGTAATGTATTACTGACTGTTCCAAGGCGATACTTCTGTCTGGGTTCTTCAGCTGCACTTCTTTATATATCCGCTAGTCTGCTGTCCTGTAGCAATATGGTCACTTGCTTAACAACCCACTTTGCTGTCTGTTTTGTTTTGTAAGGTAAAAAAGATTTGGTTGGTTGGTTGGTTGATTTGATGCTTAACGTCCACGGTAAACAACTAAGGTCATGTCGGGACGGTCAGTTAACCTAACCACACTATTCCTGGGCAGGCTTAGACCTCCTAAGCGGTTAACCAGTACTAAGTGCACATACTTTCGCCAGTAACTGACAACTACCCTTCTTGAATCAGCGGAAGGAGAAACGAAAGTATGTGGCCAGACCGGGATTCGAACCCAGGACCTCTGACTTACGAGTCAGGTGCCCTACCGATTGCGCTACCCGGCCCGGCGGGTAAAAAAAAAAAAAAAAGAAGATAGATAAAAATAGAATAAGGCGATATAATTATACTTGTTCTAGTTGTCCGCGTTTTAATTTTTGTTCACATGTGATGTAAATAGGTTATTAATTGGGTTTGCTAGAGGACTATCATTTTGATAAAGAGCTGCCCATTTGGTTTACCGTGCGCATCTTTAGTGAACCATTGTACTTTTTTCTGTTTTAATTTTTCAGGGCGGGATATTGCATCTGATTTTATTAGTTCCTGATCATTGCCTGTAATTTGACTTTAAACTAGTTTTACGGAATCCCAGCCCTCCCCCCTCCCCCCAGTTTCTGCAATATTTCAAACACACAACAGAACAAAAGCAAACAAGTCATTCGAAATTAATGAAACAAGTAGTTTAACATATTGCTGTTTAAAAAACTTAACAACAACATTTAAAAAAGAGGGCCATGTGGCCCTAAATCGCTCACCTGAGTAAAAGGTCAAACGTCAAACTAGGGTCATCATTTTAGCAAACCTGATTGTCTGAAACTATCAAAATATAAGACACATTTGTTACAGGTCAAAGAATGACCTTGACCTCTATTGCTAAAAATGTTTCTGTACTCAGTTATTTGACTGTATTTATTGACTTCTACATGAAAATTTTCTACAAAATCCGTGAACTCTTATATTATAACAGTTTCCTATATAAAGCACTAGAAAGCAAATTTGACCTTGCCGTAAAATGTCAAGGTCAACTCAATGTCATCATTAGAACAATCGTGGGACAAAATCTGCACAACTCTCCATAAAATCCTGTGTGGTAGCATTTTCTCATATTTGAATGTGCCGCAAAATAGGTCTAGGTCAACCCAAGGTCGTCATTTGAACAATATTGGTATTACTGGAGTTCCCAATGCTACATTCCAAATTTCAAGGCCTTTGATCTATTGTGTCTGGAAAAAATATTTTTCAATGTTTTACTTTGTTTGGGCATAGCGGCCGGTCATGTTACCTGGACCGTTTAAACAAATTTTTGTTCCTTCAACTCCTTTTGGTTCAAATGAAATCTGGTAACATTTGGCCAAGTTGCTTTTGAGGCGATGTATTGAAATTGATAAAACAGGAAAGACCAAGGCCATGGATCTAAAAATGACCTTGACCTCCTGTACTCATAAATCTTCATGTTCTCATTGCGCTGACTGTATTTACCATTCTTTGGCTAAAATCCTCAAAACGTTCCATGAAATCTTAAGTTATAGTATTTTCTCATATCTGACCTTGTCGTAGACAGGATAAAGGTCAACAACCAAAGGTCATTATTTGAACAATCTATGTAGCACGTTTTTTGTGTGTTTTTCTTTGTTATGAAGTCTAGGCAACCAACACACCGTATGAAGTTTGTCTTGGCGTTCATTAACATTTGCAGAAAACTTTAGGGCTAAATGGCTACAATAGCCGTTAACTACGGACTTCTCTTCAGCAGATGTCTTTTTGTGGGCCCTTGTACCGCCAAGATCCTGCTTTTGAGTGTTAATGTTGTATAGCCGTAAAACAACAACGTTGTTTGCGGCCTTGTCTGCTCGAACCAAAGCATACTTTATATAAATTCTTTAATATCCCGTCGGGATGTAAAAAATATAGACTGAGGTTAGGGGGTAAAAGTTAAGTATTTTGTGAATAAAATCTAATACGATGCCTTTAAAGCATACGGCTCAACTTACTTTCGTTTACACCATCGATTTCCGACCTCATTTAATGCATAACAGATGCTGTTTTCCTACATTTTTGGAATTGATATGGGAAGGAAATCAGTAGATTTGACCCTTAGAACCTACGTAACCAATCTTTCAACATGATTTTCTTTCAAATTTCCAGTTATACAATAACAACTGTCAGATAAATAAATTTAGAATCTTTCAATATTATGACTCAGGGGTTTTTGGCATTAATGCTAGGATCAGAAACAAGTTTATTGAACTTATACATACATTGTGTTTCTTATGGTCTTGTTATATTTATAGAAAATTGTTAGACAATCAAAATAAGTAGGTACAGATGCAGTCGCGGATCTATCCTTATATATTCTATGTAAGTCAAAATATTCAATTCCTTTATTTATAAAGGAGCTATTATGAAAAGCATTTTGTAATTTGTTTCAAAGTTGATAAATGGACAATTAGCATGTTGCTCTTACATCGAACGACAACGTTTTGCTTATTCATATGATTTAGTTTACAGCATACAACTTTTCATACTTTGATGAACGTATTCAGACAAAATACAACACAAAAAACACGTGCACAACAAAATCTGTTGTCGGAGAAAGTAAAACACCAAAAACTATGAAATAATGCATTTATTCTTTTCTAATATTTCATAGAAATTCTAAGATTTTTTATCATCACGCATTACGATAACAGTTACTTATTCCTATGGCAGAATCGGAAGAAATATTATGCAATGTGGATGTTTCACCGAAATTAAATCCTTAAGGTATTCAGGTTCCGAATAACTGTGTTTATACTTTATCAAAACAAAAGAGAGTTATTGTTCAAGGTGAAATCGATCAACTGTGGAGTTTTTACACGCACACTAAAACGTTAACCGTAAAGATCCTAAGTTTTGGGGCAGATAGGTCTGTACAAACAGCGGATACCGAGATCAGACTGTTCCTTAAGAACCAGAATGATCAAGGTCTTCACAGTTTCCATTCCGTCTGCATATTTTTGTAGACATTACGATATGGTAGAACCGGAATAACAGGAAAATAAACAATAGTGCAAGGACCGGCTGTGTTTGCAGCAGGTGCAGAATTTGGGCAGTCTGTTTTGGGTATATTTTTGAAGTTAAACATCATTGTTTTTCTGGGAAACAAAACGGTGAAATGTTTTTTTTTTTTTTTTTTTTTTGTTGGTTTTATTCTGTATCATACAATGCAAGTTTTACTAAAAAAATTGCATAAACATGCCCCATCAATTGAATATATTTGTCATGACGTTTTTCATGAAATTCATTTTTATTGCATGTTTTTTTTAAATGTAAGAGTTATTGTTCAAGGTGAAATCGATCAACTGTGGAGTTTTTACACGCACACTAAAACGTTAACCGTAAAGATCCTAAGTTTTGGGGCAGATAGGTCTGTACAAACAGCGGATACCGAGATCAGACTGTTCCTTAAGAACCAGAATGATCAAGGTCTTCACAGTTTCCATTCCGTCTGCATATTTTTGTAGACATTACGATATGGTAGAACCGGAATAACAGGAAAATAAACAATAGTGCAAGGACCGGCTGTGTTTGCAGCAGGTGCAGAATTTGGGCAGTCTGTTTTGGGTATATTTTTGAAGTTAAACATCATTGTTTTTCTGGGAAACAAAACGGTGAAATGTTTTTTTTTTTTTTTTTTTTTTGTTGGTTTTATTCTGTATCATACAATGCAAGTTTTACTAAAAAAATTGCATAAACATGCCCCATCAATTGAATATATTTGTCATGACGTTTTTCATGAAATTCATTTTTATTGCATGTTTTTTTAAATGTAAAAATATACTTATTATCAAGACTGCATTAATTTTCAACCAGTTTGTTTCAATTAACCTATATTATAGATTAAATGATTTACAGAAATGAAAGTGCATTCGTGTGCTAGAGACATGAATTTAAATGGAAAATGTGTAAAAATGTATAAAGAAATTTTGTTTTTTAGGAAAACAAATCGGTGAAAGTTTATTTTTTCTTATCCCAATGTTTTATAGCCTTTTGGGTATTCAGCTGGTATAATGGAATGAATGCCCCACCAATACTTTTATTCAGTATTTACCTACCTCAACGAAAAAAATTAAGAAACACTTGTGTGCCACCTATTCTACATACAATACGCATTATATTATACTTATCGAGAAAAGCTTTAACCGATTAATCGTATCAGTTTGCTGCCTCAACTTTCTCTCTCTCTCTCTCTCTCTCTCTCTCTCTCTCTCTCTCTCTGGCTACCGTGGCAGAAAGAAAACACCCTTAATACATCGGGAAAAATCCGGGACGCTTTCAGAAGAACATTGACACTTAGCTGAAACAAAACGTTTCTACTGAGACCAAGTAACACTACCATGATTATGAGTTGAATGGGCTTGTTATAATTTCATAATTCCTCTGCAATAAGTTTCTGTTTTCACCACTACGTGAAAGTGGAATTGCACGTTTACTAAGCGTGTATATTGTGATAAAATTGATTGTAGAATGCAGATACGTGGTGTGCGTGCGTGTGTGCGTTTGTGTTTCTTTGTATCTATACATACTGTTGTAGGCTTACATGTTGAACAACAATACAAAATATAAATAAGACATACATAAATTGATAAATGATAATAAAATAAACACTTACAATGATCAGGATCATCAAGCAAATTTCTGTTTTCCACTACAGCATACATTGAAAGGAGGCACACAACCAAACTTACAGTTTTCATTTTATCAAATTCTGTAAATTAAATAAATAAATGCTAATTTATACCACGACTGACACAGGAACTAGTTATATTATTGTATAATGGTTTCTTTTCTAGAATCTATGATAAATGATGAATATGTATCAATATTACAAAGCATCAGTTTGAGATACTGTATAGTCCTTTTATCTGACATATACAATGATATACATCTCATCTAGGCGTAAATTATTCACACAACAATAATTCTATTGTATTATTATTAGAAGGGTCATTGCTGAAGCCCAAATTGTTTGTTTCTATGTAGAGTGTTGAAGATGTTTATGATGAGGGCGTGAGATATATATTGCGCTCTGCATGTGTTCCTTTGTACACAACAACATGAACATTTATGACTGTGAATAATGCATTCGCTGGTTTTGATGCATTACTTGCAAGGACTTCTATGCTTAAGGCGAGGATTTTCCGAATGAGACCGGCACGACAGGTTCGAATTTTCAAAAGTATAAATTGTGCATATTTTTCATAGCCGAGCTTCCACAAATATGACGGTAAACCGTATGAAATCAGGTGATTTGTGATTCAGACCCAAAGACATGGGGAGATAATCCAGGCAGACCTTACCTACCCTAATTTTGAGTTTTCCGCATGCCCTCTTTTTTTAGGTAAATAAAAATAATGAAATCGGTCATTCATTCCATAAATTTTTGTCATAAATGCATGCTAAATACATGCTTATGACAATACAAGGCAATTTCTTTTCTTCTTGTTACTCCTGATTGGCATTTAAATCTGCAAGACCATGGTAACACTTCCGGTAAAACAGCCAAAAGGTAACAATTCACTATAATTAAAATACAGGTACATCCCCCCACATGACCCAGCATTTCCTTTATGCAGCAGACCTATGCATGACAGGTACGCAAAATATATGAGTGGGAAGCTGGGTCGTAGGCGGGGGGATGGGGGTGGGGAACGATACTCAGTAATCCAAAGAAGAAGAATTGTCAAAAGCAGCACTGTGATCTTAAAGGATTAAACCGTGTACAATGACTTTGAAATGCGGTCAAGGTCACAAACATATAGTCAAAACTATTCAGTATTAACCTTTTGAAGTAATGTAAGCAAAAAACGTGTGAAATATATAAATCATAATTAAAACGATCAGTTTGAGGATAATTTACAATTAATCTCAACAATAACGTAAACTTCAACGTATGTTTAACGTGCTAACGCACAAACACTTGAAAATTCATTTGTCATGCAAGTTTTATGTCAATTTCATAAATGCAAAGCAAAAGTCAGTGATCCGTATAACTTTTTAATTATGGGGAAAACTTGCCTCTTTAACATAGAAAACCTCTGAAAAAGTATTTTATTGATAGACAATTGTGCCATCCTTTGCTGAAAAATGGCTATGATATGTGACATGTGCCATGCCTAACCTGCAAGACTCTGGCGAGGGGAGCTAAGCGAACTTAGCAGTAACAGTTTAAAGTGAAGCAATCTGAAGGAGCCTGTTTCGATTTCTGCCATCGAAGTTTATTCATTTTTCTTTATATTCTTTATATATTATTTTTTCCGACAGAAAGTTAGTGTTAACTTATTTGAAATAACCTACGTGCACTGAAATCGTAGGCTAAAGTTCTAAAAATTGATTATCCGTGACGGCAGATTTAGGTCGTTCATGTTCGTATCATGCGATGGTTTAAAAGGAGCCTAATAAGTTGACGAAGCAGTTTGAGGACAGACTGATCCAACTATGCAGGCCGTATTTGAGAATAGCGACGGCTTGTGTCGTAGACTGAAATTTATAAGGATTATAGCTGACCATCATAAATGAACATGATAGATATTCATAAGTCTCCAGACTATTCATCATTATAATGCATAAGCGCGTTATACATTCAGGGAACTAACGATTTTCCATTACAAACATAAGCGATGGTCAGCCATAACACTTACATATTCTTTCCTATTTACTAAAATTGCAATTTAATCAATCGGCGATATTCAGTATGACACGTCTACATTTTAGTTATCTTTGGCCCGACCGTAACAATTTTCAGTATAAAGAGTGTATATTTTGGCCATTTTTATAGAATCATAGTCAAAGTAAGGTGTGTATTGCTGTGTATTATGCTCGTATTATGTGCATAAAAACTGTGTTTTTGTTTCGTAATATTTAGAAAACGTACTGTACGAGTTAATTGATATAGCCTTCGAGGGGGCGGAGCCCCCGAGATGGTTATATCAATTACGAGTACAGTCAGTTTTCTAAATGTTATTATCATGTGCCAATCAGAAACCAGATTTTTCTTCAGTGGCATTCTCTTCAAGAATATTTATTGCTTTGTTTAAATTAGTTCCCACAATCAAAAATGGCATATCTATGCTATTGTAGCCCACGTCTTAACATCGCTGATAAGCTAATTGCCTGAGCCAAAAATTACAGGAAATTTTAAACTTCAGTATGATGGTTTGGTGCATTTGAGGTTTACTTTCTTTGAAAATTTGTACTTAATGATGAATTTAACTAAAGTGACAATGCTTTAATACTTTACATAATATCTTATTGCGCATTGTGTAAATGGTAAATACATCTCTGTTTACCCAACGAAGTTTCGTTTTTGTAGCACAGCTACAACAGGTGCCTGAAAATTAAATCAATTTTGACAGCTTTTTTGTTTTTAGTAGAATGAACTGTATGAACTGTGCGGTATTTTAAATACGGCACTATAGTTATTGCACTGCTTTGAATTAATCTCAGTGTAACTGAATGGGAATCTGGTGGTTAATCAAATATTGCACACACAACATCAAAGGAAAAAATAAAGACCATGATGCAATAGTATGTTATCAACTGTTCAAGCAGTCGTGTCCACAACGCGCATTCTTAGTAACCTATATTAATCGTTATGAGTGAATAGAAACTAACCATCGAGTTGGTTGCTTTACTTTATAACGCGTATTTCTGTGTTCTGTTCTATTCTAATCACTCCAATCCCTCAAAGGCTTCGATTTTCTGTTGTAAGTCATGTCAATTAAGTTCCGGTCGGAGGTTGTATGTTTAGGAGAAATTGGCACGCTGGCATAAGTATTGGATATAAAGAAAAAATCACCGACAGTAATTTCTATTGGTCTATGTTTCATTTTTTCGATTAACCTCTTGAATAAATTTTGTTTGACTATTGTCCTGTTTTCTGTAATTTGCTAAGTAAACAAGAAATGTTACAGTGTGTAAAAAATGCCCCCAAAGGCCCCCTTAAACTGACCTTTGATCCCTAGATGTGACCTTGACCTTGGACACAGAACCTGAGTCTTGTACATATTATACATTCTCATTTCGTTTTACTTTTCTGTAACGTTTATATGCACTTTGGAGTTTAAAAGGATTCAAGGGAACTTAAGGTGGTGATTTATGGTAAATGTAAAAATCTGCATAAAACCATAAAAAAATAAGGTATCTCCCTGAAAGTTAGCAGGTTTCTTATTTTTGTTGTTCTTTACAGTTTAGAATACAAAATAGACGTACATGCTGTTAAAAAAGTGTTTTTATAAGGAAAGATCAAAGGGTAATTTTCTGCGAATAAATCTGAAAAAATAGTAACGTTCTTGAAAATTTACATAGTGCTGAGGGTGCATTATTGCATAATGAAGAGCGTCCTAGCAATTATTTATTCCAACTCTTTCTCAAATTGTAATGTAGACCAGATGAAAACGGTAGCTTTTTCTCAAGTGTTCAACCATGTACAAAGTAAATGTACACTGGACGCATTTATTAAATATAGGGTAGGCAAGCATACCTATGTTAACACCTACAATATAAATAATACATTACTGACATGATCAGTGGTGTGTAGATGAAATTGTTCAACCTTGTTAAAATAGTATCACCTGATTCACCTGTGTGTTTTGACAAAAAGAAATGGACACAGACTGCATCCTTTTTCATCTGCTCAGCCTGATAATGTGCGAAAGAGTTTGAAAAAATAATTGCTAGGACGCTCTCCATTATGCAACAAGGTATTCTAGGCACTAAGTATATTTTCAATAATGATATTATTTTTTCAGATTTATTCGCAGAAAATTACCCTTTGATCTTCTCTTATAAAAACACTTTTTAACATTAACAAATGCTGCATTTTGGGATTCTAAATTATGAGAAACAACATAAAGAAGGCATCTGCCAAGGTTTGGAAAGATCAGTGTTATTTTGAGTATTTTATGCAGATTTTTGTCTTTGTCCCAAATCAGTGATTATCACCACCTTAATGCAACCACTAACCAATCTGTGTTGTGTCCTTGACATTCAATTTGGGTGTAGGAACCTAAATGTCGTTCTTTATGTTACCATTTTATCATGCTTTACCTTCCAGTGAAACTTGATGAAATTTGCTTCAGCAGTTTTGAGTTAGTTGAGAGACAGGATTTGGACCTCTGAGCCCTGACTGTGATCCTGACTTTGAGCAACTGAACCATAAATTGTTTGTGACATGTTCCCTCATTGTTTTATACATTTTCTTGAAGTTTAATGAAGCTTGCTTCAGTAGTTTTTAGGTATTTGAGGATAAATGACTTGACCTTTGACCTCTGGCTATGACCTTGACCTTGGGCGTGGGAACCTGTGTCTTGTGCAAGGCAAATCTTCTCGTTAGGCTTTATCTTTCTTGAAAGTTTGCTTTGGTACTTTTCTGAGTGATTGCCGAGACATAATTTGACCTTTGACCCCAGTTCGTGACCTTGACCTTGGATATGGGATCATAAATATTGTGTGTAACAGACCTTTTCATTATGGTTTACCTTTCTGTGAAGTTTGATGACATTCACTTCAGCAGGTTTTAAGTTATCACAGAGGCAAGATATGAACTTTGACCCCGAATTGTGACCTTGACCTTGAACCTGGCAGCCCAAATCTTATGTGCAACACATCTTCTCATTATGTTTCATCTTTCTGTGTGAAGTTTCATTAAATTTGCTTCAGTAGTTTATAAGTAATCCCTGAGACCCGTTTTTAAGACAATTTGACTTTTGACCCAACTGTGGCCTTGACCTTGGGCGTAGGGACTACGTCTTGTGTGCGACACACCTTCCCATTATGTTTTATCTTTCTGTGAATTTTAATCAAATTCGCTTCAGTAGTTTTAAAATAATCGCTGAAACACGATTTTGAGACCCAATTTGACCTTTGACCCAATTGTTGCCTTGACCTTCGGTGAAGGGACCTAAGTCTTGCGCGCGACACATCTTCTCATTATTCTTTATCTTTCTGTGAAGTTTCATTAAATTTTCTTCAGCAGTTTTAAAGTTATTGCTGAGACATTTTTGTAACGGACGGACAGACTGACGGACGGACGGACGGTGCGATTTTAATATGCAACTCGAAGTTCCTTAGGGGGCATAATTATTTCAACAAATTCTATACGCTGTTAGATTTCCATGCTCGGAAAATAAAAACAGAAAATATATTCCTGTTCGCCTCCACTTACCTGGCAACACGTGCATGTTTCAAAAGAAAATTAAATAAATAAATAAAATAGAATTAATAAAATGATGATAAAAAAATTATAATGGCGGATTCTTCCACTTGACCCGAAATCCAACCTACTCGTCGTGTAGTGGTACAAAAAGAGATGCAAATTTATCAAGGAAAGGATCAACACTCAACAGGCACAAAGCCCTTGAAAATGCAATCGTTTTCATGTAAAATAACAGCCTCAAACTATTCTTCTGCCGTTCGACAGTTGCTGACTGCCGAAATCTCGGTGCGTTTTGTATAAAACACTCTTTGATGCGGTGCAAATTTTGAAACAGCTGAGGTGAAATCAGCGTCACGACATGATGACGTCATGTTGAAAATAATTAAGGCAGTGTACAGCCAATATTTTCTATTACAAAGTGGTTTAGAATTTCGGGCTCCAAGAACGGTAGTGACATGTCTTACACCAGCCCTTGGGCGTTGGGGAAGCGAAACGTGTCTTTTCAGGAAGATTGGGCAAGTTGCAATTATTTTCAGGAATCTTGAGGACAGGCTCTAAATTTTGTTAGCTGGGGAGGATGTAAAATTAGACGGTTTTATTCAGTCGGTCAAAATGTTGTAGGCTTATTTTTGTAGTATTTGTCAATCTGTCTTAAAATAAAGAAGGACCCCACAATTTGATACTCTTTGTGGGGTCTGATGTTTTCCTTTTTGTAATCAAAATGGGATAATGATATCACTAATAATGATAATGTGCCTTTTTATTTGTCCGGAAAAAAAATGGCCCTAAAGGAAGAAAATAATCTGGCCTGGAAAAAACCTTCTTATGTGTTCTACATACTACTACGCCTCCAAGAGCATGAACATATACTGCCTGTAAACTCCCAGCTATCAACTGCGACATTGAATTTGCGCAAGTTAAAAGGCACAAGCCAAAGCTAGATGTGTATGCACATGCTCTCGCAGTGACGAAAAAACTATATTGCAGGAGGCAGAAGATAGTAAACAGGACAAGAACAGTACATAGTAGACCGTAAACCGTGCACAGTTTAGTGGTCGATTAGATGGGGATTAATATTTTATAGCTATCATCGAGGAGGTTAACATGAGTCGGTATGTTTAAGAAACGGATATTTTTCTAAAGCATAATGACCGAATGTCGTCATTCTTTGAGTTCCCAATAAAATAACGTCCACGGGCCCCGGTCATTATTCTTAAGCGAATAGTGACCCCGGTCACAATATTATGACTTCCCGCTCATAACATTATAATATTATGACCCCCACCCACCCTTTACACACAGACACACCCTTCCCACGCGAAGTTTTATGACTCCTCACGAAGAATTGTGGCCGCCTAGAATAACGACCACCGTCACTTTTGTCAAGTCCGGTTGCAGTGAGCGAGACATAGTTGTTACATTTTCAGTTCGGTGAATGTGCGTGCCTAAGTCCGTCCGTGCATGCGTGCGTCCGTCCGTTCGGCTTTGTCCGGGCCATAACTTCTACATTTACAGATGGATTTCAAAACGATTTGGCACAATTGTTCTCCTTGATGTATAGAAGTGCCATTTAAATCATTTGTTAAGGTTGGACCAAGGTCAAGGTCACACTTGAAGGTCAAATGATAAAATAGCCATAAATTGAGATTGTCCGAGCCATAACTTAGAACTACATTTATGCATGGATTTCAAAAATAAATTTGTACAATTGTTCTCCTTGATGAGTAGAAGTGCCATTTGAAGCAGTTGTTCAGGTAGGTCTAAGGTCAAGGTCATACTTAAAGGTCAAATGCTAAAATGGTCATGAATGAGCTTGTCCGAGCCATTTCTTCTATATTTATGCATGGATTTCAAAATAATTTGGCATACTTGTCCTTGATGAGTAAAAGTGCCATTTGAAACATTTTTCAGGTGTGTCCAAGGTCCAGGTCACATTTGAAGGTCAATTGATAAAATGGTCATAAATGGAGCTTGTCCGAAACATTACTTCGATATTGTGGCTTGGATTTCAGAATAATTTTGTACAATTGTTCTCCTTGGTGAGAAGAAATGTCTTGGGGAACAGTTGTTTAGGAAGATCAAGGTCATACTTGAAGGTCAAATGATTAAATCGTCATAAGTTGAGCTTGTACCAGCCATTACTTCTACATTTAAGTATGGATTTCAAATTAATTTGGCACAATTGTTCTTTTTCATGAGTGGAAGTGTCAAGTGAGAAATATGTTTGGGTAGGTCCTAGGTCAAGGTCACACTTGAAGGTCAGATAATATTATTGTCATAAATTGAGCTTCTCTGGGTCATCACTTCTACTTATTTTCCTTTGTGAAAATTTAAAAAGAGAAGAATATGCTGTTGTTGTTTGGCTCCTTTCGAGAGTGAATCATTTACTTTATCTAGACAGACTTATAGGTCACTATAGCAAACAGCGGGCTCGACAAGTTGTCCCAGGACAACCTTCTAGTTTTAGGAAAATTGACCCCGGCAATTATTTAAAAAAAAAGTACCTTTGTCATTCATAATATTATGACATTTCTACGCAAAGTTAAATGACGATACGTGAAGAAATTGCTTATAAAGGGGTCAAAAATGAAATTTCGGTATACTCCAAACGTTCCTTTCAAAAGGTGTTGCTCTGAATTGCCTATTAATAGTATTTTTTACATTTTCAAATAGACAGACTTAGTTTTTTGTGTGTGTTTTTTTATAATTGAATGACATTGAAAATAAGCAAAGATTTATAGAGATACTTTCCTCCAACCCCCGTGCCTCAGCAAGCCACTTTGCATGTGGGCGTGGAGTTTTAATATATACATTATATGTGAGTGACATGCTTAGGCAAAGGGGAGGGGGAGATAGTATACAGCTAAAAACCTGAAAAGTGCGTGGGGGGATTAGACCCTCTGCATATTAGAATAAGGCTAGCATACTATTCATTTACGAATTATTGCATACTACGAGCAGCTGTAGTATTTTCTTCATTGTAAACTCAAAGAGCAACCACACCCTAGGAACCGACCGAATCAGATCCCAAACCCCATCCCCAACACCAAAGGGAAAGACCGACAAAGACATTCCAACAAACAATAAACCACAAGCGACAAGCCGAGTCAGCAGCTCCCTGCCAAATAGGCGGCAACCCAGCTATCTTTACTGAACTAAATAACCCAGACCAACAGAGGGGCCACAACAGACTAAGTAAATTATACGAAAAACATTTAACAACTATTCCCACCCACCTTCTATTTTCGCCATAGAAGGGTTAAAATGAAAACTCAATAAACTAAACAGCACCGAACATAAAACAAATAGACAAATGCAACCGCAACGAAAGTTCCAGCGTGGGACGGTCAGTTATAACTACGGTGGGGGTGGGGGGTGTTAAGCCGGTTTTACTTGGCCCAAACCTTCACCCTCACCCTCCGCCGCGGTGCACACATGTACCACACAACAGACTAAACAAATTATACAGAAAACATTTCACAACTATTTTTACCCATTTTCTATTTTTTTATTATAGAAGGGTTAAATGAAAACACAATAAGATATATAATCATATTTGACCAAATAAATTCAGTAAATAAGAAAAATCGAAAAATACATTTAGAAGACTGGAAATGTCATGTACCCCTCTTGACAAAGGCAGTGAGAGTAAGTGTGCAGATGTGACAACTTTCAGAATCAACAGCAAAACCTCTTTATAGTGCATAAGTCTACCTGTCTATGTAAAAATCTTATGTTACATTGCACAACCCGCAGGTTTGCACTATAATCAGTGTGTGAGTCTGTCCGTCCGTTTTCAGTTAGCGAAAACGCTTATAACTCTTGAACCGCATGGGATATTTTGACAAAAGTTTGCATACCTATACATGTGAACATTGTCTAACGACTCGCATGCATAACAACCTTACTTGATGGACGAGGCTTTGCTGAGCACAAGTTGAAATTTTACGACCAACTACTGAAAATGCCCATAATTCTTGAACACCGGGGTAAATATAGTTCAAATTTTGTATGCTTACGTATTTTAACATAGTCTAGCCATCGGAATGCAAAACAGTGACGAGGCTTCACCGAGCATCAATTTGGCCGGTCAAGCTCTTTTATTGAAAATGCTCATAACTCTTGAACCACTTGGTATATTTGCTTCAATTTTTGTATACATATGTAATATTACATTGCCAAGCCACTGGTATTCAAAACAGTGACGAGGCTTCACCGAGCATCAATTTGGCCGATCGAGCTCTTTAATTGAAAATGCTCATAACTCTTGGACCGCTTGGTATATTTGCTTCAAATTTTGTATACTTATGTAATTTAACATTGCCCAGCCACTGGTATGCAAAACAGTGACGAGGCTTCACCGAGCATCAGTTTGGCCGGTCAAGCTCTTTTATTGAAAATGCTCATAACTCTTGGACAGCTTTGTATATTTGATTCAAATTTTGTATACTTATGTAATTTAACATTGCCCAGCCACTGGTATGCAAAACAGTGACGAGGCTTCACCGAGCATCAATTTGGCCGGTCGAGCTCTTTTATTGAAAATGCTCATAACTCTACGACCGCTTGGTATATTTGCTTCAAATTTTGTATACTTATGTAATTTAATATGCCCAGCCACTGGTATGCAAAACAGTAACAAGGCTTAACCGAGCATCAATTTGGCCGGTCAAGCTCTTTTATTGAAAATGCTCATAACTCTTGGACCGCTTGGTATAATTGCTTCAAAGTTTGTATACTTATGTAATTTAACAATGCCCAGCCACTGGTATGCAAAACTTCTTATTGCACAATCCGCAGGTTTGCACTATAATCACTGTGTGAGTCCATCCGTCCGTCCGTTATCAGTCAGCAAAAATGCTTATAACTCTTGAACCGCATTCTATATTTTGATAAATTTTGCATACTTATACATGTCAACATTATCTAACGACTCGCATGCATAACCGTCTTTTTGATGGACGAGGCTTTGCTGAGCACAAGTTGAAAATTTACGGTCAAGTAGTGAAAATGCTCATAACTCTTGAACCCCTTGGTATATATGGTTCAAATTTTGTATACTTATGTATTTTAACATTGTCCAGCCACCGGCATGCAAAACGGTGACGAAAGTCTAAACAGTATTGCAAGACCCACAGGTGTGCACTTTAATCGCTGTGCAAGTCCATAAGTCTGTTTGTCCTTCCGCTGTAGTCAGTGAGTGAAATTGCTCATAACTCTTAACCAGATGGTTTAGCTTGATAAAAATATGCATCATTCTACAAGAAATGACCAATTTCATTTTCATACATTCTTTCTGGCACCAGAAACTGATTATTCTACATTCACCACGGGTTCTGCACATTACCATCAGTTGATAGACACCATAAGTCAAACTAAACACATTGTCATTTGTCTAATTTGTGACATTGACTTTAGTTTTTGAGGTGGGGACCTATATCTTGCTTGCGATACATTGGCTTTATGTGGCTAACATTTCTTTCCAGTTATTTTGGAAGTCTACCCACAAATGACAAAGTTACAGGTCAGACACGACATTCTGATTGCCAAAGTCATATAGCAGGACATCATTATCTTTAAATAAATTATCTCTCTGAGCTTGATCTTCGAGTTGGGTACATAGAACTTGCGCGCGACACATCGTCTTGACATTTATGCCAAGTTATTTTAAAATCCATCATCAAACAAGAGAGTTATAACAGACCGGACACAACATCCTATATGCCATAAGCATATATGAAGACAGCATTGCTTCATGGGGAGTCATAATATTATGATCGAGGTTGGGGTCACTATTCTTAAAAGAGAAATGACCGGGGGTCATTATTTTATAGGTTTTATCAGGGGGTCATTATGTTTTAAAGGGAGTCAGTATTTTATAGAAAAGAGGTCACTTTTTCTGAAGAATAATGACCGGGGTCGTTATTCTATGGGGGTCACTTTACTTTGTTACACCGGCAGTTTCTCATATAAAAGGTCAAGATGATTTGCCGAAAAATATATTAACATAAACTAGAGTAAATAACACGTTTCAACAATGTTTGAGTTACACGGAAATTAGCTGAAAATGGATTAAATTACTTGGGTTGACAGCTTAGGACAAATGACAACAAGCGTTGCCAATATAAACAAACGGTAAATAACTCTAAAATTCTTAATGACGTCATCATGACGCGTCTTCTTTATTAACGGATCACCTCCTGGCGAGGAGCATCCCCTTTGGCGAATATAGTTTTACTATTTACCGCATTTAATAAATAAATAAAATTAATAAAACAAAAAACTATCGTTAGATTAAGATATGTATGTCTTTTTCAGATACTCCAGAAGCGTTGATAAATTCAATGTGGATGAACAACACTCGTCGTTCTGGGCTAAGGGGAAGACAAGAACACCTAGACATGTTGTGGGGATACCTGGTATTGGGCGTAACTTCCACTTGTCGAGAGTATCTTGCCTTCACAGAGCGGGCGGCGAAAACCAGGACCGGTGTTCAAGATCCTAGGTGATTTGTCACCAAAATGTTGGCACAGCCAGGTTGGTAACTTGACGTGTGAGTTTGGTGTATGGAATTTGATTATTTCAAATTCTGGTCATTGCTACTCTTCTCTACTTTGAACATATTTACTGCGCATGAGATTAAAATACTCTTATGTGTTTCGTTTTCATTAATCATTCTACAGGTATAAACAATAGTCTGGCAACTTTATATAAAATCCAAATTTGAATTATTGGTGACGTTTTATTTATTCATTTATTTATTTATTTTCATGAGACTCTTACTGCCCTGTTAAGCTTTACAAAACCTACTCCGATAAGAGACCCGAGGACATATGTCAACCACAGTCAAGGTTTTATCTAGCCGCTAACTCCCATTGCGATCTTGAATCCAATGGTTCCTGAGTGGTCCGATTGGGAAACACAAAATTGGACAAATAGCGAAGGGTTATGAGTGAAAAAGCTGGATTCACGGCAAGGCATGTTACTCACTCTGGAAGAAAAAGCCTGCAATACCAAGTTACTGGATGCCAAGATACCACCCAGTGAAGTTGCTCAGTTATCTGGCCATGGGAACTTGATATCTTTGAACCACTACAATACTGTTAACTTACAAAAACAAATTGAAATGCCTACGATTGTTCATGGTGGTAGTGGTGATAACTCTATTACGAATGGTGCCTCATCAGCTACGGTGACAGAAGGATAGCGTTCAAAGTAATGGAGATAATTCCAATGAGCCTGTCAGAGGTCCTTCTGATACCGTTTCTGATAAGAAGCTGGTGCATGCATCGCAGCAAATTGAGGATTATGAACACGATGAGCGAAAAAAATCCAGCATTGCGGCCACGAGCCAAGTAATTGAATTAAGACGTAGCCATGGCGGCACACTCCACTTGATAAATCAGAGCTTTAAGCCACAATAATTATTTGCAAACTGTACCTTTGATAATTCTGTTACAATTGTTATGAGACAGTAATGCGTCATCGTTTTGGGAAGTCCGTTCCAAACTCACATGTATTTGCAGTCAGTTAAAAACATATTTCTGTAGCCCTGATACGTATGTTTTGTCAGTAGACTACTGATCGTTTTTGATTTTAGAATTGAAGCCAGTTGATCGAAATTGTTTCATTTAAAGAAAGTCGGTGGCAAGTGTAAATATACTGATATAACTTTTTTTTGTTTATTTCTAAATGTCTGTCGATCCTATATTTAATTCTTCAAATAAATTGTCGTTGTTTTTATATTTTGTTATGAAATTCAACTTTTTCTCTTTCTCTCTGTATATTCGCATAAGAATGTAATAAATATGTTACGATCAGGCAAAGGTGTGCCTCTGAGTCATATTGGCACTGGATAGCAATAATGGCCATCGGGTTAAAGCCCTCGGGCCAATATTGCTGTCTAGTGCCACTATGGCTTACAGGCATATCTCCGCCATATAATAACCTCTAAATATTAAATGGCAATCAAGTTTGGTTTGTGTGCACCAGCTTGCGCACCTGTTCATCCCGATCAGATCGGCCATTCTGCCCCGAAATTCATTCCCTCTGCCCTGAAAATTTAGTCGATTTTTGGTTCTCTAGCTTCGGGATCACTACTTAAATACTGATATAAAGTAGCCATTTGATGTATATCTAATAAACTTTCTAAATTATTCTAAAACTAAGATTGACTTGTCAAAGTGACATGAATCTTAGCAGAGCTTGGCTTCCATTTATTCCAGCTCTTTTGGCTTTATGCGGGTTCTCGCTGCATCGGACATCTCTTTCCTGATGCCCTTGTCTGTTGCCTTTCTCGTGGCGCAGGGGTTAAGGTGGCTCGATGGGGGATGCCTGCACTTGCGAGTTAATACATAGGCATCTCTTACATGATGTCTGCAGCTAATGTGTCCCGCGGAATGCGACAGTAAGTGAAGCTCGGAGAGGGATGCTCATTGTTTGCCGAGACCTGGATATCATCTCGATTCTTATTAACTTGTGGGTTTTACCGACACTGAAGAATGTGTCCCGCGGAATGCGACAGTAAGTGAAGCTCGGAGAGGGATGCTCATTGTTTGCCGAGACCTGGATATCATCTCGATTCTTATTAACTTGTGGGTTTTACCGACACTGAAGAAGTTAAATACAGAAACGCGCGTCTGCCGCTTAAAATTTGGTATGGATACGTTTATATTTCTATTATCCTAAAAGAAAATGCTTTTTCATCGTGGTTCCTGTTTCTTCCAATATTCCTTACATTCCGTTCGCAATTAGGTATCTCGTAAATTAATACTAACTGAGCCAGTTTTATTAATTTTAAACATTATAAACTAAACTGGTGTTAAAGCAATTTTTATCAGTGAGAAATGAGAAAAAAAAAGCATCAAATTAAGTATTGTGTAACGGCATTACAATCTCAGAATTATTTGAATTAAGTTCAATTACCTGCTATTTCCAATGCGCGAAGTCTGTATAGCATTATCAGTTAAGTTATCTTTAAAGATCAAAGAAGGCTTTAAAATGACGCAATTGCCCTAGACCTTTAACATGTAGAACATGTTTTGAATATCTCGACGACAGAAGGGTTTACGATTGTGATCGAAAATGCTGTCACTGTTTTGTTAGAACCAAATGCTATGTCGCCGTCTCATTTTTCAAGCTATCGCAGTTCATATTTAATTTCAATTTCTGCAGAAAAAAAACCGTTTTTATTTAAAATACTGTACAACCACAGTAAATACACCATAGTTTTGCCTTTGCCTTGCTGCAAGGATTATACTGATGCTGTATAGAGTGACTTAATATCGAATAATTACTCAATATGAACGTACGGGTCTCACTGTCTTACTCTTCCATCTGACGTCCTACAATTAGAGTTCTTTCGGATAAAACGTATAGGTAAACGTAGCCGTATCTGGACGTATCTGGACGTATCGGAAAGGGATCGATCAGTTGTCTCGAATTTAATTTCCATTCGAGGATTTTTAAGGTAGCTGGGCACCAGAGGCACATGGGGGCTATCCAGGACAATCCAGATTAGTTGTTTAACTCACAGGTGGCTATCAGGATGAAGAACTGACCTGAATTCTCGGCCAATCTTCAAGCCCGGACGAAAGATGTGAGTTAAGTAAGATGTTGTAAGTTAGAATAACGGCATAAAGTGAACTGCCAATGGTCTTCTATAGATTTAGTCAATTCCAACTATTGCACAATGTCCCAGGCAACAGTGCTCGGCTGGAAGGCCCTGAAAAGGGCCAGGAGTCAAAGGCAAAGGGCCTGCCTCCTTACCACTATCTGTCTGCGAGTTGGTTTGGTGGACTGCTAATGACGAAGTTTCGGCGGTCCTCTTCAGAGACACAGGTGCCTCAGCCCCCCACCCCCCACCCCACCCCCCATGCCGACGGTCCGTCTTCCAAGGTTCCCAGGGGGTACTGATGGTTGACGTGTAATTGAGCATGGTGGTCCGCGGCCTCTCAATTTCTTCCCCATCCGACCTTGGGTAGCCATCCCGAGGATGGATAATCAGCCGCTGGTTGTGTAACGATTCCTATTACGTCATAGCTACACTTGGGTCGTCGATGCACAAGTGGATCCGTTGGTACTCGAGCCCACTTGTATCGTTGCAAAGAGACTCATCTAACGTCTCAGCCGTTGGTTGATTTATTCTTTGTGAATTTATTCCGTTTTGCTGTAACTTCTAAATTCCGCTTTTTTTTGTAGAAGTCTCATACAAATGTTCCGCAGGAGGTTCAGCGGAACAAATCCATAAATGCACACTCCTGGCACCGAATCTGTCTGTCCCCGTTTCAATTCGAAGAGGAGAATTGTTGTGGTTGCAATTCTGTAACCAAGCTGCTAGATTGTTGTTTCTTTTGATTATCTGAGTTTCAATTCCAATAATAAATCAATTTCATAGACAGTTGACTAACTGAGTTTGCATATGAAATAAATTGATAAAGAGAAACTATTTTAAAAACCTCCCGATTACAAATCATTTTCTTACAATACCTCATATGTTTTACAATATATATATTTTTGATGATTTCAGCTGACAGGAAGAATAAGCAAATGAAACGATGCATTTCTTTATTCATTACAACACTTACATATTATATTAATTCAAGGGAAGTAACAATGTTCATGGTGTGCTCTTACAAGAAGTAGCTTTAACAAAATACCTTTTTTGGTATTTTTGGGGAATGACCGTGGCCATGGAGGTGATAGGTGGCTATTTTGAGTGGGTGAGGGGTCACGGGGGTAATTGTCGCACCAGCTTTAGCAATGTGCGATGTAGGCGTCCGGTTTTCCGTCCGTCCGACCGTTCGTCCGTCCGTTCACATTTACGTCGGCCCTAGCTTTTAAAAGTCAATACAAATGACATTTTCTCCAAAACCAATGAATCCATTTTCTCAAAGTTCACATGCTGCATGACCAGACTGCAGTGCTTCAAGACGGTAAAAGTCAGCTTTATCCAGTTTCCAAGATGGCTGTTGTTACTAAAAATAGCAAAACAATAAAACCACCTTTTTATCTAGAACCACTTGGTATATTTGGCTGAAACTTTGCAAGCAGCATCAGTAGGGCCTTGCTTTTATTTAAGATTGTTTCCTTCGTATATTTCATGTTTTCAGAAACAAAAGAGCCGCGACACGAGAAAATCAACAATGTGATTGTGCGACCAGCGCAGACTCAGATCAGTCTGGGCATCCGCCCAGTCCGTTCATATTCTTTGCTAAGCGCTTTGAAGGTAGCTAAGGGTCTAAGCTACCTGCATGCCGACAGCAAAGACTCTGATCAGACTGTGCGGATGTCCAGGCTGACCTTGAATCTGCGCTGGGCGCACAACCACATTGTTGGTTTTCTAGTGTCGCGGCTCATTTAAATTTAATATTTTAACAAAATTTCGTTAAAAATATGTAAAAGTCTCATAATTAACCGTACCGTGCTTTGGGAAAATGCATGTTTTTTTTCGACAAATGTGGAATGAAAAATAATCTTCAAATTAAAATGCAAATAACCTACTTCCCCACGGCCTGTTAGAGTATCGAATTTGACCACGTGTGTCATGTGATCTCGTACAGGTATTTTTCTTATTTGTGCATATGATTGTGGCGTATGAATAAATTATATTTGTCCAACAATGCAATTTCGAGTGCGGTCCGCGAAAGTTTAAATATTTATCTTATTTTTTGTATAAAGTCACTTATTATTATATATTATTATCTAAACTCTATTTCAAATGTATAGTTAGACCATGTTGGAGGTATTGCATGAAACATTTCATCAAATATTTTTTTGCTATTATTATCAAGGGAGTAAATGTTTAAAATAAAAAAAATGTAGCGGAATTAGGTCACAGTGACCTACTTTCTGTTTATAAGCCTTATTTTGCTAAACTTCCAATATCTCAAGTAAACATGAACGGATTTTGGTCAGATTTGGTCAGAATTGTCCATTAATGAAGTTCTTTCAAATTAAGTGGTTGGAAATTATCTAAGATGGCCGCCAGCCACCGTTATTAATAATAGAAAAAAAACATGAAAATGACATTTTTTCTAGAACCCCTGAATGAAATTGCATAAAATTTGTTCCAGAATGATCCTTGCATGAAGCTACTTTAAAATGTTTCAAATTGACCATCCAAAACAGCCGCCATCCACCGCTACTAAAAATAGCGAAAAAAAAACTGTTAAGCTATCTCATAAACTACTGAAGGGATTTTGACCAAATTTGCATGTGTGACAAAATGATGCTTTAATTGAGTTTTTAATTTAAAGGTGCAAAGCAGGTGCGACATAGTGTTTCGCGGAACTCTTGTTTTACATATGGGCTCTAGTACCCTATTTTGCATGTCATGCTGTTCTAAAACTGATACATGTAAGCAAGGCACTGTTATTCTTGTTTAAACTACACCATGAAACTTTTAAAGTTTCAAGGCCCCATTGCTGTATCATGGTAAACATTCATGAAATATTTTATCATGAGGTATCGCTGCAAGGTTCTCACTGCCAACTTTAAACAAATAAAACAAGCTTGAGTTACACATAGAACGGATTTGAAAATTGATTTTGGTCTTACTTTCGATATAATGAACCCGATTTAAAAGATAAAAATACAATGTACAGGCATGGGACCCACCGCTTTTGCATCTGTCGAAAGGGAATCAGGTTGGTTGGTTTGGTTTGGGTTTATTGGCTCTTTCAGACATTATTTCAGACTATGTCGAGCCTTCTTCTCCCACAGAGAGGACGATAGAAAATAGAGATAGACGAGAGAACAAAATTGTCAAACAACCCCGACCCGCAGCTACTGCAAGCACAGTAGGGCTATCCAAATAAGTAGTACGCCCATGCACTGAGAGTTACCCAATAGTCATTGCTTTTTTCTTTCTGTCGATGATCCGATACTGTCGAGTCCACTGTACCGCTGCAAGCTTGTCAGTATAGTTCCGTCATTGTAAATAACCGTGATAAGCCAGCCTCAAACAAATAAAACGTCCCTGAGTTTCACATAGATAGGGTTTGACCTATTTGGGTCATTTTAGTTCGCAACTAAAATGACCTACTTTCGATTTCAATATGTTGAATAAAATGGTAAAAATACAATGTACAGGCGCGGAGCCCTAATCAAAATCCCGCCTATGTTCATATAGAATTGATAGACAGGAAACCAGACCAGTTATATGACTCAATATATGCACATCAGCCCACATTTTGTTACCAAACGCGAAAGTTGAACCGCACTTTACAATTATTTGAGTTTAGTCGTTTTTACCACTTATAGGACTATGGAGACTTTCAAAACTCCAAACGGTAAAAAAGAAATCATTGGTAAACTGGCTTAAAGCGAGAAAAGGTCTACCGTGCTTGCAGTAGGTGCGGTGCGGGTGAGGACTGTTTTGGCTGTTTTTTCTCTCGTCTGTCCTGTCCCCTATCTCTAGCAGGCAACTCGTTATAGACTGAAATACTACCTCAAAGGCCCTTTACATCCAAAAGCAACCAACCAGCCGACGAAATACTAAACTAAACATTAGGACATTTTCAATATAAATGAGAACAAGGGAGGATATTATTGTTGACAAGGGAGGATAACATTGTTCGCCAAATTTGGGCTTATTACAATCACTTCAAAGAGTATGGGAACGAAAGTATGACAGTCGAACGGAAAGACGGACGGATAGCACTATTTTCAAAATCGCCAAATTATTAAGCGGCTGAGGACAATGAAGTACTGGGCAGACATACACCAGAACTCTTTAACATAAACTAAAAGCCATAATCGTATGTAAAACAAATTAATCTATCTTCTGCAAACTAACATTTGACGGTATTATATGGATGTGTTTCAACATTGCAATAATGATTTCTATATTTTTATAACCATTTTTATGTGAAGCTCAAAGATAATTTATTTGTTTAAAGTTGACTATTCGCAGTCATTTGCAATGACAAAACTATGGTGGGACCGCACGATGCAGTATTTCTTGCTGATAGAGCAATGGGGCCTTTAACACCGACAATATAAAGAGCTTGACACGTACGACAGTAAGTGACCAACTTGCGGTCACGCAGATGCATCATGGCTAATCAGAGTTGTTTGCTCTTGCCGTGGTCCATAGTGTCACGTAGTGGGAGCTCACTAAGTTAGGCACTGACCTCTAAGCCAGCTGAATCAGATTGTGTTTGCTCTTACCTTGACCCATAGTCTCATGCCATGGTAATTCACTAGGCTTTTACGTGCTAAGCCAGCCGTCCAGGTTCGAATCCTGATGCAGGTTAAGTCCTTTATAATCGTAAATGGTGTCCTCTTGTACACTGCCTTTCATTATCCTCCTTCCATCGGCTCAATGTGACTGACATACTGTTGAAAGGGTGGTAAAAGCGCGTCATCAAACCCTTTTTCACAGTGTTGATAACGTTATCCCCTGATATGCCTTCAGCAGGCACATGACGTCGCATTGTCAGAACGACGCCATTTCGACGTCGCGTGCCCGACATCGTATACCAAAACAAGTATTTTGTTAAAGCTACTTCTTGGAAGAACATCATGAACATTATTACTTCCCTTGAATAAATGAAAAGGTAAGCCCTGTAATGAATAAAAAAACACCATTTTTCAAGTTATTTCGTTTGAGTATCTCAGGCAGAGAAGTAATAAAGTTTATTTATATTCTATATTTCAAATGAAGGGTAAATCAATCAACATTCGCACTGGAGTTGAAGACGCACCGATTTCGAAATTAAATTCAAGGCCGTCGTGGGCGGTCCGGCCAGTCCGGCCATGACCGGACCACTTTTTCGGCCGAATATGGTATTGGCCGTACCACTTTTTTCATTCGGCTGAATATGGTATTGGCCGGACCACTTTTCCCCGTTATTCCTTCTTTGCCTTTGTCCCAAAAATGCATTAAAATAGCTTCTAGAGACGTCCTGAATTCAAAACTTTTCTCGGGGGAGGGCCCCGAACCCCCCCTTACGAGAGAAAGGAAATCGCCTCTCGTGCTCTCCCCCACTCGTGCCTTCGGCACTTGGAGAACACCCTTGGCAGTTTTTAAAAGCTTGGATAACCATTTGAAATACAGCAAATACTCACAAAATTATTTGAGTTTCACAAGTAAATTGGTCTCAAAATGCATTAAAATCGCTTCTAGACTCGGACGTCCTGAATTCAAAGAGTTTCTCATGGGAGATAAGTACTCATAAAATCAATTGAGTTTCACAAGCGAAATTGGTCTCAAAATGCATTATAAATCCAAAACTTTCCTCAGGGGAGGTCCCCGAACCTCCTTCCGAGAGCTAGGGGGATACCCCTCTCGTGCTCTCCCCACTCGTGCCTTCGGTACTCGGGGCGTTCCATGGCCTCACCACTTTTCAAAAGCCGACGACGGCCCTGAATTCGTATGGCACTCGTGTTTCCATACAACACATACATACTGCTGTTGCGTGACAGTCATGTGGCGTTGTCCACTGTGGTTTTACAACCATTTCAACAGATTTTCAGTCATATATATCGACTATCATATTTCAAAAGGGTAAGAACGGAAGTCTGTGTTATTTTAGGATAAAAAAAAAATTCCTTAAGTGGAATTTGAACTCGGTCCGCCGGTTTGTTAGGCAAGCGTTTAACTAACTGAGCTACAGAGACTTACGGTAAAACATACTGAATATATATTTATATATACATATTTAAACATCCTTTTATTTACTTCTGACATTGGCTTTTCTCCCTCCCGCCCCCAGTCCTACTCCCCTACCGCCACTGACACCTGTAGACTGAAATGCTACCTCAAAGGTGCTTTAAACCCCAAAACAACCAACCAGCCGACAAAATAAGGACACTGCCTGTTCAATAAAACTGAGGACAAGGGAGGAAATTATTGTTGACAAGGGAGGATATCCTTGTTCGCAAATTCGGGTTTAGTACAATAACTTCAAAGAGTATGGAAACGAAAGTGAGACAGTCGAACGGAAAGACGCAGGGACATGTACTATTTCTAAAATCACCCAATAATTCAGCGGCTGAGGACAATGAAGTATTAGACAGTCATACACCAAAACCCTTAAACAAAAACTAAAACCATAATCATATGTAAAACAAAAAACTTCTATCATCTTCAAACTAACAATTGATGGTATTATATAGATGTGTTTAAAACTTGCAATAATGATTGCTCCCTCTCGGATACGTGCCGATACAGCTACTTACACGACTGCGTCTAATTCGAAAGAACTCTAATAAGGGTAAACTGGATCACAAATATAATCTAAGATTACCTAGAACAGTTAAGCTTGACAATCACGTTGCTAAAATGCTGATGAAAAAATAATGATCAGGAACCGCCACATCCTGTCCCAAACACCAAATGGGAAAAGAAAACACGAAAGGTCGAACAAGAAAAGCAAAAACCAACAGATCAGCTATTTTCCAGAAGACGCCCGCAAGGCTTTTTCTTAATAATGTAAGAAAAATCAGAGACCACTAGAGAGACCCCTAGAGAGCCGACACACAATAACAGTATAGTCCATTTGCTCCCAAATACAAACGGCATCCCCATTTTTTTCTCAAAATTGGTGAGCGGTTGAAGTTTTTCGAATTGCTCATTTTTAATTTTCACCTGTATCCTGTACATAACAAAATCATAATTTTGTTCAAATATGAGGCTTTGCATAAAAAAGTCTCTTTACAAAAATGACCTAAAATATGTCATTAACGCCTCTTAATTACAAGGGTGTGGAACTTGGCTGACGGAATTCCCGTTTAGTCTTAAACCGCGTTTACACGACCAAACGACCAAAGTTTCTATGGCAAAGTAGGTTTGCCACATAAAAATTTGCTCGTGTAAATGCCAAAATATGACAATGTTTCTTTAACAAATATATATGGTAAAGTTACTTCGAGAAATTAAATTTGCCCGTGTAAACGGAGAACTTTGCTAAAGATTATGTAACAGAGAACTCTGCTATAAGCGTGGAAAATGTGACAAGGATTTTGTTTCATCGCTGCAGGTAACTTTCACGAATAATATTTGATCGTGTGAACACTGCAGCAAATATTTCATTTCCAAAGTTTATGTGACAAAGATTCTATGACACCTTTTTTTTAACAAATAATTTGCTCCGTGTAAACGCAAAATGTTTGTCATATTTTCTTTGTTAAAGTTTCTGTGACATAGAATCGTTGCTCGTGTAAACGCGCCCTTAGGCCGCGTTTACACGAGCAAAGTTTCTATGACAAAGTAGCTTTGCCACATAAAAACATGCTCGTGTACATGCCAAAATATGACAATGTTTCTTTGACAAATGTATATGGTAAAGTTACTTCGATAAATTAATTTTTTCCGTGTAAACGGAGGACTTTGCTATAGATTATGTAACAAAGAACTTTGCTATATAAGCGTGGAAAATGTGACAAAGATTTTGTTTCATTGCTGAATGTAACTTTGATGAATAATATTTGGTCGTGTGAACACTGCAGCAAATATTTCATTGCCAAAGTTTATGTGACAAAGATTCTATGGCACGTTTTCTTTAACAAATAATTTGCCCCATTAAAACGCAAAATCTTTGTCATACTTTCTTTGTTAAAGTTTCTGTGACATAGAAACTTTGCTCGTGTAAACGCGGCCTTACTTATTATAGCATATGATCAATGTATACTATCCTTAAAACAAAATTTGCATAATAAATTGAAATTTTATTCTTTTATTTTTTTTGTTTCACTCATATAATATCAAATTTTCAGACATTCACTTTTTACTTGCAAACCTATATAAACGTTAAATGTTCATTTACAACATGGAATCCCCTGACCAGTGACACCATGCGTTACGCGTGCGGACAGGTGAATACATTTTACTATTTCATTCATATACGCACACAACTGTAGTAAACTATGAGTTTACCCTATTGCTTATCAACAGCATTTTGGCTGTTCTAACAAGCTAACGACTCCCTTCAGTGAAACTGTTCAGTTTCTGCATTACTGTGAATGAATAATAAGTCACAAAAGCATCCAAAATTTAGATTTTTCGTATTCTGTTATGTATAGTTATGGGAATCATTATGACATGAGAACGTTAAATGGAACTTTCATCGTTTCGAGAAAATAAATAAAACCCCGTTTGCACTTGTGAGCATACGGACTATAAACTACAACAGAAACACCGCCATGGACTGGTTAGCAATAAACCACTGTTGGCAATAAATCATTGTGGGGTTTTACATGCGCATCACCCTAGACTCGTATTCTGTTGTTCATAGACATACATTCAAGTTATTCGGTCCATGTGCAGGAAGGGCTCAAAACAGCAAATATATAAATCAAGATCAAATATTGAGATCAAACTAGATGAGCACTTAACAGCAAAAACAACAACATTCAAACCCTGAACCAACAAAAAGTCCAAAAGACGAACCCCGATCGGATTTATTTAAGATACATGTTTCTGTTTGTGTTTCTGTATCCCAAGGTACACTTAACTGCTTTTTTCTTGCAAATGTGTATGCCTCCGTTTGCAAAAGAGTGTGCTTCTTTGTCCAATGTTTATGCTTCTAGTTGCAAAGTTTTAGGCTACAGTTTATGTTTTTTCCGATAGCAAAGATTTAGAGTTCATTGAGCAATTTTGAAAATAGAGTTCCGCTTAAGCCGGTGCTTGGGGGTGGGGGGACGTGGCTGGTGTCGCACATTTCATTACTAGTCATGAACAGTCTCAGTTAAACCGAGTCTGCTATTTTCTTTTCTTTGGTGTGTTCCTTGCTTCCAAAGGGTCTTACTTTTCAGAACATATTTATCTTCACTGCAGCTAGTGTTTGTGCCGTGTGGCGGTCGTAAAACGTCTCCACGTACATCATCATAGTGCAGATTACATGTATATTTTCTGGTCTTTTGTGATCAATGAGTTCATTGAGTAATTTTGAAAATAGTGTTCAGCTTAAGCCGGTGCTAGGGAGCGTGGCTGGTGTCGCACATTTCATTACTAGTCATGAACAGTCTCAATTAAACCGAGTCTGCTATTTTCTATTCTTTGGTGTGTTCCTTGCTTCCAAAGGATCTTACTTTTCAGAACATATATTCTATTTATGCTTCTGTTTGCAAAGGTTTATGCTTCTGTTTATCTTTTTCTAATTGCAAAGGTTTCGGCTTCTCTGTGCAAAGGTTTAAGCTTCTTATTTCTTTTCTAATTGCAAAGGTTCAGGTTTCTATGTGCAAAGGTTTAAGCCTTCTTATTTCTTTTCTGATTGCAGAGATTTAGGCTTCTATTTATACTTCTGATTGCAAAGGTATAGACTTCTGTTTATGCTTCTTTGTGCAAAACTTTATGCTTCTGTTTGCAAGCTTTATATGCGTGCTTTTGCAAAGGTTTTGAATTCTGTTTATGCCCGTATTTGCATAAAGCATTACGCTTCTGTTTACAAATATAGTTAAACTAATTACAATAAGTATAGTGACACCTTAAGATGTTTCGGTACACGGCCCATGTTTTGCAATGAAAAACAACTTTTGTGAAATCCTGTTTGCTTTTCTGGACCTCTTCACCTTCAAAACTAGACCCCGAGGTTATAAAAAAAAATATTCGTGCTGAACTCAGCTGAGCATGAAATTTTACCTGCTAATAAATAGCAAATTACTGATAGGTACACTTGTTTTCTTGCTCACTTTGGCTGAGTATAAAATTTTGTCTGCTGATAAATATAAAAATGCCAACATTAGCTGGCATTTTCATATTTATCAGCAGAGAAAATTTCATGCTCAGCTGAGTTGAGCACGCAAAGAGTTTTATAGCCTTGGGGCTAGGTCTACTCGTAAAAGAAAATAAATTGCTACAAGGGGAGCAAATTCTTTTTTTAATATTTGAGAAGGGCGGTAAAAAACGGCATGTTCAGCTGCTCCTCTTGAAAACGTACCCATTCATCTAACCTAAGTAGGTTTTCCAAAAATGATTTGTACACCGTTATTATATTGCCGGTGTAACGAAGTAAAGTGACCCCCATAGGATAACGACCCCCCGGTCATTATTCTTCAGAAAAAGTGACCCCTTTTCTATAAAATACTGACTCCCTTTGAAAAATAATGACCCCCTGATGAAATCTATAAAATAGTGACCCCCGGTCATTTTTCTTTAAAGAATAGTGACCCCACCCCTACCTCGGTCATAATATTATTACTCCCCATGAAGCAATGGTGTCTTCATATATGCTTATGGCATATAGGATGTTGTGTCCGGTCTGTTATAACTCTCTTGTTTGATGATGGATTTTAAAATAACTTGGCATAAATGTCAAGACGATGTATTGCGCGCAAGTCCTAGGTACCTAACTCGAAAGTCAAGATCACAGAGATCATTTTAAGATAATGGTGCCCTGCTATATGACTCTGGCAAACAAAATGTCGTGTCAGACCTGTAACCTTTATGGGTAGATTATCAGATAACTGGAAACAAATGCCACATAAAGCCAGTGTATCGCGTGTAAGATACAGCCCCCTCCCCCACCCCCAACCCCTCAAAAATTAAAGTCAATGCCACAAATTAAGTCAAATGACAATCATAGTTTGATTTATGGTGTTTATATAATGTAAGATTTTAACATTAACAGGTAGACTTTTGCACTATAAAGAGGTTTTGCTGTTGATTCTGAAAAATTATCACTTCTGCACAATTACTCTCACTGCCTTTCTCAAAAGGAGTACATGACATTTTCAGTCTTCCAAATGTATTTTTTGATTTTTCTTATTTACTGAATTTATTTTGTTAAATGTGCTTACAAGGAAGAAAATACTACAGCTACTCATAGTATGCAATAATTTGTAAATGAATAGTATGCTAGCCGTATTCTAAGATGCAGAGGGTCTAATTACCCCACCCACTTTTCAGTGTTTTAGCTGTATACTATCTCCCCTTCCCTTTGCCGTAGCATGTCACTCATATATAATATATATAGTAAATATCCACGCATACATGCAAAGTGGGTTGCTGAGGCACGTGGATTGGGAAAAAGTATGTCTATAACACTTTGCTTATTTTCAATGTCATTCACTTATAAAAAAAAACACCAAAATATAAGTCTGTCTGCTTGAAAATGAAAACAAATGTTATTTATAGGCAATTCAGAGCAACACATTTTGAAAGGAAATTTTAAAGTATACCGAAAGTTCATTTTTGACCCCTTTATAAGCAATTTCTTCACGTATCGTCATTTAACTTTGCGTAAGGGTGTCATAATATTATGACCAAGGTACTTTTCTTTAAAGAAAATAATGGGGGGCGGGGGGTCATTTTCCTAAAGAAAGTGACAGTTGTCGTTATCCTAGATGGTCACAATTCTTCGTGAGGATTATTGATTATTGGTAATACTGGCTGATGTTGTTTGGAAGGATGTGTGTGTGTGTGTGTGTGTGTGTGTGTGTGGATGTGTGTTTGTGTCTGTCCGTCTGTGTATTTATATGTGTGCGTTTTTATGTGTATGTACGTGCGTGCGTCTTTCTCGCTGTTTGTATGTCTGTCTGTCTGCATGTTTTATGTGTGTGTGGGTGGGTGTGATATAGTGTGGTTTGTGTGTGTGTGTGTATGTGTGTGTGTCCATCTGTGTATGTTTTTATGAGTGGGTGTGAGAGACAGTGTGGTTTGTTCGTGTGATTGAGTGTCTGTGTGTGTGTATGTGTGTCTGTTCGTCTGTTTATGTTTTTTATAAGTGGACGTGTGAGAGACAGAGGGAGTGTGGTTTGTGAGTAACTGGCACAGGTGAATGAGTACATTTTAATCGTTTTCGCGCTCTATGTAAACCATCGTACGTTCTCTTCATCATCATATTTCAATTCTCATATCGACGTTCTCTTAATCTCTTGTCGTACGTTAAACATGTTAAAAATCAATTATCGCTTTTATTGCATGCAGATTTACAAATACCAATAATTACTTTTTAAACGCTAGACCTATTACTTATCTGCTGAGCCGAATGGTATTTAAATTAAACGGCTATATATTGTGACATGCACGGGTACTTTTGTGTCATTAAGTCAAGGGTCAATGCAGATATTTAATTAGAAAAGTGTACTATCGTGGGAAGAAAAACAAAAACACACACGAACGTTGAGCATTTCTTATCTGTCACATTTTCCCGTAATAAAATGAGGACCAATAAATTTTCTTCGTTTTTTTTCTAATACGTTTTCGAAAAATGGGGGTGGGAAGTTGGTTTCCTGGAATCTATTTAAGATTCTCATTCTGAGACAGAAACTACAAAATGAAACTTTCTCCACACACATTGTCGAAGCATTTAGGCAGGGGTGGGGGGTCAGCATCTGTTTTTTTCTCAGAACAGATTCTGAGGGAGTCTATACGGGAGTGTATAGAGGATCCTCACTTTCGCTATTGCGATAGTAGATTTAATTTAGTTTTAGAAAAATCATTTAAAGAAAAAATTGGGTTTTTAGGTTTCGACAAAAAGCCTACAAATAAGGTGAGGGTTATCTATGATGCCCGAGCCAAATTTGTTATATCGGCATTCCCTATCTTATAAATAGGGACAGGGAGAAAGTAAAACAAAAAAATAACGGCTTTTTTATAAAAGCCACAAATCAAACAATATCAGAGATCCTATCCGAACATATCCCCCTTTACCGAGAAGAGATGTAGTCTGTGTGTGTGTGTGTCTGTGTGTATGTGTGTGTGTGTGTGTCTGTGTGTGTGTCTGTCTGTCTGCTTGTATATGTGGATGTGTGAGAGACAGAGAGCGGTTTTTGTGTGTGCGTGTGCATGTGTGTGTCCGTCTGTCTCTATGTATGTTTTATGTGTGTGTGTGTCCGTGCGTGTGTCTGTATGTATGTTTTATGTGTGTGTGCGTGCGTGCGTGTGTCTGTGTGTGTGTTGGACGGCTAGATGGGTGAAATCAACAGTTTTACAAAAGTGATATCGTTTGTGCATGAATTGTAGATTTGAAGAACGTGATATAGTATTAAATGTACTGCTGTATGTCAGTAGACCCTGATCAGACGGCTCTTCTAAATGTAGGCCTTAAGTGGAGTGCTTGTTGATCTGGGTCTTTTTTTTTTATTGCGCAAGCTGTATGTATGTTTTATGTGTGTGTGCGTTCGTGCGTGTGTCTGTGTGTGTGTTGGACGGCTAGATGGGTGAAATCAACAGTTTTACAACAGTGATATCGTTTGTGCATGAATTGTAGATTTGAAGAACGTGATATAGTATTAAATGTACTGCTATATGTCAGTAGACCCTGATCAGACGGCCCTTCTAAATGTAGGCTTTAAGTGTAGTGCTTGTTGATCTGGGTCTTTTTTATTATTATTGCGCAAGCTGTATGTATGTTTTATGTGTGTGTGTGTGTTCGTGCGTGTGTCTGTGTGTGTGTTGGTCGGCTAGATGGGTGAAATCAACAGTTTTACAACAGTGATATCGTTTGTGCATGAATTGTAGATTTGAAGAACGTGATATAGTATTAAATGTACTGCTGTATGTCAGTAGACCCTGATCAGACGGCTCTTCGAAATGTAGGCTTTAAGTGGAGTGCTTGTTGATCTGGGTCTTTTTTTTTATTGCGCAAGCTGTATGTATGTTTTATGTGTGTGTGTGCGTGCGTGTGTCTGTGTTTGTGTGTTGGACGGCTAGATGGGTAAAACCAACAGTTTTACAACAGTGATATCGTTTGTGCATGAATTGTAGATTTGAAGAACGTAATATAGTGTTAAATGTACCGCTGTATGTCAGTAGACCCTGATCAGACGGCTTTTCTAAATGAAGGCTTTAAGTGGAGTGCTTGTTGATCTGGGTCGTTTTATTATTATTGCGCAAGCCGTTAGGCATCGCTTTACATGACATCGTTATTATTTGTAGTTACTTCCGTCAACATCTTTTTATAGATACACGTTGTGAAACTATCAGAGTCATTCAGTCCGAGACGATAGCAGAGTGTCTGTTTAATTTATTGTTGCTTGTTATAACATCATTGTTTGTCTGTCTATCTGTCTGTTTGTCTCCGTCTGCTTTTATATGTGGGTGTGTGAGAGACAGAGTGCGGTTTCTGTGTGTGCGTGTGCATGTATGTGTGTCCGTCTGTCTGTATGTATGTTTTATGCGTGTGTGCGTGCGTGCGTGTGTCTGTTTGTATGTTTTGTATGTGTGCATGTGCGTGCGTTCGTGTGTGTGTGTTGGATGGCTAGATGGGTGAAATCAACAGTTTTTCAACAGTGATACCGTTTGTGCATGAATTGTAGATTTGAAGAAAGTGATATAGTATTAAATGTACCGCTGTATGTCAGTAGACCCTGATCAGACGGCTCTTCTAAATGTAGGCTTTAAGTGGAGTGCTTGTTGATCTGGGTCTTTTTTTATTGCGCAAGCTGTATGTATGTTTTATGTGTGTGTGCGTGCGTATGTCTGTGTGTGTGTTGGACGGCTAGATTGGTGAAATCAACAGTTTTTCAACAGTGATATCGTTTGTGCATGAATTGTAGATTTGAAGAACGTAATATAGTATTAAATGTACAGCTGTATGTCAGTAGACCCTGATCAGACGGCTCTTCTAAATGTAGGCTTTAAGTGTAGTGCTTGTTGATCTGGGTCTTTTTTTATTGCGCAAGCTGTATGTATGTTTTATGTGTGTGTGTGTGTGCGTGCGTGTGTCTGTGTGTGTGTGTTGGATGGCTAGATGGGTAAAACAAACAGTTTTACAACAGCGATATCGTTTGTGCATGAATTGTAGATTTGAAGAACGTAATATAGTATTAAATGTACAGCTGTATGTCAGTAGACCCTGATCAGACGGCTCTTCTAAATGTAGGCTTTAAGTGTAGTGCTTGTTGATCTGGGTCTTTTTTTATTGCGCAAGCTGTATGTATGTTTTATGTGTGTGTGTGTGCGTGCGTGTGTCTGTGTGTGTGTGTTGGATGGCTAGATGGGTAAAACCAACAGTTTTACAACAGTGATATCGTTTGTGCATGAATTGTAGATTTGAAGAACGTAATATAGTGTTAAATGTACAGCTGTATGTCAGTAGACCCTGATCAGACGGCTTTTCTAAATGAAGGCTTTAAGTGGAGTGCTTGTTGATCTGGGTCGTTTTATTATTATTGCGCTAGCCGTAAGGCATCGCTTCACATGACATCGTTATTATTTGTAGTTACTTCCGTCAACATCTATTTATAGATACACGTTGTGAAACTATCAGAGTCATTCAGTCCGAGACGATAGCAGAGTGTCTGTTTAATTTTTATTGTTGCTTGTTACCTATATCCATGTATTACAAGGACCAGACTCTCAAGATCATTCCTAAGATCGAGAAACCTCATGAGTCAGCTCTCTATACCGAGTAGACCGTGATGCGCAAGACCTCCTCACCTTTTGGGTCCATAGGGCTGATGATGGGTTTTTTCCACCAATTGCTTATATGCAAATGAGTTACTATTTATAAAAACAACATGGCCGACTGTTACTAAATATAGAAACTACGTCATCCAAGATGACGTCATTTGGTTTGGCGCCAAAGAGACCCCTATACTACTTTTAGTGTCATATGATAAATAGAATCTTGCATTCGTGCTCATGTATTATTGAATTTATTAAACTCGTTGGGGAAAAAGATAAGATGCTCGGCATAGCCTCGCATCTTATCTTTTTCGCCAACTCGTTTAATAAATTCAATAATACATGAGCGCTCATGTAAGATCCTCTATTTATTTCTTATTCCGTTATAAGAACAAGATCAAACAACATACATCCTTCTGTAATGTTCTTTAATGCTTCATTCTTCGGTAGTAATAAAAGTTTCAACAGCGCTTTTATATATTTATGAAAGTTTAAATGTTTAAAGAAGGAAACGTTAAAAAAAATACAGAGGAGTCTGTGTTATATTATTTCACTTTCATTCTAATTGTATTGGTCCATAAAACAAACACTTAAATAAAGAATAAATAAATTGTTTGAATACATGCGCTACTTAAAAATCATCAGACTTTTCTCTTTATTTCATCTCCTTTGGAAATACTGCCTAACAAACCAACAAACTTGGACACAAGTAACGTTTTTTATGGAATGGACAGAGCTCTAGATAAGAGGGAGTATTTGATGATAATTAGGGATAATTTTTCTTATTTCTCATTCAAACATATGTTTTATGCCGATTTCGCGAAAATTATCCCTAATTATCACCAAATACTCCCTCTTATCTAGAGCTCTGAATGGAATATAAACCCTACTACACCATCTACTCCTATTATATCTGAATGTATCGCGTGTTACTAGAATAAGTGAGATTTGATGACAATAACCACTCTATCACTTCTATTATCCTTTAAATAGTGCTTGATATCTCCATTCCCCGTGGAGACCTATTTTTATGCTGATTAAATGAAATAAACGTACAGCTAGTCATAATTAAGCACAACTTTGACGCAGAATATCTGATGTGACGTCATGCATGTGTTATATACTTCGGGGAGCAATACAATGATTAGATATTCTGTGACGATAAGAAAATTAAAAGACTTAGTATGATAATAGGAGAGTCTTACCTGCATGAGGTCTAGTCAGCATGTTCTGTGAAATAGGTGTGCAAATGTATATCCATATATTTCATTTTCTTTCTGTTTGTATCTTATGACTGAACAGAAAAGTTTTGTTATTAATACTAGATGTTAGTTCAAATCACATGTTGTTTCAAAGTTAATGTTATTGCAAAATGGGATACAGATAAAATAAGTCTAAGACTTCTTTCTCAATCCCATTTGTATTATATTGTACTTCCGATTACATTGTATTGGTATGTTCTCTATTTTCATGAAATATGTACAAAAAAATAATAATATTTAATTTGAAGAAGTTATCTGGGCAGTTGGGATCCGAACCCATGCCAGCTACGGCCACTGCTGCTGGCCATGCAGAAACGCCATGCAGTCTTATCGGGTGTACCACATGCTTCTAAAAAAACAAACAAACAAATCAATAATAAAATAATATGTATAAAAATAAAAAAGATAAAAAAAACATTGTTAAACATGATTTCTCTGCATGAGCCGTCGGACAGGGTTACAGACGCAAAAAGATATTTACAAGGAATGTCTGGATGGGAATTATATCAAAGCTTAGAAGAAAGGATAAGCCCGTTATTCCCCGTACCTTACCCCTCCCCTCCCCCCTCCCCCACTCCCCGACCCTATTCAAACTGGGTCAATGCTGGTGCAAGTGCATTCGGAAAAAAATGTATAGTAAAGAAATAAAGAAGTCAGATATCCAGCTGGCTTAAATTTAAATTTTACTAGAAAAGAGCTTGCGCAAGCGCGGAAATATTTCATGATGGTCAAGTTTATATAAAACCAGAGGACCATTGGTCCTGTAGCTCACTTGAGTCCATTCATCCTTAGCACTCAAGAGTAAGAAACACTGAAGTAAGTTGTACAATTTGGCCTAATTTCAACTTTGACTGAGTTATTATGCTTGTCCTAGTAAATATTAGCAAGTTTGATGAAGTGACAATAAAAAAAAAACATATTTGTAAAACTTTTTGCCTAAATATTGCAGTAACACAGAAATAAATGCCAATTTGCACTTTTCCCCATACAAGTCTATGGAAACTTTAAAATGCCATGGTAATTAAACCATGTGGGCAACAATAATAAAAAACAATATTTACGTAGCAGCTAATGTCATGAACATGTATGCAAAGAATCAGCTTCATCCCCCTATATGGTTTTTGAGGAAAAGATTTTTAAATATTTTTTTCAAAAATATTTCCTTAATATTGCCATGGCAATAAATCGAATTCTGCAATTTGGACAAAATTAATAGGAATCATAGAGGACTACTCAAGCAACATTTCTGTAGATAAAAAATCCAAAAATAACTGCAGGGAGATAGCAAAAACTGCAGCTTTCCATTTTTCCCATTATATTTCAATGGAAACTATAAGTTGCCATACCAACCTAACCACAGAAGCAATTGCCATAAAAAAAACTGTAATTATATAGAAGCTTGTACAAAGATCTGTTCTGTAAAGTTTGAGCTTTATCGGCCACATAGTTTCTGCAAAACTGATATTTTAATATTTTTTCTATTTTTAACCATTTGGTTGCATTGGCAATCAGCCAAATTGTGCAATTTACATGAATTTCATGTGGTTGATAGAGGACTACTCAAGAAACATTTCTGTAAAAGTTTTGTCAAAATATCTGCATTTACATAGCAATAAATGCAAATTTTCAACTTTCCCATTATAAGTCAATGGCAACTTTAAGTTGCCATAGCAACCAAACTGCTGGAGCAATTGCCAAGAAAAACAGTATTTTTATAGATGGTAGTACCTAGATCTTTTCTGTGAAGTTTAAGCTTTATTGGTTTTATAGTTTATGAGGAGATGATTTTTGAATATCTTTTCTATTTTTAATTTCGGTTGCCATGGCAAGCAGCCTAATGGTGCAATTTACATAAATTTTATGTGGTTGATAGAGGACTACTCAAGGAACATTTCTGTAAAAGTTTTGTCAAAATATCTGCAGTGACATAGCAATAAATGCAAATTTTCAATTTTCCCATTATCAGTCAATGGCAACTTTAAGTTGCCATAGCAACCAAACTGCTGGAGCAATTGCCAAGAAAAACAGTATTTTTATAGATGGTAGTACCTAGATCCTTTCTGTGAAGTTTGAGCTTTATTGGTTGTATAGTTTCTGAGGAGATGATTTTTGAATATCTTTTCTATTTTTAACCTTTCGGTTGCCATGGCAACCAGCCTAATGGTGCAATTTACATAAATTTCATGTGGTTGATAGAGGACTACTCAAGGAACATTTCTGTAAAAGATTTGTCAAAATATCTGCAGTGACATAGCAATAAATGCAAATTTTCAATTTTCCCATTATAAGTCAATGGCAACTTTAAGTTGCCATAGCAACCAAACTGCTGGAGCAATTGCCAAGAAAAACAGTATTTTTACAGACGGTAGTACCTAGATCCTTTCTGTGAAGTTTAAGCTTTATTTGTTTTATAGTTTCTGAGGAGATAATTTTTGAATATCTTTTCTATTTTTAACCTTTCGGTTGCCATGGCAACCAGCCTAATGGCGCAATTTACATAAATTTCATGTGGTTGATAGAGGACTACTCAAGGAACATTTCTGTAAAAGTTTTGTCAAAATATCTGCAGTGACATAGCAATAAATGCAAATTTTCAATTTTTCCCATACAAGTCAATGGAAACTTAAAGTTGCCATAGCAACCAAAGTTCTGAAGCGATTTGGATAAAAAACAGTATTATTGGTTCCCATTGCCTATAGATGCTATATATGAAATTTGGTAACAATGGGCCTTGTAGTTTCAGAGGAGATGCTTTTTGAAAATATTGACGGACGACGGACGGACGACGGACGACGGACGGACGACGGACGACGGACGACGGATGCCTGCCTATACTATAATCTCACCTGTGAGCCTTCGGCTCAGGTGAGCTAAAAAGCGAGTTTTAATTTGGCCTTAGGCCCAGGTGAAAATATGACCTTTACCATGAATACTCACTAAAGCTTCATTTACCTAATTAGTTGTCTGCATCTACAAACTTTCAGGTAGCAGACTGCATTGTTTCTAAAAAAATCAACTTTTTTCACTTTTTCCTATAGAAAAACCTAAGTGACTCAAAGGTTGACTGTTACGCAGAATGAATGAATGAATGTTTAAGTTATTTATAGACGCTCAACCCTGGTAAGGGCATATAGCGTCTAAACGTCAGCAATTTAAAACGTTTCTATAAGACAAAAAACGATCAAATGTTTAAAGTATTATGTTACTCTCAAATGATAAAAATGTTATGTACAATAAAAGACTAAATCTTGTTAAAAAGTCCAGCTTCCTTTAAAAAATTAATAATTTGGATAGAAGAAACTTTGCTAAAAAGCTCGGTAATGGTTTTAATGTTGTAATGTTTTGAACGAATATGGTTAAAGTCAATGCATGACACAAGAAGATGTTTGATAGTAATGACCTCATTGCATGGTATGCAAAATGGTGCAACCTCATTATTTAATAAAAAGGAATGTGTAATTCTGGTATGCCCTATTCGGCATCTGATAATGACAGTCTGTTCTTTTCTATTTGGTAGTATATTATCCTTGCTGTGAAAATCTGGTTTAATTTGTCGGAGTTTGTTATGAATTTGATTATCCCAATTAGTTTGACATTTTGATTTGATATATGTATTAATTTGAGATTTAAAATCTGAGTGCGGAATTCGGAAGGTACTTTCTGGTAAATTTAAAGCCGCCTTGGCCTCTTTATCGGCCAGGTCATTTCCACGAATATTGACGTGACTTGGAACCCAACAAAAGATTATTTCTTTTGATGGTAACTGAAAATATTTACGAAGTAATTGTTGTATTAAAGGATTGGGGTGATTGACGTTTTTAAGTGATGATAAAACAGAAAGTGAGTCTGAGAATATAATAAACTGATTGTTCTCTTGAATTGAAATTTGATTGAGGGCCAAATCTATGGCTTTAGCTTCGGCTGTAAATATAGAGCTGCCATTTGGTAATCGTATAGTATCTGTGAATAGGGAACTTACAACCGAACATGCAACTTTATCTTCTTGTTTTGAACCATCCGTATAGATTGTGGTATGGTTCGGAAAATTAGATTTTACTTGCAAGAATTCTGATTGAAGAAGGTCAGGGTTCGTCTGTGATTTTTTATTCTTATGTAATGATAAAATAACGGTAGGAGGTTTTAATGTCCATGGCTCTTGGACAGGTAAAGAAAATTTCTGGATGTTTTTAATGTCAATATGAGAGTCTACTAGCAAAGGTTTAATACGTAAACCCAAGGGTTTAATAGATCTCCGTTTGTTGTTATAAAATATTTCATACCGAGGGTTAAAAACACAATCGTAAGCAGAATTCTTTGGGTTTGCAGCTAGTTTTGATACATATTGTAGCGATAATTTCTCTCTTCTGATATATAGAGACGGTTCATTCGACTCTGCGTAAAGACTTTCTACGGGAGATGTTCGAAATGCTCCAAGAGCAAGACGTAACCCCTGATGATGAATGGTGTCAAGACATTTAAGGTATGATTTTCGTGCCGAACCATATACGACTGAACCATAATCCAGTTTAGATCTCACAAGAGATCTATACAGGTTTAGAAGTACAGTACGATCACCTCCCCAATTTGTATTGGAGAGCACTTTTAAAACATCTAAAGCTTTTAAACATTTAGCTTTCAAAGCTTTTATGTGAGGAATAAAAGTGAGTTTCTTATCGAACAGAAGGCCTAAGAATTTGGCCTCATTTACAACTGGAATTGGCGATCCATAAATCTTAAGAACTGGGTCGGGGTGCAAACCCCTCAACTGACAGAAATGAACACATTGGGTTTTAGTTTTAGAAAATTTAAAACCGTTTTCTGTGGCCCAAGTTTCTACTTTATTCAGGCATCTTTGAAGTCTGAATTCTATGTTTTCCATATTTTTCGATTTGTAAAAGATGCCAAAGTCGTCAACATATAATGAAGAATCGGTATCGTTAACACATTTAACAATGTTATTGATTTTTATATTAAATAAAGTAGGTGATAAAATACTTCCCTGAGGAACACCCTGTTCTTGTTTAAAAGTGTCAGACAATGTAGACCCTATTCTAACATTAAAGGATCTGTCAGATAAGAAATTCGAAATAAAGTTTGGAAGTCGGCCTCGAAGGCCAATATTATGTAAATCTTTCATGATGCCATATTTCCACGTCGTGTCGTACGCTTTCTCCAGATCAAAAAATATTGCGACGACATGTTCTTTTTTCACAAATGCATCACGAATAAAAGTTTCTAATCGAACTAAATGATCTACAGTACTGTGATTCTTACGAAAGCCCGCTTGATTTCTGGAAATCAAGTTATTTGACTCCAGGAACCAAACGAGCCTATCGTTAATCATTCTCTCCATTGTTTTACATATGCAACTTGTTAACGCTATCGGTCGGTAATTTGTAGCTTCCGTCTTATCCTTTCCCGGTTTGGGAATCGGAATGATGACTGCTTTATGCCAGTCTTCTGGAAAATTTCCAGTATGCCAAATATCGTTTAACATATTAAGTAAGGTCTCCAATGCATCAGGTGGTAAATGTTTAAGTATTTGATAATGAATATCGTCCGGCCCTGCGGCCGTATCTTTACATTTATCAAGAGACTCCTTTAATTCTGATATACTGAAGGGAAGGTTATATTTTTCGTTATTTAACGACTGAAAATTTAAATTTTCTGATTCTTTTTCAGTTTTCAATTCCTGAAATCGTTGACTGTAATTTGAACTTGAAGAATTTTTCTGAAAGTTTTCGCCTAATGCATTGGAAATCTCTGCAGTGGAAAAACATTTGTTACCGTTGGAAGATTTAATATGAACACATTCAGATTTCTTGTTTTTTCCACTAATTTTTCGTATCATTTCCCATATCTTTTTTACTGGCGTTTTTGGATTTAATTTATTGACATATTGTTGCCAAGATGAACGTTTGGCTTCTTTAATAGTTCTTCGTGCTTTAGCACGAGTTAGTTTTGAGTGTACATGATTTTCACGAGACGGATTTTTATTAAATTTTCGTAAAGACGATTTGCGTTTGTTTATTGCAGTTTTACATTCATTAGTAAACCATGGATTACGTCTTTTTGAACTTGTCGAGGATTTCGGAATACTTTCTTCCGAAATTGCATGTAATGCTGATGTAAAAGCAGACATATCTTCTGCTGTTTTGAACTTTTCAGAGCTAAGCCGCTCCTGACATGATGTTACGAACATTTCCCAATTAGCTTTTTTCAAATTCCATCGAGAATGCTGTTCTTCATCGGATGAATCAATTTCTTTAATTATGATTGGGAAGTGATCGCTTCCATGCAGGTCATCACAAACTGACCAGTCAAAATCTAAATATATATTAGGATGACAAATAGACAAATCTATGGCAAAATAATTTCCCGTGGGAGGGTGAAGATATGTAGGCTGTTTTTCATTAAGTATACACAAATCATTTTCAGCAATTACATCTTCAATAATTTCTCCTCTGTCATTTGAATTCAAACAACCCCAGGTTTTACTGTGACCATTGAAGTCACCAACTAACATAAATGGCTGTGGCAATTGGTCTACTAGATTGACCAAGGAATTTTTAGAAAGTACATCATTTGGCGGAATATAGATAGAGCATATCGTTACTTTTTTAGATAAAGTAACATTGACGGCAACTGCTTGTAAGTTTGTATTCAGATTAAACTGACTATGTGGAATGTTAGATTTTACGAGAATCGAAGTTCCTCCTGATGCTCTTTGACCATCAGGACAAATATAGTTAAACATACTAAAATCTCTAAAACTAACATTATCTGACTGTTTTAAAAAGGTTTCTTGAAGACAAATGACACTTGGAGATAAAAGAGACATTAAAATTAGTAATTCATTATAATTTGCTTTAAGACCACGACAGTTCCACTGTAATATTGACTTTTTATCCATGTTCAAATGAATGGGAGAGAAAAAAACGTGTCAGGAGACCAATCAGGAGAACAGACTTCTCCTAAGCAGTATCCATGTCATCCTCCAAAGCGCCATATTTATTGACCGTTTTAACAGGATCCGGAGATCCTTTGCCGTGCTTATTGGAGGACGAACCTCCGATGGCAGGTTTATTGGAGGACGAGCCTCCGCCAGAATGTGATCGACGGCCAGAGCCGTGACCAGAAGGAGAACGATGTTTATCCTTCTCCTTCTGCGCTTTAGCCGCCGCTTTAAGCTGTTCCTTAGTCTGTTTAGCAGACTGCGAACCAGACGAACTAGACTGTGAACTAGACTGTGAATTAGACTGTGAACTAGACTGAGAATTAGACTGAGAACTAGACTGAGAATTAGTTGGACGAGCCGCCGAAGCGGCTCGAGGCTGTGAACCTGAGCCAGAGCGGGCTGTAGTTGCTCTTGGCTGAGATGTTGGCTGAGATGTTGGTTTTACAGATGGTGAAATAACTTTAGAAGATGGTAAAATATCAAAATCTTTTTCGAAAAATTGGGTACCAGTAGTTTTTGTTTCGGGTCTTGCCAGTGAATGTACAATTTTTGTGAAGTCCAAATCCGATGTTTGAGTTTGACTTTCATATAATTTCCTAGCTTCCAAATAGGTAACATTTTTGTTGACCTTAAGTTTTAGAATTTCTTTTTCTTTTTTCCAAATTTCACATACGTTGGATCGAGAGACGTGATCTTTGCCGCAGTTAACGCATTTGGCCGGATTTTTGCACGCGGAGGTATGGTGGTCATGACCTCCCGCGCCACAAGTCGCACAAACAGATCCGGGATCAACGGGGCAATTGTTTTCGTGATGGCCAAACCTCTGACAGTTGAAACACCGCAGAGGGTTTGGCACATACACGTCAACCGGAACAACTCGGTAAAAGATTTTTAATGATTTTGGTACCGTGACGGTGTTGAACGTAAGTAATAACGTGTTTGTCTCAACAGTATCGTGATCTTTTTTGATGATAAAGCGTTTGCAGGCGGTCACGCCCTGTTCTCTTAGATAGTCAACGATTTCATTTTCTTTTTCCCCTTTCAGCATCCTGTCACGGATGATGCCTTTAGAAGAATTAAGGCTTGTATGCTCCGTGACAGAGACTTTAAGGCCAAAAAAGATGGAAATTTTCAAAAGATTGTCCGTTTGAGCTTTTCGGCATGTTTCGACTAGATGAGTCTTGTTTTTTAGTTTTTTAACAGATTTAGGTGTGCCAATTAAACTTTCTATTTGCTTTTCAATCACGAAAGGGGAAAGGGTCGTGACCGCCTTCTCTTCAAGTGACTGAATGACTAGAAATTTAGAGAAACTAACATTACCTTGAAATGTGAAATATGAGGGCCGGTCCGCGTCGTCATCAGAGTCCATTAGAAATCTTCTCTTATTTGAGGATCCCATGATTGATGTATATTATTCATTGGCTATGTGCTTCACCCTCCGCGGAGTCCTACAAGGGGACGTTTTAGGGGAACGGACCTCCTATTCCCAACGCCAAAGCTACATAACCATTATACTCAACGATCAAATCCCTCGGTTTAAACCCCCAATGCTGAAGGCCGAAAAATATGCCCGTCAATTAACCCATCAGCCGCTGCCCATCGAAAATACCCATATAGAAAGAAACGAAGGGAATATTTTAAGCCCGGTATGTACCATTATAGATACATATAAAGAGAGAAGGAAGTGAAGGATCAAGAAGCGTATTTCTAGAGCTAAGCACGACTGAGCCGATTGAAACGGGTCGGGCCTAACCCGAAACGCTCGTCTATCTGAAGCCAGGGCCAAAGTAGTGTGTTGGAAAGCTGGATATCCCTGGGCTTCCCTCAACTACCAGGATCCCTTTTTCCAGCATACGAGACGCCACCCACGGCAAACAGGTGGCTCCTGTTTTGACAGGGAATTTCACCCCGTCCACTACAGAAGTAAAGTGGCCTGTAAATTTTATTCCCCACAGACAAAGGGAAAAAGAACTGTTTGCTGAAAAGACGTCTTTGGCGTTGGCGGAATAGAAGATCCATATCCGAAGTATATGCAATGAGACTAAGAAGTTGTCAAAGTTACTATATAGGTAAGAAGAGGTAGCAACATATAAGATTTGTTAAATGATTTGAAACTTTAAGGTATATGCAAACAAAACGTAGCAGACAATTGCTACAGAAGACATTGTTTATTATTTTTCTGTTGAGACAAATTTCTTAATTTTAAAGTGCAACGTGCTCGAGTTTGGAAAGTGACACATACACAAGACAATTGTTATACACAGATGAGGTAATAATCTTCGTCCCGTGTGCGACCCACGGGCACAGAATGATACACAAACAAATGAAGCATGTTAGTATCATGAAATAGTAAAGATCGAAAGGATAGAATTCGCGTTTGATGCCTACTTAAATATATCTAAAATTTCAAAATGGGGTTTATTTAAATTCGCACGTTGGATCTGTTTGTACGTAAGATTTGATCATTTAAATTTGATCAGTTAAACTGTATGAACTATATAACGGACGGTTGCTTATATAGTGGGGTTTCACCACCTGCTCAAGCGAAAGCATCCAACTATTTATACCCCCCGGTTGGCACGGGGCCTGTTACGCAGAAGGTTTTACACTCGGTCGACACGGGTGTAGAGCCTTATGCGTCGCCAGGACGGCGGAGGGTGACTTCCGGTTAAAGGGTTATCTACTAGTGTAATACACTAACAAGGAAACTCTAACAACGTTAGAATTTTTTAAGTTTATATATAATGTAAATTATATATACAACAATACAATTTACAACTATCACAATTACAATAATATACAACACATATCAGTTCATGTCGCTGGCCCAAGTAAGGTGTTTGTTTCAAATCTGTAATCGATTTGCGTACAATACGCAAATAGATTACCGTCTGACGTCAACACCGTACTCGGCTCAGCGCCATGAACTAAAGGAAAACACAAAGGACAAAAAACGTTAGTTTGAGCTCATACAAAAAAACAAGGCCTTATGTTGGTAGACTTCAATTCGTCGTTCCCTGGATCATGTCATGGGCCAGTCCATATATCATGAGGAACACCAACTTATATTAAAACGTGCACGATTATATACTGGTCGCTCCCTGGATCGTACCAGGGACCAGTCTATATATATTAACACACTTTAGTGGACGAACACTGTCCCACACTTGATGTGACCTTCAGAACTTATCACAGAATCTGGCAAAACTGTGCTAACCACTTCCGCCTACATTTTGTGCTTCCCGCCTCTGCTTAGGAACCATGCACAAACGGCGTTGTAACTGCCTCTACCCGGGTTGGTATTAACCTGGAGACGTATATCGAATCTCCAGGTGAGACGTGGCTCTAAGCCCTAACAGCTGACTGCCGGACTTGATGTGCCTAAAAATAACGAACTTACACTTAATACATTGTAACTACATAATAACAATACGTAAGACTTGGGCATGTCTTGGAAATACCATACAACGCCCTCGGCGAATGCCGAGCATAACGTGCACACGCCAGCCGTGTCACTAGACACGACTCGCGCTCACGATGTAAAGCCAAAATTGTGCTTACTACTTCCGCCAAAAACGTAGATCCTACCACGCATGTGCGTCGAAGGATCTGACGCCAAACATTGTCGAGAAGTATACTGACGTCAACAGGTATTACCATGACATATCCCACATAAAACATGAGTAATCTAGACAATAACCTATCTACATTAAATTGATTTACCAAAATTTAACTCTCATATGTATTAATTCATTCCTTTAAACTAAGCGTAATACCATTTGCCATAGAATATAATAACTGAATAAGCGTTTCTAACACATTTGGGATCATAACGTTTGATCTGACATCATGACGCCAATGATGTTATACCATATGACGTCATCTAGTGAAGGCAAACCAAACGCATGACGACCAAATGTTACCATAATAACATATGGAAAAAAAAACCTTAATGCGGTGCATGCTATGGCGTCAATTGACGTCACGAGTATATAAATTAGTTCCATTACAAATCAATCTACTTCTATAGGCCACGTATACGTGAAACTAATATAAAAAGTGCTGACGTCGCAATAACATGATGCAACTGACTTCATATGAATAACATGAATGCAACTGACGTCACATGAATAATATGAATGCAATTGACGTCACTGGACACCAATGAAACTAATATAAAAGTGCTGACGTCGCAATAACATGAATGCAACTGACGTCACATGAATAACATGAATGCAATTGACGTCACTGGACGTCAAATAGACGCACACCATTGCAACCAACATCAGTGATGTAAACTATTTCCGTAATTTACAAAACTTCCTAATATACAAATACCATGCGCAGCATGGTCAGTATAAACAAAATTGGTCGACATATGCGCAGCCTGATCACTGCCAACAAAATCAAATCAGTCGACACATATAGTCATACCATATCAATTAGAAGTCACATTTTTCATTCTTAGCCAAACAATTCTAAAACAAATATAATAAAATCTTACCGTTCTGGTCTAAACTCAGAATCTGGGCACACAACAATATAACATCCTTAGTATAAGAATTAAACAGCCACGTCTAACTTTTCAATAAAAGATAGGCGTATAAATAGTATGCGTCTCACATTTAAATCATGGGACTCGTGCAGGTATTCACATTAAAATCATGCAACACGCTGTCCACAATCAAAAGACTCGTGCAGGTATTCACCTTAAAATCATGCAATACGCTGTCCACGAGAGGTATTCACTAACAACCCATGCATAACGTAGCCACAATTTCCGTAAATGTTTTATTACCACAGTTGCCCTAAAAACTGTAGCTCTACTGATTTAAAGGATTAAAATAATCTCGACGACATAGTCGACGATCGGATCCATTTCGTAACATAGGTTTTTTCCCTTAGGGAGAAAAAAACATAACAATGTTATTTTTCTGAAATAGTACGAAATGCGATCGAATCGTAGGCTATGTCAAAACTGGAAAACTAGCTATATACACAACAACGGTGCGATGCATAACGTGGCCAAACTATCTACTAAGGTAGTCCGCCCCCAAATTATCTTGGCCACGGATAGCAACGATCCTGAATCTGTATGGCTGTAATTTCATGGCCCAACGCATGATTCGGGGATTGAGCACCTTAGCTGTCTGCATATAGGACAAAGGTTTGTGGTCGGTTTCAAGTAGGAACTCCGCCCCATACAAGTACTTACGAAATTTCTCAACACCCCCGATTATACCCAAACATTCCTTTTCAATTACAGAGTAGTTCCTTTCCCGAGGTAACAATTTCTTGCTAGCCTAAGCAATCGGCAAACGACCTTCACCTTCGAATTCCTGAAGCAAAATAGCTCCAAGACCAACGTCTGAAGCATCTGTTCGGAGTACAAACGGGTTACCTTCTTGAAAAACAGGTAAGCGAAGAATAGGACTAGACGTGAGCCTACTCTTCAGGGTTTGAAATGCCCTTTCATGCTGATCTTGCCAATCTTTGATAGAATTAGGTCTATCCCGTTTAGTTAAATCAGTCAGAGGAGAAGCTATGGATGAGAAATTTGGGATAAAACGACGGTAAAACCCAGCTAATCCCAGAAAAGATTTAATTTGCCTTTTCGTACATGGACGAGGAGCATCTCTGATAGCCTGTATCTTGTCCTCTTGCGGTCGTACCGTCTGTCCGACGATATTGTGACCAAGGCACTCGATACTGCCATATCCGATCATGCATTTAGATGGTTTTGCCGTCAATTTGGCCGACCTGAGCCGATCTAACACTTGACGTAATGACGTCACATGATCCTTCCATGTTTCAGTAAATATCCACATGTCATCAACAAAGCTGTCAACATTTGGGAGATTGGACAATATGATTCTCATTAACCTACAAAATGAGGCTCCCGAATTGACCAAACCGAAGGGCATAGTTTTAAACTGGAATGAATGAATGTTTAAGTTATTTATAGACGCTCAACCCTGGTAAGGGCATATAGCGTCTAAACGTCAGCAATTTAAAACGTTTCTATAAGACAAATTCAAAAACGATTAAATGTTTAAAGTATTATGTTACGTCCAAATGATAAAAATGTTATGTACAATAAAAGACTAAATCTTGTTAAAAAGTCCAGCTTCCTTTAAAAAATCAATAATTTGGATAGAAGAAACTCTGCTAAAAAGCTCGATCATGGTCTTAATGTTGTAATATTTTGAACGAATATGGTTAAAGTCAATGCATGACACAAGAAGATGTTTGATTGTAATGACTTCATTGCATGGTATGCAAAATGGTGCAACCTCATTATTTAATAAAAACGAATGTGTAATTCTGGTATGCCCTATTCGGCATCTGGTAATGACAGTCTGTTCTTTTCTATTTGATAGTATATTGTCCTTACTGTGAAAATCTGGTTTAATTTGTCGGAGTTTGTTATGAATTTGATTTTCCCAATTAGTTTGACATTTTGATTTGATATATGTATTAATTTGAGATTTAAAATCTGAGTGCGGAATTCGGAAGGTACTTTCTGGTAAATTTAAAGCCGCCTTGGCCTCTTTGTCGGCCAGGTCATTTCCACGAATATTGACGTGACTTGGAACCCAACAAAAGATTATTTCTTTTGATGGTAACTGAAAATATTTACGAAGTAATTGTTGTATTAAAGGATTGGGGTGATTGACATTTTTAAGTGATGATAAAACAGAAAGTGAGTCTGAGAATATAATAAACTGATTGTTCTCTTGAACTGAAATTTGATTGAGGGCCAAATCTATGGCTTTAGCTTCGGCTGTAAATATAGAGCTGTCATTTGGTAATCGTATAGTATCTGTGAATAGGGAACTTACAACCGAACATGCAACTTTATCTTCTTGTTTTGAACCATCCGTATAGATTGTGGTATGGTTCGGAAAATTAGATTTTACTTGCAAGAATTCTGATTGAAGAAGGTCAGGGTTCGTCTGTGATTTTTTATTCTTGTGTAATGATAAAATAACGGTAGGAGGTTTTAATGTCCATGGCTCTTGGACAGGTAAAGAAAATTTCTGGATGTTCTTTATGTCAATATGCGAGTCTACTAGCAAAGGTTTAATACGTAAACCCAAAGGTTTAATAGATCTCGGTTTGTTGTTATAAAATATTTCATACCGAGGGTTAAAAACACAATCGTAAGCAGAATTCTTTGGGTTTGCAGCTAGTTTTGATACATATTGTAGTGATAATTTCTCTCTTCTGATATATAGAGACGGTTCATTCGACTCTGCGTAAAGACTTTCTACGGGAGATGTTCGAAATGCTCCAAGAGCAAGACGTAACCCCTGATGATGAATGGTGTCAAGACATTTAAGGTATGATTTCCGTGCCGAACCATATACGACTGAACCATAATCCAGCTTAGATCTCACAAGAGATCTATACAGGTTTAGAAGTACAGTACGATCTCCTCCCCAATTTGTATTGGAGAGCACTTTTAAAACATCTAAAGCTTTTAAACATTTAGCTTTCAAAGCTTTTATGTGAGGAATAAAAGTGAGTTTCTTATCGAACAGAAGGCCTAAGAATTTGGCCTCATTTACAACTGGAATTGGCGATCCATAAATGTTAAGAACTGGGTCGGGGTGCAAACCCCTCAACTGACAGAAATGAACACATTGTGTTTTAGTTTTAGAAAATTTAAAACCGTTTTCTGTGGCCCAGGTTTCTACTTTATTCAGGCATCTTTGAAGTCTGAATTCTATTTTTTCCATATTTTTCGATTTGTAAAAGATGCCAAAGTCGTCAACATATAATGAAGAATCGGTATCGTTAACACATTTAACAATGTTATTGATTTTTATATTGAATAAAGTAGGTGATAAAATACTTCCCTGAGGAACACCCTGTTCTTGTTTAAAAGTGTCAGACAATGTAGACCCTATTCTAACATTAAAGGATCTGTCAGATAAGAAATTCGAAATAAAGTTTGGAAGTCGGCCTCGAAGGCCAATATTATGTAAATCTTTCATGATGCCATATTTCCACGTCGTGTCGTACGCTTTCTCCAGATCAAAAAATATTGCGACGACATGTTCTTTTTTCACAAATGCATCACGAATAAAAGTTTCTAATCGAACTAAATGATCTACAGTACTGTGATTCTTATGAAAGCCCGCTTGATTTCTGGAAATCAAGTTATTTGACTCCAGGAACCAAACGAGCCTATCGTTAATCATTCTCTCCATTGTTTTACATATGCAACTTGTTAACGCTATCGGTCGGTAATTTGTAGCTTCCGTCTTATCCTTTCCCGGTTTGGGAATAGGAATGATGATTGCTTGATGCCAGTCTTCTGAAAAATTTCCAGTATGCCATATATCGTTCAACATATTAAGTAAGGTCTCCAATGCATCAGGTGGTAAATGCTTAACGATCTGATAATGAATATCGTCCGGCCCTGCGGCCGTATCTTTACATTTATCAAGAGACTCCTTTAATTCTGATATGCTGAAGGGAAGATTATATTTTTCGTTATTTAACGACTGAAAATTTAAATTTTCTGATTCTTTTTCAGTTTTCAGTTTTCAGTTCCTGAAATCGTTGACTGTAATTTGAACTTGATGAATTTTTCTGAAAGTTTTCGCCTAATGCATTGGAAATCTCTGCAGTGGAAAAACATTTGTTACCGTTGGAAGATTTAATATGAACACATTCAGATTTCTTGTTTTTCCCACTAATTTTTCGTATCATTTCCCATATCTTTTTTACTTGCGTTTTTGGATTTATGTATTGACATATTGTTGCCAAGATGAACGTTTGGCTTCTTTAATAGTTCTTCGTGCTTTAGCACGAGTTACTTTTGAGTGAAAATGATTTTCACGAGACGGATTTTTATTAAATTTTCGTAAAGACGATTTGCGTTTGTTTATTGCAGTTTTACATTCATTAGTAAACCATGGATTACGCCTTTTTGAACTTGTCGAGGATTTCGGAATACTTTCTTCCGAAATTGCATGTAATGCTGATGTAAAAGCAGACATATCTTCTGCTGTTTTGAACTTTTCAGAGCTAAGCCGCTCCTGACATGATGTTATGAACATTTCCCAATTTGCTTTTTTCAAATTCCATCGAGAATGCTGTTCTTCATCAGATGAATCAATTTCTTTAATTATGATTGGGAAGTGATCGCTTCCATGCAGGTCATCACAAACTGACCAGTCAAAATCTAAATATATATTAGGATGACAAATAGACAAATCTATGGCAAAATAATTTCCCGTGGGAGGGTGAAGATATGTAGGCTGTTTTTCATTAAGTATACATAAATCATTTTCAGCAATTACATCTTCAATGATTTCTCCTCTGTCATTTGTATCCAAACAACCCCAGGTTTTACTGTGACCATTGAAGTCACCAACTAACATAAATGGCTGCGGCAATTGGTCTACTAGATTGACCAAGGAATTTTTAGAAAGTACATCATTTGGCGGAATATAGATAGAGCATATCGTTACTTTTTTGGATAAAGTAACATTGACGGCAACTGCTTGTAAGTTTGTATTCAGATTAAACTGACTATGTGGAATGTTAGATTTTACGAGAATCGAAGTTCCTCCTGATGCTCTTTGACCATCAGGACAAATATAGTTAAACATACTAAAATCTCTGAAACTAACATTATCTGACTGCTTTAAAAAGGTTTCTTGAAGACAAATGACACTTGGAGATAAAAGAGACATTAAAATTAGTAATTCATTATAATTTGCTTTAAGACCACGACAGTTCCACTGTATTATTGACTTTTTATCCATGTTTAAATGAATGGGAGAGAAAAAAACGTGTCAGGAGACCAATCAGGAGAATATACTTCTCCTAAGCAGTATCCATGTCATCCTCCAAAGCGCCATATTTATTGACCGTTTTAACAGGATCCGGAGATCCTTTGCCGAGCTTATTGGAGGACGAACCTCCGATGGCAGGTTTATTGGAGGACGAACCTCCGCCAGAATGTGATCGACGGCCAGAGCCGTGACCAGAAGGAGAACGATGTTTATCCTTCTCCTTCTACGCTTTAGCCGCCGCTTTAAGCTGTTCCTTAGTCTGCCTAGCAGACTGCGAACCAGACGAACTAGACTGTGAACTAGATTGTGAATTAGACTGTGAACTAGACTGAGAATTAGACTGAGAACTAGACTGAGAATTAGTCGGACGAGCCGCCGAAGCGGCTCGAGGCTGTGAACCTGAGCCAGAGCGGGCTGTAGTTGCTCTTGGCTGAGATGTTGGCTGAGATGTTGGTTTTACAGATGGTGAAATAACTTTAGAGGATGGTAAAATGTCAAAATCTTTTTCGAAAAATTGGGTACCAGTAGTTTTTGTTTCGGGTCTTGCCAGTGAGTGTACAATTTTTGTGAAGTCCAAATCCGATGTTTGAGTTTGGCTTTCATACAATTTCCTAGCTTCCAAATATGTAACATTTTTGTTGACTTTAATTTTCAAAATTTCTTTTTCTTTTTTCCATATTTCACATACACTGGATCGAGAGACGTGATCTTTGCCGCAGTTAACGCATTTGGCCGGATTTTTGCACGCGGAGGTATGGTGGTCATGACCTCCCGCGCCACAAGTCGCACAAACAGATCCGGGATCAACGGGGCAATTGTTTTCGTGATGGCCAAACCTCTGACAGTTGAAACACCGCAGAGGATTTGGCACATACACGTCAACCGGAACAACTCGGTAAAAGATTTTTAACGATTTCGGTACTGTGACGGAGTTGAACGTGAGAAGTAATGTATTCGTCTCAACAGTTTCGTGATCTTTTTTGATGGTAAAGCGTTTGCAGGCGGTCACGCCCTGTTCTCTTAGATAGTCAACGATTTCATTTTCTTTTTCCCCTTTCAGCATCCTGTCACGGATGATGCCTTTTGATGAATTGAGGCTTGTATGCTCCGTGACAGAGACTTTAAGGCCAAAAAAGGTGGAAATTTTCAACAGATTGTCCGTTTGAGCTTTTCGGCATGTTTGAACTAGCAGAGTCTTGTTTTTTAGTTTTTTAACAGATTTAGGTGTCCCAATTAAACTTTCAATTTGTTTTTCAATCACGAAAGGGGAAAGGGTCGTGACCGCCTTCTCTTCAAGTGACTGAATGACTAGAAATTTAGAGAAACTAACATTACCTTGAAATGTGAAATATGAGGGCCGGTCCGCGTCGTCATCAGAGTCCATTAGAAATCTTCTCTTATTTGAGGATCCCATGATTGATGTTTATTATTCATTGGCTATGCGCTTCACCCTCCGCGGAGTCCTACAAGGGGACGTTTTAGGGGAACGGATCTCCTATTCCCAACGCCAAAGCTACATAACCATTATACTCAACGATCAAATTCCTCGGTTTAAACCCCCAATGCTGAAGGCCGAAAAATATGCCCGTCAATTAACCCATCAGCCGCTGCCCATCGAAAATACCCATATAGAAAGAAACGAAGGGAATATTTTAAGCCCGGTATGTACCATTATAGATACGTATAAAGAAAGAAGGAAGTGAAGGATCAAGAAGCGCATTTCTAGAGCTTAGCACGACTGAGCCGATTGAAACGGGTCGGGCCTAACCCGAAACGCTCGTCTATCTGAAGCCAGGGCCAAAGTAGTGTGTTGGAAAGCTGGAGATCCCCGGGCTTCCCTCAACTACCAGGATCCCTTTTTCCAGCATACGAGACGCCACCCACGGCAAACAGGTGGCTCCTGTTTTGACAGGGAATTTCACCCCGTCCACTACAGAAGTAAAGTGGCCTGTAAATTTTATTCCCCACAGACAAAGGGAAAAAGAGAACCGTTTGCTGAAAAGACGTCTTTGGCGTTGTCGGAATAGAAGATCCATATCCGGAGTATATGCAATGAGACTAATAAGTTGTCAAAGTTACTATATAGGTAAGAAGAGGTAGTAACATATAAGATTTGTTAATGATTTGAAACTAAGGTATATGCAAACAAAACGTAGCAGACAATTGCTACAGAAGACATTGTTTATTATTTTTCTGTTGAGACAAATTTCTTAATAATTTTAAAGTGCAACGTGCTCGAGTTTGGAAAAGTGACACATACACAAGACAATTGTTATATACAGATGAGGTAATAATCTTCGTCCCGTGTGCGACCCACGGGCACAGAATGATACACAAACAAATGAAGCATGTTAGTATCATGAAATAGTAAAGATCGAAAGGATAGAATTCGCGTTTGATGCCTACTTAAATATATCTAAAATTTCAAAATGGGGTTTATTTAAATTCGCACGTTGGATCTGTTTGTACGTAAGATTTGATCATTTAAATTTGATCAGTTAAACTGTATGAACTATATAACGGACGGTTGCTTATATAGTGGGGTTTCACCACCTGCTCAAGCGAAAGCATCCAACTATTTATACCCCCCGGTTGGCACGGGGCTTTTAAACTGGAATAAACCCTTAGGCGTTTCAAATGCCGTCAAAGGTTTAGACCTTTCAGTAAGACTGACTTGCCAATAACCCTTACTCAGGTCCATCTTTGTAAAGAATTTATGTCCCGACATTTTATTGATAACCTCCTCCATATTTGGCATAGGTTCTGCATCGAATTCCGTCACTTTGTTAAGCTTCCGGAAGTCGATACAGAATCTAACTGATCCGTCTTTCTTCGGAACTAGGACAACAGGAGATGAATACGGTGAAATCGACGGCTCGATTACCCCTAAATCTAACATATCCTGTATCTCCGTCTCCATGACGTTACGCGTCTTATACGGGATAAAATAACCTTTCGTCCGTATGGGTTCTGACGTGAGTAGTTTGATATCGTGCTGTATTTGATCAGTTCGACCGGGTAAACTTGATAGTACATCCGGGTACTGTTTAATCAACGCTTCAACCTCCATACGTTGTTCTGACGTTAACGTATCTGAAATACTGACGACATTATAAGTTTCCGGCTCTTTAGCTGTCGGAAAAGCACAATCATCAAGAGAAAATTCATCACTACCATCGTCATCAACCGACTCTGTAGTCTCAGTCGACAATAAACAATGTGACGGCACACTACGACGTTCGACATATTGTTTCAGCATATATGCATGATATGTACTCACGACACCATTGACGTCGATTTTATAGTCCATTCTATTCACCACCTCTACTACTTCATATGGACCCTTCCACTGCAATAACAGTTTATTACTGTCAGTTGGCAGTAATAACAGTACTTTATCTCCCACGTTAAATTTACGCGACCTAGCGCGTTTGTCATAATAAGCCTTTTGCTTTACCTGTACTTTCCGTAAATTATCATGTGCTAACTTACACGTCTGCTCTAACCGTTCTCTCAACTCAATTACGTACTGGTACGTAGACAGAACCTGCTCATCCTGTACCTCTTCAGACCATAATTCACGTAATATTGCCATAGGGCCCTTAACGTTACGTCCGTATAACAATTCGAACGGAGAAAACCCTAATGACTCCTGCGGAACCTCCCTTATTGCAAACAGTAGTGCTGGGAGATATTTATCCCAGTCTTTTGGACGTTCTGCGCACATCCTACGTAGCATTTGCTTCAACGTCGCGTGAAAACGCTCTACGAGACCGTTGCAGATAGGATGATACGGCGTCGTGGTTAACTGCTGGAGTGATAACAGCCTGCTTACTTCTTTCATAACTTCAGCAGTAAACTGACTTCCGCAATCTGTTAACATTTCATCAGGTATGCCAACTCTACTAAACATCTCAACTAACGCTTCGGCTACGCGTTCCGTTTCAATGCCGGGTAATGCTACCGCCTCGGGATATCTCGTCGCATAATCTATCATTGTTAAAACATAGCGGGATTTCCTGTCAGAACGAGGTTCTATCGGTCCAACTGTATCAACAGCGACTCGTTTAAATGGTGTGTCAATCTGTGGCAACTTTCCTAAAGGAACCTTAGTGACACGACCTTTTTGAATAGTCCTTTGACATATGTCACAAGATTTACAAAACCTTGCCACATCACCACAAACTCCAGGCCAAAAGAACTCAGTTAACACTCTATCCATAGTTTTCTTTATGCCCAAATGACCTGACATCAAGGTTTCTAGACTGGCTTCAGTCTAATAAATTATATTTACATAAAATAATGCGAAAAATATAAAACTACAGGAATGGATTTTCTGATAGCTGAATTTATTAGACTGGTGGGATCCAAGAAAGCCACACAGAAGCATTATATTGGCATAACGGTCTGTCCATTAATAAATGTTGACATAAACCCAGCTGAAGATATTTTGATGGTCTGTGAAAAATCAGATTTATATCTCTGCAGAATCCAAACATCAGCTGGGTCAACATGTGGTCAGTTGTTAATAGTTTCCTTTTGAAAATTTCAAATGTTATATGGAAAACTAGAATATCTGTCTGATGAAAAATTAGAAGTCCTAAAAGTGAAAATGATAATAATAATAAAAACAATAAATAATTAAATAACTAAATAAAAAGGTGATCCTGAGTGGACTCATGAGAAATTTTGTTAGTTGGTGTATGTAAACAACACAAACAAGCCCTAACTAGCCTGCATATCAGACCATGCTCATCAGGGCCTTTATTGTTAACATGTACAGGTTTGAGAATAAATGCATGATCAGACTGCGCATCATGCGTGTCTTTTCTAAGCTCCAAACAGCCAGTTAGCATAGAAAATCTTAGCAGGCAATGTTAAATCAACAGTAACCCATCAACCCAACGTTGATTCAACGTCATGACATTGAATCAATGTTGATTCAGTCGGTGATTCAATGCTGATACAGTGTTGTGCGTCCAGTGGGGGGAAGTTTTTAGATTTTAACAATGTAAGTAAAAAATCAAATTGGTACGTGTAGCTCAGTAGGTTAAGCGCTGACCTACTGATCTAGCGGTCCCGGGTTGGACACCCGCTTGAGGTGGAAATCTGTACAACCTTAAACGGGATTCCACTGCACACAGCCTCTTATTATCACCCATCGTCCTGATATGACTGAAATCCTATTAAAGGGATGTAAAGTCGCAAGCCACCCATCCAGCCATCCATGCAATAGACTCTTTCACACCCTTACAATATAAAATTTATCTGCCTAACAGATATAGCAGTGGAACAGTCTATCCATGCAAATGAAACTTATTAAACTTCTTGATATGAGACTGACACGTTGAGAAAAGGTGAATGTTGGCATATCTAAAAAAAGAAGGTGTACACCAGCATGTGCAACATGTGTACCATCTTTTATGGAGTTTTTCTTTGCAACAAGTAAAAAAACTCAGATTTCATCAAACAGATTTTGCACATGCGGGTCCAGGTATTTACTTCTCCAATGTCCTAATGTACTTTTCCCATGAAATTAAGGCTTTGTAAATGAGGCTATTCTTGATCTGATAAGGATCGTCTGTATATTTTCTGTAGCAGCAGGGTCATAAATAAACCCCTGTTGTTACATGATAGCATGTGTGGAATGACCGTGGAGAATGTGAACTTTATGCACGAGGTCACAGCTTTTAGACAATAGAATCACGGCTGCTGGATTAACCTGCGTTTTAGGTGAGTACAACCAAACCCTACCAGACTCCAGTGACACCTGAAGATTTTCCAGTTTTACTGACTGGAGTCTGGAGCCAGTCTACAAGGTTTCGTGCGCCAATCTTAACACCTTTTCACGAAAACCTTCAGGGATAATAAGTTGCAAAGTGACCTTGTTTCCCTTAGTAAACTGCCTATACAATAAATCTTTCTTTCGGATAAACTTAGTTTCACCTCGGTTCAATCCACGACTAATAGTCACATTCCCAGATTCCACTCTTTGCCTTATGCCATTCAATTTAGGGTCAACAACTTGGGCCTGCCTCAATGCCTCCTTATCACTAGCAATAATTTGATCAGGAACTTTAAGTTTCTTATAGACCTCTTCACCTTGCTTAGCTTGTGACCTAGTCACTGCCGCCATTGCAAAATGGGACATATCGGGAAGTTTTGACCCGTCAATATTTCCAATAACCAGGTCATACAATGTATCTTCCATGCACAATGCCTCAGTTTTTCCTGTGAAAAATGGACAATCTATGTCAACCATTGCTAAGGGATACCTTTGGGTAGATTCATCAATCAAAGTTACATCAGATTCTCTACCAAGTAACTGATCATTAGAAACCAAGTTTCTACGAACGACACACCGAGTACAACCTGTGTCCCTTAAAACTACAACAGTCTTACCATTAACCGTACCCTGCGCTGTTGGTAATCGCGACCTTAAAAAGTAACAGACACCTTCCCTATCCACGTTATCATTGATAAGTGGACTTTCTTCCTTACTCTTATAGAGACCTTCAATTTCATGAGACCTATTCATTGTAGTTTTACAAAAGCTCATTTGATGTCCGCCACCCCGACCACGTCCGTGGGAATATCCCCGACCACGGCCACGATCTGAATTACTACCCTTCGTCTGTACAGTATCGCTCTTACTCTGTGATCTTTGTGTCTCATCTTTCGGTGCATAACTACTCCCCTTACTTCCGCTATACCCGCTTGCACTTGCACCTACCTCCGCACTATATGCTTGCTTCCTATCGGGATTCTTAAAACATTTATATGTTAGATGTCCCTTACCACAAATACTACATTTTATCTCTGGCTTCGCACTCGGCTTATTATCAGATCTACTCTGAGTTACGCCCTTACTATCACGCTGCCCCTTATTAACACAAGCGTAGACACCGCCACGTGCTTCTGCAAATAAATCTGCTTCCCTAGCCATCTCACCTAGATTCATGAATGTTTTCGGTTTCAAATGAACATATAGTTCTTTACTACAGGATTCTAAAAACTGATCTCTAGCGAAAAAATCGCAAACAGCTTCGTAAGACTGGTCTACTTTCGCCATTTTCAACCATTTATTAAGATACGACCTAAGTCTACTACTAAACTGAATAAACGTTTCGGACTTTTCAGGCCTATCATAGCGAAATTTCTTCCTAAATCCGCGTTCAGTCATATCAAAATTCTTTAACAACGCATCTTTCAACTTGTCATAATCTGCTGCATCATCTACAGACAATCTATCATAAACATCAAGCGCGCGACCTTTAAGTAATGCGCTTAAATATGCAGCCCAAACGTTTTTATCCCATTTATTCGCCGTCGCGTATTTCTCAAACCTTGATAAGTAACTATCCATTTTGTCCTTACTTTCATCAAAATACGGTAACTTGGGATCTCGCGCATGCGCTAACTTTTCAGCCTTCTGTTTTTCTAATTCAACTCTAAACGTTACCTTCTGCAAATCTATCTGATTCTTTAACTCGCGTTGCTGCAATTCAAAACTATACTTCAACTTTTCTAACTCAACTTCGCTCGACAACTTCGCTTCCTTATCGCTTTCGACTTGAGACAACTTAGCTTCCCTATCTTTCTCGGCTTGCCGCTCTATGCTTTCAATTCGCGCCATCTCAATTTCCCTATCCGCCACAATCTTAGCTTCTTCCGTCGCCCTATCCGCCGCAATCTTAGCTAACTCAATTTCCCTATCTTTTTCGGCCTGCGCGATCCTAGCTAACTCAATTTCCCTATCTTTTTCGGCCTGCGCAATCTTTTCTTTATCAAGCTCCCTTACCGCGTGCCTTTCTGCCCTCTCAGTCTCTTGCTGTTGCTTTACAAATTCCTGCAATGCCTGCCCTTCATAACCTAACTCCCTTCCCGTCTTAACTAACTGATCCATGACGCTTAACGTAATGCTCACGTTAATTTAACTGAAATCGACGTTCACTTATAGCCACACACGTTAACTAAAACGTTAACAATAATTATAACGAACTAATCCAACTAAAACGTTGATTAATTAGTATACTCGCGATCTGGACGTAGCCATTAAAGTTACGTTCATAACAGACCGGAAATGACGTCATAAACTGACGTTGACTTTGCCGAGAATTACTTTTCACTATTAGATGACGTAATTAGATGACGTAAATAACCCACATTACAATTACACCCCACTTGATCTAGCGTATCGGATATACAAACTTAACGTATGTAACGCAACGTATTAACACTGACACGACAACTGTACGTCCTACATTACAAAACCTTATAAGATACAAACGGTAAATCAAACTTAAGATTCTGCTATTAGGTTTAATTCATTGTAACGATACTATAGTACGTTACGAGTAACCTACGTTACTAAATCAGGACATAAAATGGACCTCAGTAACGGTTACGACACAACGTACAAAACGTTTAAGTTAATAAACTTACAGATTATCATGCAACAGCAGTGCCAAGGTACTGAAACGGACCTTAAAACTAAATATGTATCATCCGTGCCAAGACAATTCAGGTCTATATACCTCAGTTTCCCCACTCAGATATGCAACCTGTTACATTCTATCACAAATTAATGCATGGGCTATCGCACTTCATCACGCAGGGAATAAGGATAGTTGACCTTAATTGAGTGTAGGTTACATTTACAAGAATTTAGTGGCAAAATTGCTCCCCTAAAATTCACAGCCTTACAAACATCCTTACGTCACCTTAGAAAAGAACAATCAGAAAGTCAATAATAAAAAAAATGTCTGACAAAATTGTGCCTAGATTCTGTATATATTGTCAATGTGTTACACTGGCAGATATTAACCGGAAATCAAATCCCGTTACTTCATGACACCATGTTACGCAGAAGGTTTTACACTCGGTCGACACGGGTGTAGAGCCTTATGCGTCGCCAGGACGGCGGAGGGTGACTTCCGGTTAAAGGGTTATCTACTAGTGTAATACACTAACAAGGAAACTCTAACAACGTTAGAATTTTTTAAGTTTATATATAATGTAAATTATATATACAACAATACAATTTACAACTGTCACAATTACAATAATATACAACACATATCAGTTCATGTCGCTGGCCCAAGTAAGGTGTTTGTTTCAAATCTGTAATCGATTTGCGTACAATACGCAAATAGATTACCGTCTGACGTCAACACCGTACTCGGCTCAGCGCCATGAACTAAAGGAAAACACAAAGGACAAAAAACGTTAGTTTGAGCTCATACAAAAAAACAAGGCCTTATGTTGGTAGACTTCAATTCGTCGTTCCCTGGATCATGTCATGGGCCAGTCCATATATCATGAGGAACACCAACTTATATTAAAACGTGCACGATTATATACTGGTCGCTCCCTGGATCGTACCAGGGACCAGTCTATATATATTAACACACTTTAGTGGACGAACACTGTCCCACACTTGATGTGACCTTCAGAACTTATCACAGAATCTGGCAAAACTGTGCTAACCACTTCCGCCTACATTTTGTGCTTCCCGCCTCTGCTTAGGAACCATGCACAAACGGCGTTGTAACTGCCTCTACCCGGGTTGGTATTAACCTGGAGACGTATATCGAATCTCCAGGTGAGACGTGGCTCTAAGCCCTAACAGCTGACTGCCGGACTTGATGTGCCTAAAAATAACGAACTTACACTTAATACATTGTAACTACATAATAACAATACGTAAGACTTGGACATGTCTTGGAAATACCATACAACGCCCTCGGCGAATGCCGAGCATAACGTGCACACGCCAGCCGTGTCACTAGACACGACTCGCGCTCACGATGTAAAGCCAAAATTGTGCTTACTACTTCCGCCAAAAACGTAGATCCTACCACGCATGTGCGTCGAAGGATCTGACGCCAAACATTGTCGAGAAGTATACTGACGTCAACAGGTATTACCATGACATATCCCACATAAAACATGAGTAATCTAGACAATAACCTATCTACATTAAATTGATTTACCAAAATTTAACTCTCATATGTATTAATTCATTCCTTTAAACTAAGCGTAATACCATTTGCCATAGAATATAATAACTGAATAAGCGTTTCTAACACATTTGGGATCATAACGTTTGATCTGACATCATGACGCCAATGATGTTATACCATATGACGTCATCTAGTGAAGGCAAACCAAACGCATGACGACCAAATGTTACCATAATAACATATGGAAAAAAAAAAACCTTAATGCGGTGCATGCTATGGCGTCAATTGACGTCACGAGTATATAAATTAGTTCCATTACAAATCAATCTACTTCTATAGGCCACGTATACGTGAAACTAATATAAAAAGTGCTGACGTCGCAATAACATGATGCAACTGACTTCATATGAATAACATGAATGCAACTGACGTCACATGAATAATATGAATGCAATTGACGTCACTGGACACCAGTGAAACTAATATAAAAGTGCTGACGTCGCAATAACATGAATGCAACTGACGTCACATGAATAACATGAATGCAATTGACGTCACTGGACGTCAAATAGACGCACACCATTGCAACCAACATCAGTGATATAAACTATTTCCGTAATTTACAAAACTTCCTAATATACAAATACCATGCGCAGCATGGTCAGTATAAACAAAATTGGTCGACATATGCGCAGCCTGATCACTGCCAACAAAATCAAATCAGTCGACACATATAGTCATACCATATCAATTAGAAGTCACATTTTTCATTCTTAGCCAAACAATTCTAAAACAAATATAATAAAATCTTACCGTTCTGGTCTAAACTCAGAATCTGGGCACACAACAATATAACATCCTTAGTATAAGAATTAAACAGCCACGTCTAACTTTTCAATAAAAGATAGGCGTATAAATAGTATGCGTCTCACATTTAAATCATGGGACTCGTGCAGGTATTCACATTAAAATCATGCAACACGCTGTCCACAATCAAAAGACTCGTGCAGGTATTCACCTTAAAATCATGCAATACGCTGTCCACGAGAGGTATTCACTAACAACCCATGCATAACGTAGCCACAATTTCCGTAAATGTTTTATTACCACAGTTGCCCTAAAAACTGTAGCTCTACTGATTTAAAGGATTAAAATAATCTCGACGACATAGTCGACGATCGGATCCATTTCGTAACATTGACCTTGCCGTAAAAAAGATCAAGGTCATCCCAGGGTCATCATTTATATAAATTTTGTTGAGCTTTTGAGTCCTTGATGCGACATGCTAAGTTTCAAGATCATAGGATTTGTGGTTCTTGGGGAGAATTGGTTGATTTGATGCTTAACGTCTACGGTAAACAGCTAAGGTCATGTCGGGACGGTCAGTTAACCTAACCACACTATTCCTGGGCAGGCTTAGACCTCCTAAGCGGTTAACCAGTACTAAGTGCACATACTTTCACCAATAACTGACAACTGCCCTATTGAATCAGCGGAAGGAGAAACGAAAGTATGTGGCCAGACCGGGTTTCGAACCCAGGACCTCTGACTTATGAGGCAGGTGCCCTACCGATTGCGCTACGCGGCCCGGCGTGGTTCTGGGGGAGAAGATTTTTGAATTTTTTTACCATAATAAATGTTTGCCATCTTGGTTATGTGACCTGTCCTGGGTATTTTTTTTTCTGGAAAAATTGGGTCCTGGAACGTTTTGGGGGAAAATATTCAAGCCCTCTGAAGACTAAAGGCTTATTTAGCTTCGTTGAATCATTGAAATTGATTTGTCTGCTTCGCTGGAAAAAATGCCCTTTCTTACCTGGCGCATGTGTGTTAACCTTAGACATTTTTAATTTTTGTCTTTTCGAAAGTTCAGTTCAGTTTGAATTCTCCTAACGACGTTCCCCAAGTGGCTCAGCGGTACGTAACCATAGCCGCACACACTTGGCGCCGTGTGTCCGTCCAACTTTTCGAAAGACCATGTGCGTTGAGCTTTATTCTTCAATGGGCGAGTTCGATTGGCTACTCGTATTGACTATCGTTCTGGAAGAAAATGGGTTGTTTCGAGCAAGGGCCGTCGGGACTATGACCATTTAGTTCAAGTCTTCATCCGTTTAGACATATGAGCAAAAATACAAAAATAAATCGTTATTTATGGGTAATGACGTACGTTCATGGGTCGGATTTTTGCATTAGACCCTGCTAAATGGACTTGCTAAGCAGCGCGCCGATATTACGACGCAGAACCGAAACGACCGGATTAATTTAAAACGTGTATTCCAGTACACGATAATTTCACTCGAACGCACCCATTGTTGACAAAAAAATCAATGTTCGAAGTTTCTAGAAAAATACTTGGGAGAATTTAAAATGAAAGACGAATTTAATTCCCAAATTCTTTAAATCTACGTGAAACTAAAACACACGCTAACCGAAATTATCAATGATAGCAATATGCGAAAGAACCAGTATAGAAATTACGCTTGAAAATTTTGCAGTTTACTTCGTTTATTTAGTATTATAGATGATTGCTTGGCATCTTACCAAACAATAGGGATTGAAGTATGTAATTACCTGTCGTTAGCGAGTATTCGTACGTAAGAGCCACTGCCAGTTTTATAGTTATTATCTTTAACCCATTCCATTCGGGATACCCCTATAGGGGTATCTGGGCAAACAGTTGGATCCAGATCAGGCCTAAAAATGTGGGGCCTGATCTGAGATCCAAACTCAGTGTTTGCTGCCTAGACATCATTTCTACAAGAGTTAGTTAGACCAATATTGTCAAAATATTCTCGATTTTTTATGCAAACGACAATTTCAGCAAACGACAAAAATACCCAGAATGCAATGGGTTAAATGGGCAAATAACATTCGGAACTCCTCGGCCAATTCCATGAATCAGACCTCGGGCGTATGTAAGGCGGAGCAATATGCAGCAAAATCCAACATTTTGTTGTTCGGCCGAAAGTATACGCCGAAGCCGTAGATCTCTAGGTCTACGACCTGCGACCTTTTACAGCTGTTGCACGGACATTCATTTAATGCTTTGCTGTTGTTAAAACAAAATAGTCAATTATTAATGACGAGACAATTGCTTCTTCTCATTTTATTATTTACTCGGTGCGACAGTGCGGCCATCTTTGTTTGTATCGTTGTTCCTAACAACAGTCGTGTGACGTAAGTAGTCCCACGTCATACATCCGAGGTTGATTCACGGAATTGGCCGAGCGGTGTTCCGATTGGGGCAAATAAGACTATTTGCGCGGGAAAAAAATATTTTGGGCGATAGTACAGGTATGTTTGTTTTATTAGCTGAAATTTCAGTTATCATTGTTTGCTTTTATTTATCTTTCCATATTTCAACATAATATCTAAAATTATAGATAAATTATATTTTAGGCATTATTCTATTAAAAGAATTTAACTCAGCGCTTGTCAAACTTATTTAAGTAGAATAAATTTGCGTTTGGTAGGGCAACATTCGGTAATTGTGTTCATCTCGGACCGTTTATGTATTTTAATTCTACAGTAACACGGGGGGGGGGGGGTACTCTCCTTCCTAACAAATGTTATGGTCATAAATGCAGAAGAGGAGCTTCCGGATATGAAGATTCATGAGTAAACTTGTGCCTAATCAATATTCTTGATTTATTTCTCACTATTAAAAGAGTATCTGTAAAATCAAAGAATACTATTCTTCAGCCTGTGCATTTATTTATACGAGGGACCCTTTCAAGCAAGTGTAGTTATCCGCTGAGGTTGAAAATTTATGTTGAGCTGGAGCTGGTAGTGTATGTTTTGGAAAAAATATCGAAAATTTCAACACAAATCTGTATGGCATTGCTCGATCGTGCCATTTCTCGGCAAGCCACGAATTCTCTTTATTTAGTCAGGATATTTTATTACTAAACGTCCTTTAGAAATATCAAACAATTTGCTAACGGTGTCAGAATTACGATATGCTATAAAGAAGAGAAGTGAGCTGTGATGAAACGGGACTAGAAATGAAGAAGAACGAGCAGATATGAAGAAGAGGAACATAGTTCTATGACTTGAGTAATGTGGAGATAACGGTTGGCTAATTAAAGAATTCTTTTTTACTAAGACACATTATTCCACTTCCATAAAATGGCTATTGTTATTGCCATTATTAAGTGTTCGGGTTGACTCTCAATATACTGTGCTATAGGTACCCTACCCGATTGCTTTCAACGGAGGAATATGAAATTCCAAAGCCGGGTTTTCTGAGCTCGGTCATATTTAAGTAAACATCAAGTATTCATACCATTGTTAACATGGTAACAACAACCACTGGACGATCAAAATACGTGAAAAGTAAGGCAGGATTTTAACGATAAAGTATTTTGACTGCTGACATTACCCGTCTTTGCAAACATTAAAGCGGTAACCTTTCATGTGCCGCAAATACGAATATCCTGGTTTCTTATGTCTCAAAGGACGGTGTCGGACTCATCACTGTAACACTAACAATGACAAGATACGGGAATCACTCTATCGAGCAAACAAAATACTGCATACGGAGTCATTTCTCAGATTTCCAGGCAGGATAAATTGTACCCGTTTCCCTGCATTATTATCAAGTTATAAATGGTTTTGAGATAAAGACAAAAATACTTAAGCTATATATAAAGTAGTCCAGTTAACGGTGATGACCCTATTTCTTGACCAACATCCGTCCTTTCTGCGATAAAAAAATTTTACTTGTTGGAAATGTTCTCACAAATAATGCATACATTCTCTTTTTTAAGTCATCATGTCCCAGCTGATTTCTAGCAAGTAATGTTGCTATCGTAAAAAGGACGGGTGTTCGTTAGTAGGGCCTGCCCAGAAATCGGGCAACCCTCTCGAGACATTTTTCTTTGAGTTTCTATTCCAACAGCCCTAACAGTCCTTATTCAGGTCTCACGTAAATTGAGACAGCATACGGCAAAACTGAAGCAATAATGCAACGCTATGCTTGTTCTTGAAATATCATTGATGCGAAACACAACACGTGCTTTGCGCAATGACCCCTTGTCACTTTAACGGGAACAATTCTCTTTCCGTATTCTATTCCTGCGTAGTATCAGAACCCTAGAATAAATTCATTTATTTAAATGTCAAAGCTAGGGATTTAAACCTTAGATATTGATATTTATGCCATTATCATGATAATACGCGATGGAATATTTCTGCTCAGCTTCATATCATGGTCCCATTTCTTCATAACTGACCCCTCTTCTTCACAGCTGATTTCTCTTCTTCATACCAAAACGAAAATTGGAGAATACACGAATAAAGTGGGGTGGGGGGGGGTGGTGGGGACTGTTTCATGAGCTTATACATTGAGTGATGAAAGGGAATTTCATTGAACTGAATGTCTCCAATGGGGAGTTGGGCTGAATTGCAAAAAAGGCATATTTAATTCGAAAATATACATTTTCACTCAACACACACTTGGCTGGACCAAAGCGGCTGATTTCAGCTCACAGACTGAATGTCTGTCACCTCCAGAATAGCATTGCCCGAATTTGGATACAAGATATTTCA